>JAMPIV010022387.1:0-50150 GCA_024509875.1 Oreohelix idahoensis
GTATAAGAGTTTGTTCTTCATAAAATATTCCCCCTTGCTCGGAGGTGTGTGGCATTTGGGCAATTTTTTAAAACATGGCTTGAGTGTCCTATCCTCAGCCTGCGCCTTCCTCATCTCCTCTGGATGAGCATTTATAGGTTCACCTTCTTCCTCCTTCTTCTGTGACCTGGTCTGCACTGTCGCCATGATCACAGGTCTCTCGGGATTCCCCAAGAAGACGTATCTACACCCAATATCAGAGGGTAGATTGGTTCATCTATCACTGCTGCTCTGATTTCTCCTTCCACATAGCGAGTTTTCACCGTTATCCTTGCGATGGGAAGTGTCATGAGTGGTATGTCCTTAGTTGTCCCTTGTATTTCCACTGTTTCTGTGGTATACTGACTTGGGTCCACTAGGCTAGACTTCACAACTGAATCATAATCCAAACCTGTATCATAAAGGCACCTTATGGTGACCCCATTACAAATAACATCCTCACAAACTGGGGGTGATAAGGTTCCTGCTGTCCCTTAGGATTAACCTTTAATCTTTGAGTCCCCGACTTCATTGCAGCAATGTTTGAAGGTTTCCTTCTACAAAATTCGGTGTTATGGTTATCTTTCTTGCACCATTTACACTATCTTTTTCCTTGGTTAAACGGTTTTCTTTCATTGGATTTTTGGTCATTGAACTGTGAGTTTCTGTCTCGGTAGTCATTTCTTGGCCGTTCAAAGTTTGTCCTACCTTTATTTCCCTGCTCTCTATTATCAAATTTATTAAATTGCTGTGTAGTTTTAAAATTGTCTATGTGCTTCTTTTTAGCACCACTTACCTCTGCCTGGGCTGCCTGATACCTTTCAGCGACATTTAAAACCTCTCCCAATTTCTCTGCACCTTGTTCCATGAGAAATTTTCTCATGTCTGGAGCCATGGACTCTCTCAATTGCTCAATCATGATCATTTCTTTAAGATCTTTTGTCTTCCCCAGAGCAGTCCATTTCTCCAAATAGGTTTCTAGTCTGGCAGAGAATTGGTGGTATGTCTCCCCAGACAACAGTTTGGCATTTCTAAATTTCCTACGATAAAATTCCCCATTTTTTTCGTACCTCAATAACAAAGCCTGCTTTAACATGTCATAATTCTCCTGGTCGTCTCTGTTCATTTTTGCGAAGACTTCGTAAGAAGTACCTCTCAGTCCCTGTGATAGCTTTAAACTCAACCTCTCTCTCTCTCTAACCCATATGTAGTAGCTAATAACTCAAAACGTCCTAGGTACCCCTCTATGTCATCGTCTTTTTCAACAAAATGGTCTAAATGAAACCCCATAGCTGATGTTGAGGCTCCCAGACTGGGCGTAGCATCTGAGGCAAAAGGGCTGGCACCATTTTCAGGAGCCTGGCCTTGTAGCTCCAGCTCCCTGAGTCGTAATTCGTGCTCCCTCTGCAACCTTCTATCTTCTGCCTCCCTTTCGGCAGTCAATCTTTTATCTTCTGCTTCCCTTTCGGCCTTTTTATCTTCTGCCTCCCTTTGCTGTCGTTTTTCTTCTTTGTCAGCCTCAATCTGCAGCCTCTTAATTTCTCTATCAGCCTCAATTTGTAACCTCTTCTCTTCAGCTACCTTTCTATCTTCCCTTTCAATATATTTATCACATTCAGCCGTTACATATTGAATTAAAATCTGACCATCCATTCCCATCTCCTTTGCCGTCAGCACAGCAGCTGATCTAAATTTTGCCAGCTCCGCCATACTTTTTAAACAAATCTAGCAATGTGTAAGATAAAATTTCCAACCACTAAAGTACTTATAATTACTCTAATCTAAAATAATTCTAATTAATTAATTAACTACCACTGGCTGTGAAGATTCACCAACTTTTATCTTCATGGACACTTTTAGTTTTAAGGGACACTTTTAACTTTAATAATGTGTTCCCCTAATCTAATTCTCCCCCCAGGAGATCCTAATGTACTTACTGGGCTAATTATCCCGGGACAAAGAGACCCCAATATATGTGATTAATTTAAATCCCGGACGAGCCCCCAATATATGTAGTGGGTTTGATGGTATTGTATGATGGTGATATTTCTACGTGTGATGCATGAGGTCAGCTGTGAAGGCTCCTGAGATAAAATGTAGCTGTGAATTGTCAGAAGGCCCTTCTTGCTACCACTACGACCTCACACTTATCTTTTTTTTAATGAATGTGACTACGTTAAATGTCTAGGGTAATGATATGTAATGTGTTGTGGTAGTTTTCAGACACACACACAGATATTTACTAAGTCTAATAATATTAATAAAAGGTTATAATACACGGAACTAACTCAGTTGTGTAAAATTTTGATAGTAATTTTCTTACATTTATTTGTTCTGGACCAAGGTTTTATTTTGGCCAGAACATATGAAAGGTTTTAGAAATTATGAAAAAATGCATGGATATTACATAATAAATGCAAGGTGTGTACATATATGTTACTAGACTAGTTAATTTTATTATTGGTTATAGTAGTAATCTATTGTGGGAGAACTTTTCATGGATGTGCTGTTGGGGTGGCCTCATCACTCCCTGTCTATGGCGATTACACAGTGTCCAGTTAATTGATGGAATTTTTATGGGTGTGTTTCTAATTAAGTTGAGTTGGTGAACTCTCAGCAGACCAGGCGCTCACTTAACTTGAAGGTGTAGCTCTGGTGCTGAGATCTGGTGGCCCCACCTCTCCGTGCTTGGGGGCAATATCAGAAATCTGGTGGCCCCACCTCTCCGTGCTTGGGGGCTATAATAGGCTGCTCTGACCAAATATTACTGCACGGGTCCACTCTGGTAAAATTCAACTACTCATTTGACACCGCATTGGTGCCAACTGAAACTCACAGCTCAGAAATATGAATATAGTACACAGTTAAATAAATGCTAGCAAAACTCAGCTGAGCTGCTGGCCTTATGATGGCGTCCCTCTAAATACTTCAATAGCTTCTGGGAATTTACACCACTTGATAATTCACTGTGTCTACAAGGACAGCTAATACTGAATGGCACAAAATGCGCGTCTGAGCGCCGATAATATCTTCATCTATGGCCAATCGCTGCCTTTTCTTTTTTCAAATTCAAATATCCTACCACAAAGTCATTTCAGTCAGACCTCAGTCAAGTATGCCTTATTGTCTGTTGGTCCGTCCGTCTCTACTTGCGTTTCACAAAAAAACACACTTGTTTTTTGAACCAACCCTGCTTTCCCCTACACAATTTCGCCTTTAAAGTTATTTTTAGCCACAATTCACCATCCCACCCCGTCTCTTCATTCCACTAGATTTTAGCACTTGCGTCTTTCAAGGCCACAACTTTTTGAAAATTAGTGACATGTTTTATCCCACTGCAGACGTTCGCTGATATGAACAACACAGTCTTTTGTCAATATCTTTCGTATTATCTGTCCGTCTGTATAAATGAAAGCGTATTATTTCACTGCTCAAGATGGGCCATCCGGCCAGCTAGGTTTTATATTCCTAACATTATTATTAAGAAAAGTGACTTTTCAAATATTTTCTAGAATTTTCTGGAACGCGCTCATCACTGCATTCAAATAAACGGGCTAAGTTATAGCAAAAGCGTCCAATTAATGACTGTGGCGTATAATATCCAAGGTCCCTTTTGTCGATTTCTTTACTTTATGTCAACTTGGGGACGTGACTTTTTCCTCCATTCCCCACCAATTTGCGTCCTTTTGCCTCGCTAGTTTCAAGCACGCGTTCAGTCAGATTTTTCCTTTTGATCGTTTTGCCTTCAAGTCCAACAATTTAATTTCCATGGCGGGTGATGACCCGCGGCGTGGGCGATCATGTATTCTAGCAGCTTACGCATTAGTTTTTATCCCTACGTTGTATCATTGGAGATATTTTAACGTTCTATCATTGTTAATTTTGTGACACAAACAATACCAGCATGCAAGATTTGTAGACATTCAGTGAATGTTTTCGTGTTCTGTGTTTATTTGAATAAATACGGAATCTGTTAGTATCATTGTATTTTTATTGTAACATATAAAGAAGATAAATTTGCAAATGTGTATATTACTAATTACTTATGGTTTTCCACTTTCCCATTGTCGAGAATTTTACCCGAACGAGAATTTACTGTTAAATTCATTTTACTGTTAATATTTCATGGGAGTATAATGTAAAAAAAAAACGTTCTGTTTATTTCATTTGTTATTTGAGAAGTGTTTGATGTTCTTATTATTATTATTTTTTTTTTTCGCAATAAAAGTTAGGAAACTGTTTCAAATTAGTATTGTATTTTGTTTTAATAGCTTTATAATTAAATCGATTATACATCTCTAAAATGATGCATACTACCAGCTCAACAGAAGAGAACAAGTGGTAATTTTCAGACTCCTCACTGGTCTCAACAGATTGAGATACCATCTATTCAACAAGTTAACGACAGGAACTGCTGATGAGTGTTACTGTGGCACTGATAAAATGACTGCTGAACATCTGCTTCAAAGTTGCCCCTTATATGCGGAACAGAGAAAGTGCATATGGCCGACGCCAGCTCCTTTCGTGGAAAAGCTCTACGGAGATTCAAATAGCCTCAAACTTACTACTACTTTCTTTGAAAACATTTAAGTAGACATCTGAGAGTGTACGAAGAAGAAGAATACATCTCTAACAAGAGATACATACCTTACAAGACATGTGATTATGCACACATCTGAGCAACAATGCAAACAAAATTGGAGGAACAGACAATGGTAACATGTTAAGAAGTCAAAAGGAGCTTTTATTGCATTGGGACTTATGATGATAAGAAACTATACAGAGCGAAACAACAGGATGCAATCTGATCATCAGAAGCGGTGTCACTCCATCGATCAAATGTTTTGGCCCCTTAATCTCCTTTTCACTCTAAGGAGGTCATAACTTCAAAGTATCAGCCTACTGTTGTCTTCTGCACAAAGTTTAACCCACTCCATCTTTGTTTGCAGCTTTCAACTTCACTCCTGTTTTTCTGCCAGCTGGAGGCAACTGTGAAAGTAACCCGTATGTTGAAAATAAATTACTGTCCTGACCAAAAATCAAAAGAAATCAAGTCCAACACAACATAAAAAAATCTTGTGATCAAGTTTCAAGGCTTTCACGTCGATTAATTGTAGAGCATGGATTATTAACAAAATAACGACCAAGAAGTTATTTACTTTTATAAATGGGCGCTTGCACAGAATAGAAACAAATTCAAGAATAATTGCAAATGATAAATTAAGCTCTTGCAGGTGCTAGATATGACACCAACTCAGGAATTTTATTGTTGACATTAGAAGGTAGTCCTTGTTCAAGAATCCCCAGGGTAAGAGAGGTTGAAGGAGCCCGAACAACACACGGAGAAGAAAGCTGGAGAGAGAAACGACAAGTATTAGTTTGTTGTTGTTGATGTTGTTGTTGTTGATGTTGTTGTTGCTGATGTTGTTTAACCAGGGGTTTCTGAGCTTCTCGCACTTTTACAGCCAATACCAAGTTGAAGCCTCCTTGGTATTATCTATACTGTAGATGTAGGATTTTCCTGTGGCTTTTCTGCAATTCCGAAGCGTGCTGAGTTGAAGAAATGAGCTCCTATTTCTCCAAATTAACTTGCATTTAAAGGACCGCCACATGTATTCCCAAGCAAGGAGGAAGAAGCGCGTGACATGCTGAGCAGTCCCCGCCATCCAAGGGTGCTCCCCAAATATGCAGAGCTAAAATACTGTACTCTGGTTCTGGGATCTATCAAAGAATTGTCACGTCCTGCACATTGCCACCTCTCAGCTATCCTTGCATACCATGGGTCCATGGTGAGATCTTTCTGCATGCAGCCAACCAGGTAAAAGCAGGAGTTACGTCTGGGCCTCAAGTGACTCCTTCAAGCTTATTATGCAATGCTGTGTTCTCAACATGTTTCACCATAGGGAGAATCCCTGAGGACCTTTAGCGAACGACACAGCACAGGAAGAATTAGCATGAGTGTGGTGAAGTGGGATGTTATAAATATTTATAGGGGACTTAGTGTACTGACTGAGATCAGCTGTGAAGGTATCTATATCTAATAAGAGTAGTGTATTATAGATAACCTTACTTGCTGCCACATATGTATACCTCAGTCAGAATTTTTCTGGAATAGTGTGATGACTACGTTATATGTCTAGGGTATGTGTATGATGAAGTGTAAGTCATAACAACAACAGACAGATAAACAATTTAATTTATTCCACCACACTTGACAACACTGTGACACTCACATACATAAAACACTCTACGAGGATATCTTAAAGGAGTCACTGATAACTTTTCAAATAACAATATGTATTCAGTGCTGTCATGAATGTATATGTGTCCTGATTCAAATACAAAGGGAACCAGGAATCACAATCAATTTTAATTACAAGTTATATGTACAGAATTTATTATTATGAATCTTGTAGTGACATATATTATTAATAGTATCCTAGGTGTGTCAGTTGTGTAGTAGTAATATGAGGTAATACTGGTTTTGTTTTGTTCAAGCTCTGTTGGTATTTGTCATCATGACTTCAATAGTTTGTTTCTATTGGAACTAGTATTGGAGATGTTCTCAGTTCCTGGTATTAAAACAATTAAATTCCCCTCTTAATTTTATTTTACAATGTCATTTTAAGATGGGGTACATAATGTTGAGCTCCATGGCCACACTCTCTTATCTTTCGTGATGACTGCAGTAAAAAACTCCTCTGCTCGATTACTTTAATGAGTTCTGGAGCCACCCCACTGGTTGCTATATGGACCAAGGAGTATGCTGTCCACCTCTGGCTTCAGCAAAGCTCTGACCAGGTGCTGCTCAATAACTTTAAGACCACGGTCCCTGAAACAAGAAGGTTGTACCTTCTACGTCAGAACTAATTTATACTCTATTTCTACACTGAGCACAATACATCACAAACATTGAGTTCAGAGCGTTAGGCCAACTGTCAGCTTCATCTGAAATACTTTATACCAGTATTTCCCTCCCTAATGGTTACTACGCCTCTGCAATTCCAGCATTATTTCTTTCTAGTCAATAATCTAGGTGTCAGTGTACTGTTTGGCCATTCCATGCAGTTTTACTTTCCTCCGACACCTTCTGTTCAGGCTGGAGCACTATAGGCTTTACATCATGTTCGCTACTGAACTACACATTGTGGTAAAGTGGGATGTTATAAATATTTATAGGGGACTTAGTGTACTGACTGAGATCAGCTGTGAAGGTATCTATATCTAATAAGAGTAGTGTATTATAGATAACCTTACTTGCTGCCACATATATTTATATCTCAGTCAGGATTATTCTGGAGTAGTGTGATGATTACGTTATATGTCTAGGGTATGTGTATGATGAAGTATAAGTCATAACAACAACAGACAGATAAACAATTTAATTTATTCCACCACACTTGACAACACTGTGACACTCACATACATATAACACTCTAAAGGATATCTTAAAGGAGTCACTGATAACTTTTCAAATAACAATATGTATTCATTGCTGTCATGAATGTATATGTGTCCTGATTCAAATACAAATGGAACCAGGAATCACAATCAATTTTAATTACAAGTTATATGTACAGAATTTATCAATATGAATATTGTAGTGACATATATTATTAAAAGTATCCTATGTGTGTCAGCTGTGTAGTAGTAATATGAGGTAATACTGGTTTTGTTTTGTTCAAGCTCTGTTGGTATTTGTCATCATGACTTCAATAGTTTGTCTTTATTGGAACTAGTATTGGAGATGTTCTCAGTTCCTGATATTAAAACAATTAAATTCCCCTCTTGATTATATTTTTACAAGGTCATTTTAAGATGGGGTACATAATGTTGAGCTCAGCTGGCCACATCAGCTTATCTTGCGTGATGGCGGCAGGAAAAGACTCCTCTGCTCGATTTCTCCCCTGGGCTCTGGAGACACCTCACTGATAGCTAAATGGACCAAGGAGTATGCTGTCCGACTCTGGATTCAGCAAAGCTCTGACCAGGTGCTGCTCAATAACGTTAAGACCACAGTCCCACAATTCATGGAAATACACAGATACGTTGACTAGCAATGAATTCTGGCACAAATACTGGCACAAATTCCCATCTGCTTATGTTCCAGGCTTTTATTTAGCAAAAATATGAGCTGGCTTCAACGCACTGTTGCTTCATCAAGCTTATTTGAACTAGTGGTCTCGAACTAACGCTCTGAATTGTGTATATTCGCAGCTCTAGCCAATGAAACCCTGTCCACACATCTTTTCAAAAAATACTCCTACTCCCGTTTCCCCTGACAACGAAAGATAGTATTTATAGCCCAACCAATCGTGTTTAGTCTTATATTTGTTGCGCTCCAATCAATTAGGAGTTTACATGGTAGGCTATTTCCGTAACGTAAGGTTTTTTCAAACACGTTATAAAAAAATTTTATGAGCAGAAATGATTTCATGCTGTCAGGCATCCCCACTATTTTATTTTAGCCATAACTTGGTAATTCCTAGACTATTTGCGTAACGTTTTACATATTCTTTGTCAGCAAACCCTAAGGAACCCAAATATATATATTTAATAGAGCTAATATGCTGCGTTCAAAATATGCAATTTCTTCTACCTCCTGTTTCGAAGATGTGCTGTCTGGGTACTGTAATGTTTTCAAACGTAAACCCATCTATTGTCATCTTTCCTAATAAGCGTTTTCCAGGTTTTTTAAAACCTAACTCTGGGAAGGGTAGTGAATTTTATCACTGTCGATTTGAAATAAAGTTAGTGCATGTGGCCTTACACGCGTGATGGCAGCAATTGTGTATCGCGCGACGCGTGTTTAGTGTTGCACGTGTTCGGCTTTCTGCCTCTCCCTTCTCTCTATTTGAGTCCATCTGTTCGTTCGTTTTGGTAACGTAGTATAATTAATGTTAGGATTAATTTAGGTCATTACGCAGTCTGCCTCTCAATGTTTTTCTTAGAAATGCAATACCCGTTTTAATGTGTTGTGGAAACGCTTGTATTTATGCATTGGCTTATATTTAACGTGGAAACGTTACAATTTGCAGACGAAGCATAAAACAAAGGGGGATTTCGAGTACATTCTTTGTGACAGCACTGTTATTTTACCATTGCTCTTTTCTTTATTAGAATTTATTTGTTAGGCTTTATATTTACCTGATAATTTATATATGTGGATTAGAATATTTCACGACACCTCCCCTCTTAAAACAGACATCCCATGTCAGTCCTTTATTCTATATACACATAGATAAATGTAAGTCAACTTGACTTTACTCTGCTGTGGTGCTATCATGGTTTTATGTAGTTGGGTCCATTCAGAGTAGGCACTACTCATGAAATCTGCCTCAGACTTCTACAACCAATAATATATTTCGGTTATGTTACTGAACAGCCGCAAGTGTGAGTGCTTGTCTTAATGCTGCTTCGCAACCCGTATTCACCATTTCTCTTCTCTGAGTCTGCGCAATGACATGTCCAGAGAACATTATATTTCCCTCAAAATGTACGTTATGAGGAGATAACATATACCTGGTGATAGCAGAGTTTTCGTAGTGGATCCCATAATCTTCTTATTATCCTGTATGAAACATTCGGAATATCCTCAATCAAAGAGGCAACTCAGGGATTCATTACGTTCCTCCGAAATGTTTACATCCAACAATTTTCTCATCATTCTAGAGAAGACACTAGGCGCATTCTTCAATCCAAATGGCAATCTATAAAACTCATAGTGTCCTTCTGAGGTACTAAAAGCTAGCTATGGTCTAACCTCAGGCTTTACTGGAATCTGATAGTATCCTTTACTCAGATCCACTTTTGAGAAATATTTAGCTTTATTTAGTTTGGCAAACAGCTGATTTGTATCCGGCAATGGATCCACCTGTCCTTCTGTAATAGCATTCAGTCTCCTGTAATCTATACAGAGTCTATGTTCTCCAGAGGGCTTCCTTAAGAGTACAACACCGGAACTATATGAGGATTCACTGTGCGAAATAATTCCTTCCTTCAACAGATAGTCTATCTCTTCCTTCAAAGCTTTCTCCTTAGCAAACGGAATCGAATATGGTTTCATACAGACAGGTGTGGGGTCTATCAGTTTCATATCATATTCCAATAGGTTTGTATGCCCTGGTCGGTCTGTTAACACCTCTGCATGATTATTTAGAACCTGTTGCACTCTCTCTTTCTGAGTTTTCGTTAAATGTGTACTGATTTTCACCTGTGCTGCTGTCTCACAGGGGTGTAATGGATATTCAAATGATGAAAGTGGTTCCTTTTTCATCTCCATGGCGATGGACAAGGTCAACAAGTGTGTCTCCTCCTGATGTTCTCTTTCCAAATATTTCTTCAGGAGATTCACATGATAGATTTTTTCTTTCCCCTTCTTATCTATCTTATAATTTGTTCTAGACACCTTCTCTAGAACTGTATATGGACCCTGCCATCCAATTTGTAACTTATTCTGACTCCCGGGCAAAAGAAGCAGTACTTTCTCTCCCACAGCCAAATTTCTGTCTTTCGCCTTCCTGTTATAATAGGCAGCATGTTTCTTCCTGGCTTGTTTCAAATTTTCATTGGCAAGTTTCCAGCCAGTTTTTTAAACGAGTGGTCAGCTCATTCACATATTGGTATGAAGATGTAATGTTTTCCTCTGCCTTTTCATCAGTCCACGTTCTTAACAAAGCTACATATGGACCTTTAATTTTGTGGACCTATTTGTCCATGCACCGGTATGGTCTCTTCCACTCGAAGCTCTATAGTGATGTTTTTTCTTCCCAGAATTATCATTCACAAAACGACCGCTACCAATTTTTCTTTTGGGCTTTCTCCCCACTTAAAATTCTTGATGAGAGATTTCCTCTCTACATCCTCTTCCTCCAGTTTGTTTAAGTCCGATTGAGGGATTTTCGGCTTATCCTGGGGTAAGACATCTTTTTGCACTCTCCGCATAGTGGCCATTGTAAAACAGTTAAGTGAAGCTTGTCCGTGAAAAGGGGCTTCCCATTCCATTTGGTCCACTTTATCAAATCTATTTTTCTTTTTATTATCAGGCCTAATTTTGCCCCGTGGCGTGTCCAGGTCCTGATCCATGTTCCCACTTGTGGGTGTTCCCTCATGTGCTATGCTACACCTTTCTACAAAATTCTCAATGTCCCATCTTGCTTTGGGCCAATAATAATTGTGAGCCACCTTTTGAATGATGGTACCTATCTTCTCATGGTCCCCATCTGGTTTCACATGTAGGCTCCTTATTAAGTCTGCCCTATATCTTTTAGGAAGTACCAGCTGTCCCTGACCTTTGGATCTAGCTCCAGTCTTCCTATACATCAACTTGTTTTTCATGTAAAAATCTCCCTTGCCTGGAGTTGTATGACAAGTTGACAATTTTCTGAAACAAGGCTTGAGTGTTTTATCCACAGCCTGTGCCTTCCTCATCTCTTCTGGAGTGGTATCCAACATAATATCCTCCTCCTGTCTTGAGGTCGACCTGACCTGAAGGGTTGCCATATACACAGGTTTCCTTCTGCAACGGTCAGTGTCATGATTGTCCATCTGACAATTTTTTACACCACCTTTTTCCTTGGTTGAAAGATTTTCTTTCATCATATTTCCTTTCATCGAATTGTGGGAATTTATTTTTATTTTCATACCGTGGCCTATCAAACTGGTGCTTACTTTTGTTTTGATCTCTAGGATCAAATTGATTAAAGTTCTGTGGTGCCCTAAAGTTATCCACTTGTTTCTTTTTATTACCTGTTACCTCTGCTTGAGCTGCTTGATACCTTTCAGCAACATTTAGCAACTCACCCAGCCTCTCTGCACCTTGTTCCATGAGAAACTTTCTCAGGTCTGGAGCCATGGACTCTCTTAATTGCTCTATAAGGACCATTTCCTTAAGATCTTGGGTTTTCCCCAGAGAAGTCCATTTCTCCAAGTATGTCTCTATTCGTGCAGAGAACTGGTGATAGGTTTCACCTGACAGTAGTTTAGCATTCCTAAATTTTTTCCTATAAAATTCTGCATTCTTTTCATATCTTAACAAAAGAGCCTGCTTTAGCATGTCATAATTTTCCTGATCACCTCTGCTCATTTTTGCAAAAACTTCATAAGCTGCCCCACGAAGTCCTTGAGATAACTTTAAGCTCCACCTCTCTCTCTCTAACCCATACGTGGTAGCTAATAGTTCATACCTATTTAGATAGCTCTCTATATCATCGTCTTTCTCAACAAAATGATCTAAATGGAAATTCATAGCTGAGGTTGAGGCTCCCTGGCTAGCGGTGGCATCAGAGGCAAAGGGACTGGCACCATTTTCAGGAGCATGGCCTTGAAACTCAAACTCCCTTAGTCGTAACTCATGTTCCCTTTGTAATCTCTTATCCTCTGCTTCCCTTTCTGCAGCTAATTTCTTGTCTTCCCTTTCTGCAGCTAATTTCTTCTCTTCCCTTTCTGCAGCTAATTTCTTCTCTTCCCTTTCTGCAGCTAATTTCTTCTCTTCCCTTTCTGCAGCTAATTTCTTCTCTTCCCTTTCTGCAGCTAATTTCTTCTCTTCCCTTTCTGCAGCCTGTCTTCTTTCCTCGGCTTCCAATGCTTTAGCCTCTTTGTCAGCCTCAATCTGCAACCTCTTAGTCTCAGCCTCAGCCTCAAATTGTAACTTCTTAATTTCCCTTTCAGCCTCTAACTTTCTTTCGGCTTCAAACCTTCTTTCTTCGCGTTCAATAAATTTGTCACATTCAGTAGTGACATAGGCAACCATAACTTGCCCATCTAATCCTAACTCTTTTGCAGTCTGAACAGCAGCAGATCGAAATTTGGCTAGGTCCGCCATTGTCTATCAGGTAAGTTTATACAATGTCTAACCAACAATTCAATCTCTAAATATATATCTAATGGACAACACAGGCACCGTGAGCTCAACCTTATTTAATTCCACCCAAGGATACCTTTTAATTCTTATATTCCCTGAAGTGAATTACCCCCACTATTTTTAATAGGTAAAGATTCAAAATCCCAAGAGCGAGACCCCAATATATGTGGTGAAGTGGGATGTTATAAATATTTATAGGGGACTTAGTGTACTGACTGAGATCAGCTGTGAAGGTATCTATATCTAATAAGAGTAGTGTATTATAGATAACCTTACTTGCTGCCACATATATTTATATCTCAGTCAGAATTATTCTGGAATAGTGTGATGATTACGTTATATGTCTAGGGTATGTGTATGATGAAGTGTAAGTCATAACAACAACAGACAGATAAACAATTTAATTTATTCCACCACACTTGACAACACTGTGACACTCACATACATATAACACTCTAAAGGATATCTTAAAGGAGTCACTGATAACTTTTCAAATAACAATATGTATTCATTGCTGTCATGAATGTATATGTGTCCTGATTCAAATACAAATGGAACCAGGAATCACAATCAATTTTAATTACAAGTTATATGTACAGAATTTATCAATATGAATATTGTAGTGACATATATTATTAAAAGTATCCTATGTGTGTCAGTTGTGTAGTAGTAATATGAGGTAATACTGGTTTTGTTTTGTTCAAGCTCTGTTGGTATTTGTCATCATGACTTCAATAGTTTGTCTTTATTGGAACTAGTATTGGAGATGTTCTCAGTTCCTGATATTAAAACAATTAAATTCCCCTCTTAATTATATTTTTACAAGGTCATTTTAAGATGGGGTACATAATGTTGAGCTCAGCTGGCCACATCAGCTTATCTTGCGTGATGGCGGCAGGAAAAGACTCCTCTGCTCGATTTCTCCCCTGGGCTCTGGAGACACCTCACTGATAGCTAAATGGACCAAGGAGTATGCTGTCCGACTCTGGATTCAGCAAAGCTCTGACCAGGTGCTGCTCAATAACGTTAAGACCACAGTCCCACAATTCATGGAAATACACAGATACGTTGACTAGCAATGAATTCTGGCACAAATACTGGCACAAATTCCCATCTGCTTATGTTCCAGGCTTTTATTTAGCAAAAATATGAGCTGGCTTCAACGCACTGTTGCTTCATCAAGCTTATTTGAACTAGTGGTCTCGAACTAACGCTCTGAATTGTGTATATTCGCAGCTCTAACCAATGAAAACCGTGTCGACAACACATCTTTTGAAAAAAATACTCCTACTCCCGTTTCCCCTGACAACGAAAGATAGTATTTATAGCCCGACCAATCGTGTTTAGTCTTATATTTGTTGCGCTCCAATCAATTAGGAGTTTACATGGTAGGCTATTTCCGTAACGTAAGGTTTTTTTCAAACACGTTATAAAAAAATTTTATGAGCAGAAATGATTTCATGCTGTCAGGCATCCCCACTATTTTATTTTGGCTATAACTTGTTAATTCCTAGACTATTTGCATAACGTTTTACATATTCTTTGTCAGCAAACCCTAAGGAACCCAAATATATATATTTAATAGAGCTAATATGCTGCGTTCAAAATATGCAATTTCTTCTACCTCCTGTTTCGAAGATGTGCTGTCTGGGTACTGTAATGTTTTCAAACGTAAACCCATCTATAGTCATCTTTCCTAATAAGCGTTTTCCAGGTTTTTTAAAACCTAACTCTGGGAAGGGTAGTGAATTTTATCACTGTCGATTTGAAATAAAGTTAGTGCATGTGGCCTTACACGCGTGATGGCAGCAATTGTGTATCGCGCGACGCGTGTTTAGTGTTGCACGTGTTCGGCTTTCTGCCTCTCCCTTCTCTCTATTTGAGTCCATCTGTTCGTTCGTTTTGGTAACGTAGTATAATTAATGTTAGGATTAATTTAGGTCATTACGCAGTGTGCCTCTCAATGTTTTTCTTAGAAATGCAATACCCGTTTTAATGTGTTGTGGAAACGCTTGTATTTATGCATTGGCTTATATTTAACGTGGAAACGTTACAATTTGCAGACGAAGCATAAAACAAAGGGGGATTTCGAGTACATTCTTTGTGACAGCACTGTTATTTTACCATTGCTCTTTTCTTTATTAGAATTTATTTGTTAGGCTTTATATTTACCTGATAATTTATATATGTGGATTAGAATATTTCACGACACACATATATACAGACATAAATTATCAATTTACATTCAATTTTCATTAAAAGATATTGAATATTTCAAGCTTACCACAATTCATGGAAATAATAAACAGTTTCGTTGACTGGCAATGAATATAGCACAACTCCGATCTGCCGATGTCCCAGGCTTTATTTTATAAAAAATATACACTGGTGCTCAACGCACTGCTTCTTAGTAGGTTTATTACAAGATGTGGCAAGGAACAGACGCTCTGAATTGAGTATATTTGCAGCTCTACCCAATCAAACCATGTCTACACATCTTTTCAAAAAAGTACTCCTTTTCACGTTTCCCCTGACAACACAAGATAGTATTTATAGCCCGACCAATCGTGTTTAGTCTTACATTTGTTGCGCTCCAATCAAATAGGAGTTAACATGGTAGGCTATTTCCGTAACGTAATGTTTTTTCAAACACGTTATAAAAAAATTTTATGAGCAGAAATGATTTCATGCTGTCAGGCACCCCCACTATTTTATTTTGGCCATAACTTGGTAATTCCTAGACTATTTGCGTAACGTTTTACATATTCTTTGTCAGCAAACCCTAAGGAACCCAAATATACGAATTTAATGGAGCCAATATGCATTTTCTTCTAGGATAGTCGTGCTGTTACTACCTTCTCACTTCCAAACTTGAGGGTGTCTGGGTACTGTCATGTTTTCAAACGTAAACCGGTATAATGTCATAATTCCCAATAAGCGTTTTTCAGGATTTTTAAAACCTAACTCTCGTATGGGTAGGGTTTTTATCACTGACGATTTAAAAAAAAAGCCAGTGCTTGTGGCCTTACACGCGTGATGGCAGCAATTGTGTATCGCGCGACGCGTGTTTAGTGTTGCATGTGTTCTTGCTTTCTGCCTCTCCCTTCTCTCTATCCTTTAGTCCATCTGTCTTTTAGTTACGCCGTGTATAAAATGGAATGAATGAAATATTAAATTTAGGTCATTGATCAGCTTGCGTATCTCAAGGTTTTTCCAAGAAATACAGTACACGTTTCATTGAAGAAAGCGGGTAATAATACAGTAGGCTTTTACTATCAACGTGAAAGCGTTACAATTTGCAGACGAAGGAGAACACAGGGGGATTTTGCGTACAGTCATTGTGACAGCACTGTTCTTTACCATTCTTCTTTCCTTTTATTAAATTTATTTGTTAGGCTTTACATTTACCTTTTAATTTATATATGTGGATGTAGAATTTCACGACAATGAGTATAGCAAAGATGAGTGCTCCTGTAGAAGCTATAGGTCACGAAGACGAAGAAAACGAATGACATTTGTCAGCCATTTCTGTCAATCAGTAGGTAACAATATAGATATAAAGAAAAGCTGTCTTCATTTCATGGAAACAGAGGTAAACAGATAAATAAAGAACAGCAAGAAAACTATGAATGACACATGAAATAATGAATCAGATCAAAATCTTCAGTAACCTTTAGCTCACTATAGTACATTGACCGTCACCAAATTCAAGTTTCCAGTACCATTCGTTTAAGGCCTTTCAATGTCTCCTCTTCTTTTTTCGTCCTGAAAAGGACGTTGGTTGCGATGTGTCCGTTTATAGCAAAGCTGCAATATTTGCGCCTTTCGGCCGACACATCCGACTTCAGCATTTTTAGGGACTGGATTAGTCTTCCCTCTTCGATCCCGACTCCAGACTGCAGTGATGCAGCCTGTTTCCATGACCACCACTTGAAGGTGGAGTATGGTCTTGCTCTTCAATGTCTTATTTCTCCTTCTCCTGTCTGCCTCCAACTCCATTCTCCAGTGTATGTGTTTTTTTCCGTCTGTCTTCACCTCTTTTACCCTGGAGATTCTAGAACATGGCGCTTTCTCTTACAAACCTCTACACCTCACGGTAGAAGAGGAACGAATAAGTAAGTAAGATTCTAGTACAGTAACTACCTAGTAATGGTGTCAATAGGCTTCCTCAGTATTTGTCCTACCCAACGTCAAAGCCTTCGTATCACCGCTTATTCCATGGTGCTTGCCATTCGTTAAATACTGGTGAACACGTCACACCCTTTAGGCTACTTTGAAAGGTTGGACATGTGGTCTGCTGTAGAAACTTTCAGCTAAGAAAACGCCAACAACAACATGAAAAAGTCAACCAAAGATCAAGATTCATTCATTAATATCATCTTGAGACCCCAAGATGCAGCAATAGTGAATGCAGTCAGCGACCCATAGCTTGACTGCTTGCATCAGGACCAGCGAACCAGAGCTGGTCAAGACCGTACTCCACGTGGTGGTCCTGGAAACAGTCTGCAGCAGTGCAGTCTGGCTGAGCGAGTACGGATCGAAATGGGAAGGCAAACCCGGTCCCTAAAAAATGCAGTGCAGAAGTCGGATGTGTCGACCGAACGGTGCAGATATCACAGCTTAGGCGCAAACAGACACAACGCAACCACCGTCCTTTTCAGGGCGAACGAGGAAGAAGAAGAAGAATATCATCTTTTTCTGCCCCTATGGAGCGTGGAGATGACACTGCTGGTTGAAACCAAAGCATTCGTACGATCTTGCGGCTGTGGCTTGAAGTAGCAATTTGTTTTAAATGACGAGTTTGATAGAGCCATGCACGTTCCTTATAATAGTCGCCTCTTAGGACATTGCCAAAGGATTCGTGCACATATTCGTTATTGTCTCCTCAAAGATTCCCGAGAATTACTTGGGGAACAGATCTAAATAACACATATCAAATATTTTGGACACTTAAAGAGCCATATTTGCTTGGAAAACTGTACCTTAAGAACAGTTTGCGGTCAAGTAAAAGAAGAACACGTTTTTTGGCTACAAACTTTTATTTTAAATTGTACTAGAAATAGAACAGTTCTGTGATTCTGTTCACAGTTTTATATACATCATCAAGTTATGTGATCTTCAAATTTTTGTGTACAATGTCACTAAGTTATGTGGTCCTTTCACAGCTATGTCAATCAATCAATCAATACCCTTTAGCTCCCCAAGGAGCATAGGCCTTCAACAAACACATGCAACGTCTTCCTGTCCCGTGCCATCCGCTCAAGTTCTTTCCAAGTTTTCCTCATCATTTTCACCTCTGTATCCAGTTCTCTTCTCCAGGTGTTTTTTGGGTCTACCTCTGCCCCTCTTTCCCTGTGGTTTCCAGAACAAGGACTTCCTTGTATTGCTATCAACAGGTTTCCTCAATGTGTGTCCTATAAATCGCCAGCGTCTTATTCTCAACTCTTGTTCCACTGGCACTTGTCTGGTTCTTGTCATCAATTCCACATTTGTGACTTTGTCATACCATTTCAGTCCTTCTATTCTACGCAAGCACCCGTTTATAAAAGTCTGTCGCTTTTTGGTTGTTGCTTTTGTTGCTCTCCATGTCTCAGAGCCACACAATAGGACTGACTTGACATTTGAGTTGAAGATTCTTGTTTTCGTGTTGGACTTGATTTTTCTTGTTCTCCATATGTTTCCCAATGAAATGAAAGCTCCTCTTGCTTTTTGAATTCTTATTTTATTATCAGTGTCTGTCCCTCCAACTGTGTCTATATTACTGCCACATTATGTGTACGATTCTACATCTGTTAGTGGTGTTTCTTCAAGTTCAACCTTGTTATCATTTCTTGCATTTATTCTCATAATCTTCTTTCACAGCTGTAGTCTTGTTAAAACTCTGACTTTTCGGCTTTAGTTTCTGTATGGCGGGCCAGGAATATGTCACCCGAAATTCCATCAAACTGACAGTTTAAAGTGTACCTCGATAGAGAGTTATGTGCTAAATTTCAGATTTCTACGTCATCTCAAACCTAGTTAATCAAGGGCATTAAGATTTGAATCATCCAAACAACTCTTATATCAATATAAATAAAAGCATTTTAAAAAGACGAAGCTGACAACACTATAAAATCAACAACAAATTTTCTGTCAGAGTTTACCATGCTGTATCAGAAACAAGCCCATGTTGAAGATCCATTCCAAGTCAACTTCTTCTTTGATCCTTGGTCGCTGATTGACTGTAACGAATCAAAGATTCGATCGTTACATTTTTCTGTGACCTCCTTCATTTTCTCTCCTGAGCCCTTCCTTTTGTTTTCTCTCACCCACTCCTTTCTTTCTTTCTTGCTTTTTCTTTTCTTTTTCTTTCCGACTTTCTTTCTATCTGTTTTTCATTCTGTCAATCTACCTGGGCCAGTAATATGCCTTTTTTCATTATTCCCTTACGACCCACTCCTTTTTTGGGAGATATATATATATATATATATTTATATTCTTTCATTTATTTCTTTAGCTCCCCAAGGAGTACAAGTCTTCAAAGAACTCATGCCTTTTTCGTGTCATCAGCTGAGGGACTGCCCATGTCTTTCCCATCTCTTTCATTTCTGACTGCAGTTCTCAATGTGTTCTTCACTCTCTCTCTCTCTCTCTCTCTCTCTCTCTCTCTCTCTCTCTCTCTCTCTCTCTCTCTCTCTCTCTCTCTCTCTCTCTCTCTCTCTCTCTCTCTCTCTCTCTCTCTCTCTCTCTCTTTTTCTACCTCTCTTTGAGGACTCTAGAACAATGACTGCCTTTGTAATGCTATCAACAGTTTTTTCTCAACAAAAAAAAAAAAAAAATATATATATATATATATATATATATATATATATATATATATATATATATATATATATATATATATATATTGTGTGTGTGTGTGTGTGTGTGAATGTATGCACAATTGGCATGATTCCGTAACTTGAAAAATGATTTAAAAATAAAAAGATTTACAAAATTGTTTTCTTCTTTAGTTAATACAGAGTACAAAGAGTTCACCTACGGTATTTCTAAATTAATATGAAATCAAATTGCTACACACATATGTACAAACACCCTGTCATGTTTCGCTAACATTGTTAAAATATAGGATACAAAAATCTATAAAAAAAAAATGAAAGAAAGAAATATAGATGGAAACATGGACTTAAAGAAAGAAAGAAAGAATTAAAGATTGACAGTGAAAATTGCCAACTACTGTTGCACTATAAAACTTGCGAAAATACAAAAAAGCTAGTTACAACTTATACTGCTTTGTTTTTTTTTGTTTTTTGGTTTTTTTTAAATAGTAAACACTCGTTTATGACCATTTCGTATTTTGCCTTGATAACATTCTGACAGGTCCGATGCCTTGCTACATTGCTCTTATTAGTTTGTCACGCACATACACACACACACACACAAGCAAACAAAACAAACTAATTTGATATTGTGCAGTGTTTGACCGTAGAGAGAACACCAGACAGAGCTGGCGATAGAGAGAGAGAGAAAGAGAGAGAGAGTGGGGGAGAGAGAAAGTGAGATACGGAAATAAGATGAATACGAATTATGACGATGGATGAGAGATGGGAAGATAAGTGAACCGTGGTGTACCCACTCCCATGTCGTTTTTATAGTGCTTTAACCTTCGATTGCAAAGATTAGCTCGATGTCCCACTAGATGACGGAAAAGGTCAAACCGTCAGACCTCCTGAAATTAAGTCAACAAGAAAGAGCAGGTTATTCTAGCATTCATTACTGCCACTCCCTCATTACTGTATTCATTTTGATATTGACAGATCCCCAAGGAAGCAAGGAAATTACAGAAAAGGGAGGCATGAACCAACATGGTAATCTCCAGAATCCCCATACACAATGTTCACAACATTTGTGAGAAGGTAATTTGACAAAAAGGACAGCACTTGAAGTCATGACCTCAAGCGTAACGGCTTCCATGAGTTTGCCATACGCTATGCTTGAAACATTGGTACCACGGAAATCAGTTTCTGATGGTCAGTTTATACCTCAAGTAGTGTCGCAGTGCTATAGAGATACCTTGATGATCATTATAGACTTCTCTTTGTGTCGCTATGCTACAGGATGCAGATGATAATAATTTTGTAGTTCTCGGTGTGTTGCCATTCTACCGACCTATGTCTGATGATCATTTCGTACTTCTCGTAGAAACACCTAGTGAATAGAGAAGGTGACCCCTCACTAAGAATAAGAAGCTTTTACGGGGTAATCAGATCTTTGGTGACAAATTCACTCAGGAGTCCCTAGTAACACGAGAACCCCCACACCCTGCTGGAACGAAGACAACAATGCAGAATTGATCTAAACAAGTTATAAACTAAGATGCATGTATTTGCCTAAATATAGAAATTGAACTATCGAGCAATAAACTATATTGATAACACAATAAATCAAAGATGTGGAGAGGAGCTGGAAAAAAGAGAACGTTAGCACAACGCAGAGATAATAACACAAGCCATCAACAAGATAAAAAAAACAGGAAAACCAAGTAGACAAATTTTAGCAAAAGAAAATCAGAAGTTCCAAAGCCAAGGTTCATGAAGTGCACATAGAAGCAAACTAAGAAGTAAGAAGAAACACCAAAAGAAACAAGAGGAAATATATCACGCAAGTGGCGAGGGAAGCACAGGAAGATGTAGTCAAAGGAAATGTGAGGGACCAGTACACACAAACAATTTAACAACAAAAGTGGAAATACAAGCAAGCAACTTGCCTTATTAAAGACAACAATGAAAAATTGCGTTGCAATATATAGAAACAAATGAAGAGATGTACAAAACGTTTTTAGGAACTTTTCAATAGACCAGCTCCCTAATTCCCCAGACATCCTGCCAATACACAAAGAGCTACAAATCAACTCAGAACTACCAAATAAGACAGAAATAAAGACAGCCATAAAGATTCTAATAGATGGAAAAGCAGCTGACACAGACGACTGTCACAGAATTATTGGGTCGCTCTCTTTTCCTCTAAGGCAGTATTTAGTTACATTTTTGTGTGTACTAAATTACTTGCATTTCCGTGGTCGGCCCTTTTCTTTTCATTCTATCAAGCAGATATTTTGTACTTTCAAATCATCTTACACTCCTCTCAGTGATAATTCGTCATGAACCCTGATGGGCCGGTCAGCAACCGAGCGTTGGGTTTACCTAAGGGCAGATTACAGACACGCACTTATCAGTCGGACACAACTGAACGAAGATGTTGTAATATTCCCGGCAGATTAAGAAGTTATTTGTAAACGTTGCCGAGAGAGGATCGGATGTTTTCATTCCATATTTGGGAGACATGACTTCTGCAGTAACGCTCATACATTTTCATGAGGAAATAATTTGAATTACCCCACAAAACACGCATGTTTGAAATGATTGGCAGACATTCGAAATGGAACCCTGCTTAACATCGTAACAAACAAATGCATGGGAAGACAGGCAATATAACCTGACACTTCAGCCAGGTTAGAACACTGTGAAAATTAACTCGCGCCAAGAAGACAACTAGACCTTGCCAGAGTAAAGACCAAAATCCGCTTTTATTTATCAGACCGGACTTGTTTGGAACTCTTGATGACTTAAGAGCCCAGGAAAACACTACCATTAGTAACAAGAAAAACCGCAATCCAAAGGAATCTGAACACAAGTCAAAGTGGGAACTTATTACTAAAGTAACAACACCCTAGACCAAGTGTAAGAGGTCTCTACCAGTGCCTTTATTTCTCTGAGCCAGCAGTCTGTGAGCCTAAAGATTGGCGTTAAGTTGTACATTTTGAATTCTATATTTTTTCATTATTAACATGTGAACTAATACGTATATATTGACATGTGAAGATTAATATGTTAAAATTGCTATTGGATGTCCAAGTCATTTGAGGCTTGCAACCTCGGCATATAGATTGATTATTTCATGAACCACCACTACCAGGGCTGGTGACTGCTTTATTGCGAGTTTTTTATAAAGAACTAAAAGCTGAGGTAGTCCCAAGTTCCATACCGAGCAGGGAGGGACTGATGAAAGAAATGATGTACATACTTGTTATATTATTAACTTTTTCAACCAGTCTAAATATAAAACATATTCACTCTAAATGTAATGAAAGTTTCAACCTTTTCAACTGATGTAAATGTAAACATATTCAAACTATATTGTTAACATTTTTAACTAAAGTTAAATATAAAACTATTCATTTTAAATGTAAAGATAGTTTTCCGCCCAGTGGAATTAAGATTAATTCTCAGAGAAGATAGATGGGATGGTGGAATAGGAAGATGGGGACACATAAGTATGTGTCGGGAAACTCAATACTCAGAGGGTATTCGTTTTTCTTCTTTTGCCATAGCAGTTGGTGGTACCAGTGGAGTGTACTATTTCTGGAAAAGTCAGGGTATAAGTGGCCTGAAGTCGACGATAGACATCATCATCAGACGGGTCTTAGAGACGCGGGACCAACTATGCACTTACTCCCTGATTTTACTTGGAACGTGCAGCAATTCTTAATCTTGACCAGAAACGTGAGCAATCCAGCCACCTATCTGTGAAGAACCAAAACACCAGCGGGAGCAGAAACCTCATTGGCAGATAAGAAGTCACATAAAAGCTGCCAAGTGAAACTTCTCCTTATATAATTCCCCATTAACAACATATGATAATGACCAATTTTTGGTTAAAGAATATTAAATTTTTAATAACTGTTAAAACCCAAGTGATTATTAAATTTATTATTTATATGTATAAATTTAAAATTGATTTAATCATTTTGAATGTGTTGTATCCGTATGTCTCAGACAATTTCTTAAATACACTCAATCAGAGCTACTATATAATAATAAGAGGAAATTCGCCGAATTAACTCAGCTGGGGGCTTGAACGAACTAACGAATTGTAAGATTACATAATCCTTCACAAAAGTTGTCGGCAGATCCTAGAGTTAACGCGCTCAGCAAATACAGCATTGTTCTCGCTTTCTGAATATCTTGTGAATATTCCCTTGAGGTAGAAGCATCATTATCCTTCTACCTACAACTATGCCAAGAGTAATCTTGTGCGAAGGTAGACACCTTTGAAGACCTACATCAGTTACTCTTGAGTTTTGGCCACTGTTGGACCACTACTGCAGAGCTAAGGGGAGGCAAACTGTGACAACGACATTCCAACAGATACCATCACAGAAGATATTGACACCTGTACAGAGATATTATATAAACTAATTGGTAACGTCTGGGAGGGAGAAGAAATAACAGCAGAAGTAATGGGGGTTAACTGGTCAAATCATCTAAGAAGGGAGATTTACAAGAGTGCACATACTGCAGAGGAATACTGTTACTATCAGTGCCAGGAAAAATATTAAACAGGATCATCCTTGAGAGTTTCAAAGAGTCCATAGAGAGACAACTGAGAGACGAAAAAGCAGGTTTTCGACAAAACAGATCATGTTCAGACCCGATAACCACATTGAAAATAATAGTCGAACAAAGTTTGGATTGAAATTCATCGCCACACATTGGATTTGTAGATTATGAAAAAGCACTTGACAGTGTTGACGGAGAGTCACTTTGGAAATTGATGAGGCAGTATGGAGTCATCATGAAGATCATCAACTTAATAAAGAAAACTTATGAAGACATTACATGTAGAGTTCCTCATGAAAGATAATTTACAGAACCGTTTCGTTTACGAACTGGAATGTAACAATGATGCTGCTTGCCTCCATCTATTTATTTTTCTTACTAGCAATAGATTGGGTTATGAAAACATTGACATCACATACCAGACATGGAATCCAATGGAATCTGACTAAACAGCTTGATGATCGAGATTTTGCAGATGACTTGGCTCGTCTTTCATATAACCCTAATTAGATGCAAGACAAAATGAAAATACTCGATGACAGGTCACAAAATGTGGGCCTGAAAATTGACAGGGAAAAGACAATGAGAATAAACGAAGGAACTTGAAGAAACACCAGTACAAGCTGTACAATCATTCATATATCCTGGCAGCAATATAGACAAAGTTGGAGTGACAGACAATAACCTCATAATAAGAATACAAAAAGCAAGAAGAACTTTCATCGCATTCGGAAACATATGGAGATCAAGAGAAATCAAGTCCAACACAAAAATAAGAATCTTTAACTCAAGTGTCAAGTCAATTCTATTGCATGACTTTGAAACATGGATAACACAGGAAATAACAACCAAAATGGGTGCTTGTTGCTAGGAGACCATCACACGCCCATTGAGGCATATTGAGAATATGGTGTTAGGCCCATATTTTCATGACCATTGGCACACTAGGAGTGATGTGGTCAGCCTTCCCAGAGTTCCTCTGGTACCCAATTTATGAAGCTAGGTCGACCCTGAAGCCGTTTCCGGTCTAAAAAAATCCCCCCTCAACTGAGGATCGAACCATGGACCACCGAACTAGGACGCCAGTGCACTACCCACTGTGTTACCGCGGCTCCCTGCTAATGATATGAGTAATAATTCCTTGTCTTGAGCCAGTGCCTCTATCTGTCCAGTTGTGTGTGTGTTTTTTTTTATATTTTTATTTTGTTTGTTTATCCGGCTTGTTTATGCATTTTCCCAAATAAACATGCACAATTTACTCCTGAGACTAATGATGGTAAGGCATAGGATCAGGCAATTCATCCTGTATTGTATGTTATGGTACATAGATCCTTTAATATACCGATCATTAAGTATTTGAACTCCTAATCACTTGTATTCAGATTAGCCATTATGGATTTCTTGGCATTGTACATCCAGTAGTTTGCCATTGCTTTCTGGATGGTTCTGGCCGCTTACCATTACAGTCCATGGTGCGCCCTCAGCCCGATACCAGGCCTTTCCAACTCCTGCCCTAGAAGCCGTTGTCAAAAAAAGACCAACAGAGAAGTACTGCACTCACTAAACGTACAGGAACATTGGCTCCTAAATACCATCGCAATAAGGAAGCTGAAATTTTTCGGTCATATAAAAAGACATAATAGTCTGGAAAAAAACAGTGATGGAAGGCATGGTCCCTGGAAAAAGGGGAAGGGGTCGACCTAGACGACGGTGGACCCAGGACATCACAGAGAGTCTGAACTTGTCTTTGGCTGATGCAGGTCGACTTGCCCAGAATCGTGATGCGTTCAGAGCAGCTGTAATGGAGACAACGTTCTGGAAAGAATACGTCACATGATGAATCACTTGTATCGCTCTGTAGATGCATTGCTTGTGTGCATCCGTATTTTCATCTACGTAAATGTCGCGCTTAGATAGGTTTTAAAGTTATTTAAGGTCCTGCCTGAGTATAGGGAATGTTGATAAGTACGTGACAAGTAAAGGTGGAAGAAATAGATTTTCACGAGTGGATAGTTTAAGGAGAAGATCTGTCTCTGGACTGAGTAGTTTCTCTAGTCCAGCCTATCTATAAGACTATAATTTAGTATAAGACAGTCTTGCACCTCCCTATATTGAGAAATACAAGTTACACTAACCACACACACACACACACAGCTATGTGACAACAAGACACACAAACGTGAACAACTATGGTAAATTTGGGTATGGGTCTGACCAACACACAAAGTTTAGTTCTTTTATTGTTTATTATCATTTAAACTTTACAACATCGAATATCTAAAAGTGAAAGATCAAAATACATCAGAATTACATATATAGAAAAACTATCAGAATACCTGTGCACTCACCTCCTTGAGAAGAAAAGAACCCAACAAGTTAATAACCCCAAAGGTTAAAGGTTAGCACTACGTTACAGTATAGACAGTAAAGAAAGAACAAAATTCCTACTATGCGTTATCCAATAAAGTAAACAATATTTAAACAGAGGGCAGATGATACAATGTTTCATGTACTAAAGAAAAATATTTCACTCTCTCTGTCATACGTGGCCACACAATCTCGCTTCTTACCCTATTCTTGGTGAAACGATCTGTTGGACGTAAACATCCATGAATATGTATATAAGGTCTAGAGTATGTATCTTCCGAATTGGGCCCCAGTCCCTCCTTTCAATAATTAAATCTTATAAGGGGAACGCCTAATTTGGTGGTTGATTCCTGGATAAACAATGTCACCTTGAATAGTTGATACCGAGACTCTCTGATATCTGGTGTTCACAGTAAACAGTAGGAAAACATCTGATTGCTAAAAACTGTTAATTATTGTTACTTGATGATGATGGTTAATCTTATCGGCTGGCTCTGGTGAGTGCCGATTCTGAAATAGGGTAACTCTTCTGGATTAAAAAATCCACTTGGATACGACTATCAAAAGTCCGGAGAATTGCTATATCTTTCACACCCCAGTGGGCTGATAAAAATGCAAAAAAATATCTGGGTATTTGTAAGTCCAGTTAAAATTTACTATTAAAATGTTCGTTAGTCTCTGTGGCCGGTCCTGTTCACAACTGAACTTGGAGACGTGTAAGCCAAAAGAAGACAACTTTAATCCAATCAGTAAAATGGAGAAAAGGACCAAAATATAGACCAAAATAAAAAAACCGCTGGTCGCCGTTGATCAGGTCATGCCTAAGAATAGAGGAACATTATGACAAAATTACTGCTAATAATATCTACATATACGCACACGGAGTCTCTAGCCTATTCCTATCTGGTCAGCTATTATTTAATTTATCCATACGCGCACTTTAACAAATATCGCCTGTCGCTAAGTAGCTAGTAGACTGTCGGCGTCTGATTGTTAAATCGCATGATATTTAAACAACAGTCACTTACTAAAATTACACAAAATGAAATAAACGTGAATTCTATTCCGTCAATATTAATTAGTCAAGTGAACCGTCTCTTTCTGTGTGATAAAGCGGGTGATAAAATTATCATTAGACTGCACCACTGGTACACAAATAGCTACGCGTTATTTTCCACTGGTTCTAACACCTACAAAATCACAGTGAATTTAAGATGATAAACTTTTAACACTTTAATACGCTTAAGCACAAATTTATATTACCAGAAATCCAGAATGAAATCACCACACAACTATTAACACATCTATTCCCAATGGTTCTAGATACCGTGTTTAGACTCTCCGAAAAATTCTGAGCAACACTGATAACTGATTTGGGAAAGACGCAGTTTATATACCATCATGTTATAATGATCTCTAGAGGATGTTAATTTTCACACTCTGTGTAGCAGAGAAATCTCAGGAAACTATGTTTCCCCAGATAAAAGCGTTTACCTTTTGGCGCTTGCTAACTGACAACAAAAGCTTAAACCGTGTAACGGGATTCCTTCTGAGATTTTCCACCCGTTTTCTGGAGATCAAACGTTTGTCTCTCTTTGAATGTATGAACATCAAAATATCTGCCCGCGCGATTCACTACACAGAGGTTCGGTGTTTATCCACGTGCATCTGTCTAATATCTGATGATTGGCAGATCAGCTTCCGTGGGAAACTCAGGTAAACAACACAGATTAGCTCCCCGTTATTGCTGACAGGTCGCGGAAGTAGGTAATATGTCTGTTTGTTTACGTCTCAAGGAAAAGAGGCGTGGATTAAAAGTGAGTAATTCAGTCTGTCAAATACTTGACTTTGCGAACGAATCCTGGAACTACAGCGTGGTCACGGAAGGCTGTCGGATACTGTAGGCTATATTTCCATTATACGTCACAGTAAACAACGAAATTAAATACACTTTTTTTTAGTCTTGGATTTCTCTAAGAAATTTGACGCATGTATTAACCAAACTAATTGCCTTATCGGAGACGCTAGTACCATCTTTTACCACCAAAGTTGCAATCTTGTCATAGCGCGTTTCGGTAAGAAAACTAAATTGCCACATGTTGAAATAACGCTCATTTCTTCCCAAAATATTCCATGCGCGGGATTAGTTTTACAAAAATATTCCTGCCTCTTTTGCTTTTCGGTGACAACATTTCTGGAATTTTCCCCATTTATATTAGGCAGTCGAGGTAAGTATGAATAAGTGTATCCATCATATATTTATACATTTAGCCAGTGAAGTCTCATTGCTCATCATAGATGAAGCTTCTTTGCTTTCGTGCCACTGTTTCCGTGTTTCCGTACTTCTGAAACACAATTGAAATGACTGAAATGAGCACAGATGTATTTAGTACCGTCATCAGGGCATGCAGCTGAAAGAGCACCATCTTTTAGAGGGTGACATATTCAATTTAAAGACCTCGGAGTTGTCATAGACCGACAGGGAGGCATCAAAGAAGAGTTGGCTACCCGTAGAGCAGCAGCTGGGAGACTTTTTCAGGCCATAAATCGAGGATTCCTCAGCAAAAGAGAAGTTGGCAAGAAGACGAAGATGGTTGTATATCGCTCCACATCGGTCCCAGTCTTGACGTATGGATGCGAGTCATGGGCAATGACTACAGTCCGCAAAAACCAGATTCAGACCTCAGAAATGAGGCATCTGAGGAAGGTGGTTGAAGTAACAAGAAGAGACATGGTCCGCGACCAAACGATACGTCAAGTCCTAAATACCCAACCCCTGCAATACCCAAGTAGAACAGTCCCAACTAAGATGGTTTGGCCATGTCTGCAGAATGGGAAACGATTGGCTACCACGACACGCATGGAAAACTAAGAGCCAGGGATCCAGACCTCCAGGACCACCCAGAGTCCGCTGGGAGGACAACATTAGACAATCTTTGAAGGACCGAGTACTAGAATGGAACCAGGCCAGGAGGAAGCCTGCCGATAGGATAGAATGGCGCTCACTCTTCTAAACCTCTACACCTCACGGAAGAAAAGGAACGACTAAGTAAGTGTAAGACTTACTCGTATATATATATATACACACTCACACACTCTGTCATCACTATTGACAACCCTTTTGAAAAAAAAAAAAAAAAAACTATTGAAAGAAGAACAGTCGGGCAGCAAATTCACGATCACGCGAAAAAGATAAGATCTTCAGGAAAACAACGGCTTTGTCATGATATTTCGACAAACTCCTGAAGAAAAAACTCAAAAGCAAAATCAAACCGGTGACAAATGATTCAAAACACCTTCGTAGCAGATGTTAAAGCGAACGTTCTATTTGCGCCATATTTGCCGCACTGATATCTCGTCGGCAATCTCCGCTTATGTTGGCGTGTTATTTGCTTTCTGGGGCATTCAGGAGTCAAGAAATGGTTGATATCTCTAACGTTCGAAATTTGTGTTTATTTTTAAAGCTGTTGCCTGGATTCTAGTGCCAGGAATACAAAATAAAAGTATTTTAGTATTATGAATACAAAATGTAAGTATTCTAGTACTAGGAGTACAAAATGTAACGATTCTAGCGCCGGAAATACAAAATGTAAGGATTCTAGCGCCGGAAATACAAAATAAAAAGGATTGTAGTACTGGGAATACAAAATAAAAAGGATTGTTGTACTGGGAATAAAAAATAAAAAGGATTGTGGTACTGGGAACACAAAACAAACGGATTCTAGTACTGGGAATACAAAAAAAGTATTTTAGTACTATGAATAGACAATGTAAGCATTCCAGTACTAGGAATACAAAATAAAAGTATTCTAGTACTAGGAATACAAAATGTAAGTATTCTAGTACTAGGAGTACACAATGTAAGGATTCTAGTGCCGGAAATACAAAATAAAAAGGGTTGTAGTACTGGCAATACAAAACAAAAGGATTCTGGTGCCGGGAAACATAATAACAGTATCGTAGTACAATGAATACAAAATGTATTCTACTACTAGGAATACAAAATAAAAGTATTCTAGTACTAGGAATACAAAATGTAAGTGTTCTAGCACTAGGAGTACAAAATGTAAGGATTCTAGTGCCAGAAAAACAAAATAAAAAATATTGTAGTACTGGGAATACAAAATAAAAAGAAAGGGAATATAAAATAAAAGGATTGTAGTGCTAAGAAAATTTAAAACAAACAAAGAATTCTAGTGCTGGGAATAGAAAATAAAAGGCGAAACAACAAAAATTAATGTAAACGAATTTTGTAAAACAATAGCATTTTTGTTTCCGTTTGTTAAGGACCTGTTCATGTCTGTAGGACTTCCACTAGTCCGCGTGTGTGAGTTCCGATGTCCCTGACTCGGAATACACAATAAAGGCAAAACAACAAATTAACATTTTTTTACATTTTGTTTTTATTTTGTGAATAGCAATTTGTTGTTGTTGTTATTGCTAAGGGATAGTTCATGGACTTAATCTCTTCTGTGTCTTTGGGTAAAGTTGTTCATGGCTGGGAGTGCAAAATAAAGACGAAAAAGTCAAACAAACAATTTAACGTATTATGTAAACACAATTTGTTTCCTCTTTTGTACAGCGGCAGTTCGTGACTACTTGAGTTTCACTTGTCAGTATCTTTGAGGTTGGGTGTTTCTGAATGCAGAATGAAGGCGAAACAACCAAAATTAAAAACAAACAAACAATTAAACAATTTAACGACTTATGTGAACAACGAAATTTTTTCTCCTTTTTATATCCGCTTTTTATATCCGCTGGAGTTGCATTTCTCCATGTCTTCGAGTAAGACTGTTCCTGACAGGGAATACAAAATGAAGGCGAAACTACCAAATTAAAAATTTAAAAGAAAACCAATTAAAAAAAAAACAATTTAATGAATTATGTGATCAACAGCATTTTTATGTCCTTCTGCTGAATTTACACTCGTCCGTGTCTACTTGACTGGGAATACAAAATAAAGGGGAACCAAAACAGAAAACAAAAGCAAATAAAATACTATTTTTTTTACAAATTCTGTGAAGGAAACATTTTTGTTTTATTTCCGAAGGGTCAGTTCATGTCTGCTGGACTTACACCCTTCCGAATCTTTGAGAAAGTTCCTGACTGGGTCAACAAAATAAAGACGAAATAGCCAAATTTAAAATTAAAAGACAAATAATAATGTTTTTGACTCTTAGATGACGTAGTTGTTTTCCCACGTATGACGCATTTTTTCTGTGAGTTTTCATAAAGTGTTAAAGTTCAAGGGTCAGTGGTTTCTATTTTTATTTTTTTATTTTATTTTATTTTAAAGAATGGTAATGTTCGTGAACATGTGAACCCACTTTTGTTAGGTAAGGAAAATGGGTAACGAGACAACACGACCTCTACACCTCACGGTAGAAGGGGAACGACTAAGTAAGTAAGTAAGACAACACGAAATAGAAACTTAATTCAAATATACCGGTCCCGGAAACTGGTCTTCCATCACGAGAGCATGGGAAAATCAGCCTCCACATACTGGCTTTTCGTCCTTAAAGGGTTAACGAATTAAGTGAACAATGGCTTTTTTTGTTTTTCCTTCTGTGAAGGACCGGTTCAAGTCTGCTGGACTTGCACTGGTCCGTGTACACTTTGAGTTAGGGTGTTCCTGACTGCGGGAGTCAGACGGCCGGGAACGAAAGACCGACTTGTTTATGAGTGTGTGAAAACTTGCACTCTGGAGTGAAACGGCAGACTCCGTCCACTGGGCTGCTTTGCTGGACACTGCTTGACAAGGCGTCCACCATATATCTTGGACCCAAGCTCGTAGATTTTCGCGGCCAAGACAGACCATGTTATGGTTGCTGGACCTTCCTGATTGCTTTTCGTGATTACTCTCACTTTGATCCCCTGACACTGCCCGTGGGGAGACACGTGGTGGAGGCACGGCTGACAGAAGAGGACTACACTAATTGTTATATTGTTTTTAAAAGGGAGCGTAGACTAGGGCTGTATTTTTTGGTCTAGTAGTCTCAAAAAAATTGGCGTTGAGATTCAGTGTGGGCAATTACTTACTTTGATTGCCAGTGTACCAGTTTTGCCGTGTTTCGGTGAAGCGAGCTCTTTCCAGTCTGCACACATCATTGCAAGGTGAAGGACAGCGCTATAAGTGGGAAGATAACATCAAGAGATGGACAGGAAGAAAGAATCTGTCAGGGTGCACCATGAAGACGAGAGACAGAAGACTTTGGAGATCCATGTCAGCCTTCCTTCTATGTGGAGATAACAGCTGACGATAATATAAACGTCGGTTATATTTGGGCATGTGTCCACATATAAACAAGATCACCAATGTGGAACTAATGGCAAGAACCAGACACGTGCTAAAGAACAAAAGGTGAGAAGAAAACGCTAGCGATGGATAAGACACGTATTGAGGTCACCTGTTGAAAGCATCACAGAGTAGTTCTTTGTTTGGAAACCCAGGATACGACAGGTAGATGAATACAGAAAAAACACTTACTTACGTAGTCGTTCCCCTTCTACCGTGAGGTGTAGAGGTTTGGAAGAGAAAGCGCCAGACTATCCTATCGGCTGGCTTCCGAAAAAACACACGGAGAAAAAAACTGCAGATAGAAATGAAAGGGACAGAGAAGACATGCAAGTGAAGGCACATGACCGGAAGTCTTGGCATGCGATTGTTGAAAGCCTACGTACCCTGGAAAACTGAATGTTAATAAATGAATAAATCTGTCGATCTTCTTCTCTCCTGGATCCGACATTCTTCTTCTTTGATCCTAAGCCGCCGACTGTCATAGCAGTCAGTGGCCATTACGCCTGGTGGTGTCTTGTAGGGCAACAAACTGCTTCCACTTTGCTCAGTTTAATACGCTACCTTTATGTCCTCTTTTATGTCTATTTATTCAAGCATACAAGCACACTAATATATATATATATATATATATATATATATATATATATATATATATATATATATATATATATATATATATATATATATATATATATATATATATATATATATATATATATATATATATATATATATATATATATATATTCATTTGATTTCCTTACTGTGTCTCCTAATTGCCGATTACATATATCGTACTTCCAAAAACATTTTCATTTATGGTCTTCCATAATTTATCCAGCTGACAATAGCATTTCCACATTTAATTAACACAACGACGGGGCACCAGCTAAATCTATCACTGGCTACCCATCCAATCTCTTCGAATGTCCAGCAATTTAATTTATTCAAGACACGGCACATTGCCCACTGGATGAAATCTGGACAGGAAGTGCCAAATGTGCCCAAATGTCTGGGCCAACGTTATGTTACATTTCACAAATTGTTGCAAGTGATTTGATTAGCAAGGACTTTATCAGCATGCAGATAATTTTGTTTTCCTCTTCTGATGACCTCTTTTGTTATTATTTTTGTATTTCTTTTTGCCATTAAACCTGTGGGAACTCAATGTCAATATTTGTTGTTTTAAAGTACGGTATATATATCTCACTGCATTTTTTTTTTAAAAATAAAAGAATGATCTTATGAGAGAAGTTTTACACTAACTACCGTATTTGCCGCGGTATAACACACCGAGGTATATGACTCATCGGAATATAAGGCGAACTGGGGTATATGACACACCGAGGTATATGACTCATCGGAATATAAGGCGAACTGGGGTATAAGACACACCGAGGTATATGACTCATCGGAATATAAGGCGAACTGGGGTATAAGACGCACCGAGGTATATGACTCATCGGAATATAAGGCGAACTGGGGTATAAGACGCACCGAGGTATATGACTCATCGGAATATAAGGCGAACTGGGGTATAAGACACACCGAGGTATATGACTCATCGGAATATAAGGCGAACTGGGGTATAAGACACACCGAGGTATATGACTCATCGGAATATAAGGCGAACTGGGGTATAAGACGCACCGAGGTATATGACTCATCGATATATAAGGCGAACTGGGGTATAAGACACACCGAGGTATATGACTCATCGGAATATAAGGCGAACTGGGGTATAAGACGCACCGAGGTATATGACTCATCGGAATATAAGGCGAACTGGGGTATAAGACGCACCGAGGTATATGACTCATCGGAATATAAGGCGAACTGGGGTATAAGACGCACCGAGGTATATGACGCACCGAGGTATATGACTCATCGGAATATAAGGCGAAATATAAGACGCGAGGTACTATGGAATATAAGGCGAACTGGGGTATAAGACGCACCGAGGTATATACTATCGGAATATAAGGCGAACTCATAAGACGAATATAAGGCGAACTGGGGTATAAGACGCACCGAGGTATATGACTCATCGGAATATAAGGCGAACTGGGGTATAAGACGCACCGAGGTATATGACTCATCGGAATATAAGGCGAACTGGGGTATAAGACGCACCGAGGTATATGACTCATCGGAATATAAGGCGAACTGGGGTATAAGACGCACCGAGGTATATGACTCATCGGAATATAAGGCGAACTGTGGTATAAGACGCACCGAGGTATATTACTCATCGGAATATAAGGCGAACTGGGGTATAAGACGCACCGAGGTATATGACTCATCGATATATAAGGCGAACTTGGGTATAAGACACACCCATAACTGAACGTGCCCCGTGTAGTTTCCGGGGGTATTTGAAGAGACAGTAAAAGTAAGACTACTGTACACTCAAGTCTAACGTAAGGGACGACTAATATGAGGTTGTGCATGAGGCTGGCAGCCTCATGACATAAAAAGATTTGCCGCAAAAACCACAACTGCAAGAGCATATAGCTATTATAGCAGTTTCCTGCAAAGAGACCAGCTGCTGAATTGACCCCGTATTCCGTGTGGAGCGGAAAGAAAAATGATGATGATGTGATCTGTTGTTATACCGTATGACCTTATGACCCCGCGTTGAGGGGTACTCCACGCGTTGCCCGCAGGCACTATGGTGCCCGCCAAGGCTTATTAGTTTGCCCGTGGAAAATTTTACGGATGAAAGAATAAATGTACGATGTTGCTTGTATTGTCAGAAATTATTGGTTATCCTTTACTAAACTTCTTTAGTATTGAAGGTTAGTAATCTCAATAACTTACTTAGTCGTTCGTCTTCTACCCTTTGGTGTAGAGATTTGCCAGAGAAAGCGCCATACTATCCTATCGGCAGTCTTCCTCCTGGCCTGGTTCCAATCTAGTCCTCGGTTCTTCAGAGATTGTCTAATGTTGTCCTCCAGCGGACTCTGGGTCGCCCTGGTGGTGTGGATCCCTGGCTCTTAGTTTCCCATACTTGTCGTGGCAGCCGATCTTTTCACACAGGTCTCAATAAAATTACCCCAAAAAATGTGCCGATAGACATAGGAAGTTATAATATATTCAAAAGGTGCTACCCTAACATTCTAAACATTAAATTACAATTCAGCAGGAACATCATCATCATACACTCCTTATTATGAAAGGTTGGCGCAGTGACATGCAATGCCAAACTTCACACTACTTATACGTTTGACTCAAATGGTTTCAAGACAAATTAAAAAAAAAAAATCCTGAATACTTACTATATCATTAAATGCGTTACCCAGTCGAATATAAATATTTTGCATTGTTTTTAATTGTAAAAATGAACCTTTTTCTATAAGTGAGTCGTCATATTTAGTTGGTGCTCACCACCCTCTTTATAAAAATTAAAATGTGCTCGCGGTGCAGAAAAGGTTGAGGACCTCTGCCTTTTGACAGTGCATGAAGTCATATCTGGAGTCATCCTTATACGACCACAAGCTAAGCACAATGCTATATACAGATTTGGAAGTGAAGCTAATTCACCCTCATTGACTCTTGAAATCATCCACACACTTCCAAGAATTCCTGCTGTGGTGAAACGTGTTGAGATCTCAGCATTGCACACTAAGCTTGGAAGAGTCACTTGAGCCCCAGACGTAACTCTGGCTTCTACCTGGTTGGCTGCATGCAGGAGGCTCTCACCATGGACCCGTGATAGGCAGAAGGAGCTGAGAAGTGGCTCTGTTCATGAAGTGACTATTCCTTGGGAGAGCCCAGAACCAGAGCACAGTATTTTAGCTCTCCATAGTTGTAAATCTCCCTGGGATACTGGGGAATGCACAGTATGCCACGCGCTTATTCCTTATAGCTTGGGACCGGATGTGATGATCCGTTAAATGCAAGCCAAGATGAAGAAACTGAAGCTCACGACTTCAACTCAATACGCTTTGGAACGACAGAAAAGCCACAGGAAAAGCCTAGATCTACTAAGAAAGAGAATACCAAGAAGTCTTTAACTTTATTTTGGCTGCAAAAGAGAGAGAAAAGATCCGCAGTCCTAGTTAAACAACAGCACAACAACCTTATGACAAGGCATCACGTGGAAGCAATAAACGTTATGCAAGATCGATTTTAATTCTTCATACGTTATCAGTATTCTTGCTATATTGACCAATGTTATAGATGACAACGAGAACGATATAACTTGTGAGAACTGTTAATGACACCATCGTTGACAGATAACAGTTTCTTCTGTAGACAGACAAAATGGTGAAGACTTGCTAATCATCATCATCAGGTGCCATCTTCACAACGAAGGGCGGCTTCAATGGATCTCCAACGTCTTCTGTCTATTGTTTTGATTGTGTACTCTGATAGATTCTTTCCTGTCCATCTCTTGATGTTATCACCCCCCATTATAGCTGTCGTCCTCTTGCACGTTTACCTCCAACTCTGCCTTCCATTATGGTCTTCAACACGGTGTTATGTCTTTTTAAATGGCCAACATATTTTAGCTGTCTAATTTTGATCTTTGAATAATTCTCTTTTCATTCCTGGGTTTTGTAGAATCTCTTTATTTGTTTTCTTCTCTTTCCATGAGATGCGCCCAATTTGACTAAATACTGACATCCATCTTTGCTAATATGGAAGATAATTGGGAGGATAAGACGACATAGAAGTAACAGAAAGTGGATTAGGAAATTCATGAGCTAAGAGGAAAAAAAAACCCAGAAAAGGACACATCTAACGAACATTATGTTGATTGATGTATGACGAAAGAGATAAAGTAGAAGAGGATGATTGACACGAAGAAGTAGGAAAAAAGTCATCATCGGCGTCATCACCATCCTTCTATCTGTTTTCTTATTTCTGACCACAGAAATTCATATTGTTACTTTAATTTTGCACATTTAGATAAGCCCCCACTTTCATTAGCGTTCTGTTTTCTTGTCCCCCGACGAAAGCCTCATGCCCGTAGTGTAGGGTGTTCACTGTTCTTTATCTTAGTCACACTGTTCTACTACCAAGTTTGGTTCGTCTCATCACATTGTAAAGACACAAATGTGTTTATTACTCTGTAGCTAATTCTTCGTCTCAGTGCCTACTGATTCAGTCGCAGACTCTTCGAATATTTCATGATGAGTTCTGATTATAAAGCAGGTAAAGCTAGTCAAATAGCATACTCAGCAGTAGAGGAGTAGAATGAAAAAAATTTACAAAAACACACAAAAGGTAATACGTCTTACAAAGAGAAAGGACACGAAACATCTACGTTGCGGCCACAAGGCCTTCGTCAGGGACAGACAAACAAGAGACAGGAGGGAAAGAAAGTGAGAATTAAGTGGAGAACATGAAATTATAAAAATAAGAGAAAAATAATCCCTTATGTCTTGTCGCATGTTGGAGCAAAGACGTAGAGGAGTAAAGTATTAGAGACTTCTCTATGTTAGGGTTCAGCTTCCAGAGGTGGGGTCATTAGTTCCTCGCTGCCTCTGCCGTCCTTAACTCAAGAGCGGAGTGGAGTACTCATGTATATCTGGATAGACTGGAGCGAGACGCCAACATGTTTTCTTCCTGGTGCCTTTGCCGTGAGAGTCCAGAGCTCTAACCACTCCTCCAATAAGAGGTTCGTTCTATGCCACCCAAATATTATATGTTTCAAGGAGGGTTTGATGTTTGGTTTGTTGGTTTGCTTGTTTTTTTTTTTTTTTTTTTTTATGTTTTTTATGTTTTAAAAAAAAAACATACTTCATTTCTTGATTATGATTTTATACTGTAAATGTAAGCGTCCGATTGGCAGAGTGGTTAGCGCTCGGGTCTCTCGCGGCAAAGGTGTCGGGTTCGATTCACGGTATCGACACGCTTCAGTCTACTCATCTGCAAATGGGTATCTGACTTTGCACTTGAGTTAGGGAAGGAAAAGGCAGCGAGGAAGGGAACTGGTCACCTCACCTCTCGATGCTGGACCTAGAATAGTGAAGTCTCTAACACTTCATTCCCCTAAGGCAGTATCTGTTATGGGATTACCTTTACTGTAAATGTATGCTGTTATATTACCTTTACAATGATGTATGCCTTTAAATTAATTACTTAAATTACTTGTGAGATTGAATGAATACAGTACGAAGGATGAGAGAGAGAGGGAGAGAGAGCGTGAGATAGAGAGAGAGAAAGGGCAGTATGTTGGACGGGCCTGCTCGCCTAGTCTCAACACTTTGGAAATATAGTTCGCTCGTTCATTCCATCGCAACACAGCAATGAATGTCTACTGTGGATTCGTTTTGGTATAGTCTTCACAATGAACGTACAAGAACACAAGAAGCAAATATCTAGAAATGAAGGTCAAAGATGAGACCTGGGGTGGGGTTTATCCTGTGACAGACATGTTTATTACTGGGTTTATTTCTGTGCCGCTGGTGATAGCGTTCTGTTGGGCAAACTAGACTAGCAGGAATGACGTCTGCGCTTCAGGGGAAAATGTCATAAAAGCAGCAGTGGTTCACATCTCTGTCAACTCAAAGTCGTTGTCTAGTCCCTGAACTGACCCTCGGGGTAATGGAGTAGGCCTGCCAGAATAACTGTGGGGAAAATAAAAATGAATAAAAGATGGCGAGGGAATAAATAAGAGGCAAACTAGAGGCTTGGTGAGCAGTAAATAAATAAGCTGATAGAGATAAATAGCTGGTACTAGTAAGGCAGACAAATGGAAAGTCGTGGCATGTTAGTGGTAAATAAATAAGCTAATACAGGTAAATAGCTGGAACTAGTAAGGCAGACAAATGGAAAGTCGTGACATGTTAATGGTAAATAAATAAGCTAATATAGTTAAAAAGCTGGTACTAGTAAGGCAGACAAATGGAAAGTCGAGATATGTTAGTGATAAATAAATAAGCTAATACAGGTAAATAGCTGGTACTAGTAAGGCAGACAAATGGAAAGTCGTGACATGTTAATGGTAAATAAATAAGCTAATATAGGTAAATAGCTGGGACTAGTAAGGCAGACAAATAGAAAGTCATGACATGTTAATGGTAAATAAATAAGCTAATACAGGTAAATAGCTCGTACAAGTAAGGCAGACAAATAGAAAGTCGTGACGTGTTAGTGGTAAATAAATAAGCTAATACAGGTAAATAGCTGGTACTAGTAAGGCAGACAAATGGAAAGTCGAGACATGTTAGTGATAAATAAATAAGCTAATACAGGTAAATAGCTGGTACTAGTAAGGCAGACAAATAGAAAGTCGAGACATGTTAGTGGTAAATAAATAAGCTAATACAGGTAAATAGCTGGTACTAGTAAGGCAGACAAATAGAAAGTCGTGACATGTTAGTGGTAAATACATAAGCTAATATAGGTAAATAGCTGGTACTGGGAAGGCAGACAAATGGATAGTCGAGACATGTTAGTGATAAATAAATAAGCTAATATAGGTAAATAGCTGGTACTGGTAAGGCAGACAAATGGAAAGTCGAGACATGTTAGTGGTAAATAAATAAGCTAATACAGGTAAATAGCTGGTACTAGTAAGGCAGACAAATGGAAAGTCGTGACATGTTAGTGGTAAATAAATAAGCTAATACAGATAAATAGCTGGTACTAGTAAGGCAGACAAATGGAAAGTCGAGACATGTTAATGGTAAATAAATAAGCTAATACAGGTAAATAGCTGGTACTAATAAGGCAGACAAATGGAAAGTCGAGACATGTTAATGGTAAATAAATAAGCTAATATAGGTAAATAGCTGGTACTAGTAAGGCAGACAAATGGAAAGTCGAGACATGTTAATGGTAAATAAATAAGCTAATATAGGTAAATAGCTGGTACTAGTAAGGCAGACAAATAGAAAGTCGAGACATGTTAATGGTAAATAAATAAGCTAATATAGGTAAATAGCTGGTACTAGTAAGACAGACAAATGGAAAGTCGAGACATGTTAGTGGTAAATAAATAAGCTAATACAGGTAAATAGCTGGTACTAGTAAGGCAGACAAATGGAAAGTCGAGACATGTTAATGGTAAATAAATAAGCTAATATAGGTAAAAAGCTGGTACTAGTAAGGCAGACAAATGGAAAGTCGAGACATGTTAGTGGTAAATAAATAAGCTAATATAGGCAAATAGCTGGTACTGGTAAGACAGACATAAGGAAACTCCGGGGCTATGAATAGTAAAGAAATAAGCCAATGTAGGTAAATAGCAGGCAATTGTAAGACAGCAGGAATAAAGACACTAGACAACATAAAAGTAGCATAGATGATAGACTCATCGATAACAAGGTGCCAGGAATTATCCAAAGGGCGCCATTGCTTCGCTGCAAGAGTGAACCGTAAAATGACACACAACCAATGTACCTCATTGACCATTGGGATTCTGACCACGCTCCACGGAACTATGGAACATAGGACCTAGAAACCACCCAGATATTTATAGCCTCGTCATCTTGGGTTTTTTTTGGTACTCCATACAGAGCATGAGGTCAGCACTGTAGCTGATTCCACTTGCAGGAAACCTGCACCAAGCAGTCACGCGCTCTTACAGTGGTTTCTGTGGCAATTTGTTTTATATGATGAGGTTGCCAGCCTCATGTGCAATATCACACTAGTCGCCTTCTACGACATGCCTGAGGGGTGCAGCAATTCTATTCTTTCTTTGCCTCTTGAGAGATTCGCTTGAAACTAAACGGGCCGACCATTAATATAGTAACATGACAGTTATTGAACGCGAACACTGCGCTGATGCTCCAAAGAGTTTTATTCACTCACTACCTTTAAGCTTCCCCCGGAGCATAGGCCGTCAACAAAATTCCTCTTGTCCTGTGCCATCAGCTCGAGTTCTTTCTGTGTCTTCCTGGCCATTTTCATTTCTGTCTCCAGTTGTCTTCTCCGTGTGCTTTTCGGTCTGCCTCTATCTCTCTTGGAGCCGCGGTAGCGCAGTGGTTAGCGCATTGGCTTCCTAGCTCGGTGGTCCATAGTTCAATCCCCAGTTGAGGTAGGATTTTTTAGACCGCAAACGGCTCCGGGGTCGACCCAGCCTCATGAATTGGGTACCAGAGCAACTCTAGGAAGGTTAAGGCGGCCGGCGTGATGTAGACCACATCACCCCTAGTGTGCCGATGGTCAAGAAAATATGGGCCTAACACCATATTCCCAATATGCCTCAATGGGCGTGTAATGGGATCCTTTACCTTTTATTTTTCTATCTCTTTTATTGTGTGGTTTGATATATCTTCTTTTTTGGACACTCTCAGACGTTATCCTGAATATGTTCAAAGATAGCAGTAGTCAGCTAGACTGCTAGAGGCTATTTGTATCTTCATAGAGTTTTTGTACGAATGGTACTGGTACCATATGTGCTTACTCTGCTCCTCATATGTTGTGCATCCTTGAAGCAGATATTTAGCAACCATTTTATCGGTGCTTCATTTACACTCATCAGTAGTGCCTATCTTTAGCTTGTTGAATAGACGGTATTCCAATCTGGTGTGGCCCATTCGAAGTCTGTAAATTCTTCTGCTGAGCTGGTATTATGCATCTTTTTTTTTTGTGTGTGGTGGCCTGTTTACTCTGGAGCCTCCGATTGACAAAGTGGTTAAAGCGCTTTTCTCTCGCGGCAAAGGTGCCTTGTTCAAATCACTGTACCTATACGCTCCTGTCTACCCAGCTGTTAATGGGTACCTGACTCTTCTCTTTCAGTTAGGGAAGGAAAAAGCAGTGAGGAAGGGAATTGCTGGGCTTTGTATAGTGAAATCTCTAACACTTCACTCCCTTACGACAGGGACTACCTTTGTATGCTCTGATTCTTATCTGTACTTGTATCTGCTTTTGATAAAACTCTTTGCCTCTTCGAAAGATTTCAATTATTATCAAGATGTCAATTGGTTACGAAGCTAAAAAAAGGATTGAAAGAGTCGTATGTCGGACTGTTAACTTTATTTGACTTTTTTTTATGTTCAAGTTTATTTATATTGAGTAGGCCTATAATTTATCATTTTGCATAGGCTTACACATAAAATATTCCAACAGCTGTAATTAAATTGGATACTTATTAGTAAGAACTGATTGCATTTCGCAACTATTGTTACTCATTTTAATATTTAATACTAAATATAAATGAAACCAGACCACAGGGTCTTTCATAATTGAAAATGCGGTATATTATAACCGGTAAACCTTTAATCTAGGTTGAAAGGAGCGCGCTTGCCAAAAAATTAGGCAAAATTCCTTTAAAAAATTACCAATATCAAACGTCAAGAAAATAAATATAAAGAAAAGACAATAAATGTAAAAGGTTTAGATAGTTTCATAGCAAATACTGCCGTTGGGGAGTGAAGTGTTACAGACTTCAATATAGTAGGTTCAGCTTTATGGGGGGGGGGGGGGGGGTGGATCAGTTGCCTTCATCGCTGACTTTGCTTTCCCTAACCCAAGAGCACAGCCAGATTTTAATTCTTATATATATATACCATATATATCAATGGGCGTGTAATATATTATTTACCTTTACCTTTTATATATATATATATATATATATAAATTGTGTACGCAATGACTGCAGATTACATGTTCGGCTACGTCCCCCTAAACGTGGCCTTGTCTCTCAAGCGGTCAAAGACATTATTTGAGTTTAATACGTCGTAAGGACAGTAATATGTTTTATACGCCTTCTTTTTTTGTTTAATAGGGTGAGCCATAAGTCCCTTACCTTTTTGCGTAAAACATGTGGCTTTAATATGTAATGGTATGTGTAAATGAAATACTGCGTAACAAAGACATAATACTAACATTATTTATTGATAATTATAAAGTTATTTATAAGGCCATTCGATGAACCCCGTCCGCAATCTGCCAGGTAGAGAAATTTTCATCAAGAAAATTTCTGCCAAAATGGAATAAAAGCCTGCAAAATATGAAAAAAAAAAAAAAAAAAGGAATAGGAGAGTTACACATGGCGTATTTGAAATTGTAGGTTATCCTGCCAAAAAATAAATAAATAAATAAAAGAATGAATGAGATAATCTACTGCGCATATCTTCATACTTAATATTTTGACAGGGTAATTGACTTAATGCGCCCCCTGTTCACGGACTAATTTTAGAACACGAAACAAAACCACAAACATAAAACATTAGAAACCAGACGGTGAGTTCTTAAGTAAACCGACTGTTAGGTGCAAATTGCCACACACTGCGGTCACCTGAAGCCCATTTATTTCTCTCCCTTAAATCTATCAACCACTACGACAACCCCCCTTGGTCCGAACAGCTCTGTAGCCTAAATCTACAACCAGCAGATGTCTCAAACTTTTGACCATCCAGCCTGGACCAAAGTCACTGATTTATGTCCTGGAACAAAAAGATGATCCCAGATGCCAAGATTATCGGCCGGCTTGGGAAGAACTTTGCGTTTGATGCTGATGCACGTTGAGATCCCATTGAAAAGTTTAGTCCATATCTCGTATTGTATCCGACGACTGCTTGGAAATCAACGGAATTTTATTTTCCTGTTCTGAAGTCAGATGCTTTTCAAAACATTAAATGGGCTACGATACTCACGTGGGCGGATCTTATCTGTTTATGGTCGCGGGGGCTGAATTGCAGCCACACTGATGCTTGTAAATGATCTGTTGGACTCCGCAGCCGGTCAGTGGAATTGATATTTTCGTATTTCAAAATAGGACGTCAAACGGGGGTCAAGCCACGCCCAAAACAACACAGGTTTTACATTTTAAGACTAGTTTCCAGGATTAGTCCGGCTAATTTAGAAACCATCTCGTCTGGTCTAAGACTGATCCTTTGAGCAATGAAAATCGGAAGGTGATTTTAAGGGTTAAAGTTTCACAGGTTTAACGACTGAAATACTCGGAAGAAATAAAAAGGTGGGTGGAGGTTGGTTGGTTGAGGGAGGAATTGCATTATAGACTGAGACAAGCCTGGCAAATGAAAGTCATAGACACGTTTCGGTTGGAAATCAAAGACGAGAAGGTCCGGGGTTCCTACACCGCTTGTCTCTTATTAAATCCGCTGAATTGAAGAGAAGATTAGAGAAAAGTCTGCTATCGCGACCACTCTTCTCGAAACCTCAGTGGTGGTTGCTACCGCCGTGGTATCTCTGGGCGCTCGATGATTTAATGGCTGCGTGATTAGATGTCAAACACAAAAGCGACGAAGAAATTGAAACAGGAGTGGATTTGGGTATCCATGGAAGCTGGTTTCTCGCGGTCGTGAGATTCAGCTAACATCCTGGCTGTGTGTGTAATATGATGTTTTAAACCTTGAAGAGGCCGTCTGATATCTGTGCATTTGTTAGCGTGTGTTTGGGTAAATTTTGTGGAGTCAAATCACAGACTGAATCTAACAAAATCAACATAACAAAATCAAGGTAGTATGAAGTTAAAAATAAAATCAAAAGCGAAGCCAAATAGTTTCCCATACGTAGCTCCACGAAAGTAAATGCTAAGGCTTAGTGGTGTAATGTGTAAACATACGGTAGTCCCATAGCAGATACTGCCGTTGGGGAGTGAAGTGTTTGAGATTTCACCAAACTAGGTCCAGCATCGAGAGGTGGGGAGACCAGTTCCCTTCCTCGCTGCCTTTTCCTTCCGTAACCCAAGAGCACAGTCAGGTACACATTTTCAGCTGTGTAGACTGAAGCGTCTGGACACTGAATTTAACCCGGCATCTATGCCGCGAGAGATCAGCGCTCTAACCACTCTGTCAATCCGACACTCCGCAGAATTGGCTGAAGTAAAAACATTTTTAAAAATCATGCCATTTCATGCTTTTAAATCGGAAAAAAACCCATGTTATTTTAACTTACTAGCTTCTAGTCTTGAACTTCTTCATTGTATTGTGTGTTTTAGTCTTGTCTATATGCACAATACTGAACTACACCTACCTTCCATTGCGCCTTAGCCTTGTGCCGTTCCAGAGTGTCTCTTATTAGACGAAGATAGAATATACCTACTGCCCTCTCAGGCATGCAATACAAAGGGGACTAAAATGAGCTTCTGCACGGAGATGACAACCTCATCATATGAAACAAATTGTTTCAGAAACCACTGCTGCAAGAACACATGAATACTTTTGGAGCAGGCTTCCCGCAAAGGGACCAGCCACAATGGTGGCTACATGCTCCACCGGGAGCAAATAGGGAAATCACAACGATAATGATGAGTTATTCCTTATAATTTCTGCGTTAACATTTTATTAAAAGAGAAGGGCCAATTAAATAAATGTATACCTATATCGTTATGGTGTTTGTGTTTTCCTAAGTAAACGAAATCGACCGAATCGTCTGCGGCTGTTTATATTAATATTTGTAACTGCTCCTTATATTTTTATGTCATGTGATGTATTAGTTTGTCAGCGTTTTTTGTTTATATATATATATATATATATATATATATATATATATATATATATATATATATATATATATATATATATATATATATATATATATATATATATATATATATATATATATGATACTCCCCGAAGATGGTACTATTAAATTGTTTGATGATACTGGTCACTTGTTACGACGTGTAGAATATTGCAAGTGGGTGTGTGATAGGGTAAAGGAGAGTAGGGATTCGGAGCGTTGGACCGGGAGTGGTCAACGCTGTCTGTGTGTGTTTTTTGAGGAAGCTATTATGAGTCCAGGATTGGGACAGGCCATATTATGTATTTGTGAAGCTTTGAGGAAGCTATTATGAGTCCAGGATTGGGACAGGCCATATTATGTATTTGTGAAGCTTTGAGGAAGCTATTATGAGTCGTGAGGACTTTAGGCCATAATTTATGTGAACTGCTGGGTGCAGTATTATAAGTCTAGCGCAGAGATGAGTCGTGAGGACTTTAGGCCATAATTTATGTGAACTGCTGGGTGCAGTATTATAAGTCTAGCGCAGAGATGAGTCGTGAGGACTTTAGGCCATAATTTATGTGAACTGCTGGGTGCAGTATTATAAGTCTAGCGCAGAGATGAGTCGTGAGGACTTTAGGCCATAATTTATGTGAACTGCTGGGTGCAGTATTATAAGTGAGTCATGAGGACTTTAGGCCATTATTTATGTGAACTGCTGGGTGCAGTATTATAAGTGAGTCGTGAGGACTTTAGGCCATAATTTATGTGAACTGCTGGGTGCAGTATTATAGTGCAGTATTATAAGTCTAGCGCAGAGATGAGTCGTGAGGACTTTAGGCCATTATTTATGTGAACTGCTGGGTGCAGTATTATAAGTGAGTCATGAGGACTTTAGGCCATAATTTATGTGAACTGCTGGGTGCAGTATTATAAGTGAGTCATGAGGACTTTAGGCCATAATTTATGTGAACTGCTGGGTGCAGTATTATAGCGCAGTGTTATAGCGCAGAGATGAGTCGTGAGGACTTTAGGCCTTGATATAGATCTGCTGATGAATGTTGAAGAGTATTGTATTGCAATGACTTGTAATGTGACTGTGTGTATATCAATGTAAACGTGATCGTGCTGTGACTTAATAAATCGACATTTAAATTACACCAGATGTTTACGGCCATCCATGACTATTATTTACGTACCTGTGTTGTGAGTGACTGTTCTACCACACACTCACTGAAACATACCTAACACAGATACGACGGCACACCTACGCCACCCATACACCGTTAATATTACTGTTTCATCATCGGTAACAGTGGTGGACCAGTTCAAATTGGAACGAATGGATATGACATTCGCGTATCAAGAGTTTCTCTAACTTGAGAGAGTATTTAACAGACGGAAGGATAAAATCGTTATCGATACAGTCCACATATCTGTATCATTTGATAGATTTGTTTTCGGGTTCTGACACCCGCAACAGTCGTTTTGAGAGAACTTCATACGTGACCTGAATCTCATGTGCTTCAAACCGTGACCTGGTTTGTAGTCTGCCTGTGGAGCGCATTTGGGAAACGCCTTATTCGTGGGAATAATCAGCTTTATAGCACTGTCAGTTGACGTCCTGTGTCGTGCCTGTAGAAAACAACAACGTCTGTAGTCTACATTTCCTATCAGATGTGCAGCGAAATTATCAAACAGCGAGCCAGCAGTTTATGAGGTGATACAACGTCTGAAGGATAGCGTGTACAAGTCGAGTGTATGTGCAGTTGTACCAGTCATTTTGCAAGTATAACTCGAGTCAAGAGCGGGTTTGCTGTGTTCCTGTTACGATCATCATGTGCTCCTATGCAGTATTCGAGCACATACCTTACTAAAGCGAGGACCTGAACGGAAGAAAGTCTAGATCCAGTACCTTTGGGCGATAGACTGTTTTAGCGTCAGAATTATGTGATATTTAAAGTCTTGGCGGAAGGGAATGGAAAATTGACAGATAAGTGATTTTTTTTGTTCTGTAAAGTGTGTCATGTCACTCATGTCCTCAGGCCTTCTGAATTCTATGCATTTCTTTTTAATTCTGTTGTTGTTGTTGTTTATGTCTATAGTGACATATGAGTAGAATTTAATGCATAAGTAGTTTATGGCTATTAACATGTGGTATTGACTACTATGATATGGATATGACAATATAGAGGTTCTTTGAACAGAAATTGATCTGACAGTAATTAGGAAAGGTTGCAATTTGTTGTATGGTTATTTAGCTGTCAGAAGTAAAAGGTTCATTGATACATATATAGTGATCTCAATAAATAAGTCACTATGGATGATGATGAAATGGATCCTGATAATATGTGGCCTTTATTGGAATATTTATTTCAAGAGGGTAAAAATTTTCATAGATTAAAAGGACCAGAACTGGAAGCACACGTGATGGACGGATTGTTGGTCAGTGCGTCGAGAGCACTAAGAGATTTTGCTGAGAATAGATTTCAGTCAATCCCTCATTTAAGAATGGCTAGGAATTTAGCAAAGTTGCTGCTGCTCGACCTTCGTGTATTTGTGTATAATAATATTCATGTTGAACACGACAATATATTGAAGGGTATACACAATATAATTGCTGACAATCAGGAAAAGAAGCTAGAAGATGAGGAAGTAAGAGTCAACAGACAGGAAGGAAAAAATTGCTTAAAGGGTAAAGCTGAAGAGAATAAACTTAAGGAAAAATTAGCTAAACTTACAAGTGATTTAAATAGATCAAACCTGGAACTTGCTAGAGTACAAGCAAGTTTGGATTCTTCACTATTGAAGGTTAAAGAATTGGAGGTCCAGATAAAAGTTAAGCATGTGGAGGTGGAAAACCTTACACAAGAGATCCAACGAAGAAAAGACATGTATGAAAAATTAAAAGCGGAAACCAATGAGCGAGAAGGATTATACAATGTAATGATACATGATGTATGTTTTGATAAACTTGAAGAGAAGAATACTGTATTTCCAGGGGAAGTCGATGAGTTAGTGAATAATAATAATGGTGAGAATGAAACACAGTCAATAAAGGTAAATAAAGAGCAAGATGGAAAAGAGACATTGGTAGAGTTGACCTCTGAGAAAGAGAAGGTTGCTAAGATTGAGAAATTGCTAGCAGAAGAAGGTTGCAGAGTTTTGGCTCTTAATGATTTAAATAAGAAACTTAGTCAAGAGATTGCGCATAGAGATATTGAAATTGCAGAGGCCAGAAAACGGGTAAATGGCCTGCTTGACATCGTCTTGGATAAAAAAATCTGGTCTTCTGTCTATGTTGACAGTGATAGACAGAAAGTTGCGAAAAGTCAGCCCCATACACTTTTTGCTCATAGAGAGGCCATACATGGTAAACATAGAACTTTTCGTGGGAGATACAACTTCCCTAGTGCTAGTGGTACTAGTGACTCTATTGATAATTCTTGGCGTCAGGCTAATAAAGATTCTTGTGTTTCAGCCAGTTCTATTGATTACGAAAAGAAATGTGAGAAATTGAAAGTTAAGGCTCCTAAAATCAATCACGTGTTTACTGTCCCCCCCCCCCCCCCCTGCAGATTCTGATAAACTTGTAACAGGGAATAAACATAGTACTATATTTTCCAGGAATGAAACCCACTATGGGCAGGAAAATAAACATTCTAAGGGTTCAGTTACTTGTCAAACTCAGCACAGCCAGTTTGACGGGATTGGTAAACATATTCCCATAGGTGAAAAGAAGAACATTGATAGTAAGAGATATAATCACAAGATTAGACAGTACCAAGGGAGTTTATCAAGTGGTAATTTTGATTCTCCAAGGAATTGTAAACAATTTTAGCGGATTTCAACATTTTTG
>JAMPIV010022388.1:0-47500 GCA_024509875.1 Oreohelix idahoensis
AAATTTTTTTTATACACTTTTATTTTTTATATCTTTTAACCAATTTTGAATTTTTAAGAATATAACTTTGAAGTTTTGTTTATTAAGATTAGTCTTTTGATTATTTGAATAAATAGTTATTTTCAGAGTGCCTTAATCCAAAATAAAGACCACTCTTCTCCAGAATGTTATGATAATGATGCTCCAGCTATTAACAATATGACCCACCATACTATCCAATCATCCTCCACCCTTCTTTTCTGGGCAGTTCACATAACTTTCTATTTTCGAGTATGCGGTGGTTATCCCTATATCTTCCTACACAGTTTTACACCAACTCCAATGTCTAATACCACTGTCCACCTATTACAAAAAAAAAAAAAAATGTCCAGGGAACTTTGTATCTTATGTTGGCCTATTAAGCTAACGGACTCTTCTACACACATAAATACAATAGTGACCAGAAGATCATTTGTCTTTATCTATTAAAACAAGAACTAAAGATAATCCCGAAGTTCATTGCAGAATTTATTGAAATACCTGCACTGACTAGAGTGTCTCTCTTTGGACCGCCCATGTAACCAATGTGTCGTAATTGTGGCCGCTGTATCAGTATTTGTAAGGTTCGGAAACCCACTGCCCTTTCAGTAGATTAGGTTATAGGTAAAGGTAATATGTTGACAAAACTTGCCTCTCTCAGTATACTGACAAAAATAGTTTCTCATACTCTCTAGGTTTATATTCCAATACGATAACCTTATACCCTGGAAGTTAATAGAGTGAAGATGTCTTCAAAGGTCGAAACTTTGGATACTCTTATTAAAGCGTTTGACTATTAATTAAACTAATGGTTAGCAAGTCTCTTTCATAATCAAACAGCTTCGTTCCTGCAACAAAAAGTCTATTTTCAATATTCAAAACTGGCAAATTTCTTGTCTTCTGACTTACTTGCTTATTTCAGCTCATTCAACAGATGATCATTTAAACTTCTTCAGGTAGAAACTTTCTTGTCTTCTCTTCTGTATCTGACTGTTTTGATTTTTAGCGTTTTTTTTTATCCATATCGTCTCTTGGTAATATCTCTAACTAAGAGAAAACTATGGCTACTTTCAGCCAGGGCTGTCCACCTTTGCCCAAGATTTATCGTCTATTCTATTCTGATTATTCTTATCTACTAGAACCTGGTCTGCTGAGCTACACATGTTACTGATATATTAAAAGTGTTCAACGTACCTGGGTTTTGTTCTCAAACAAAATACAATTTTCTTTTCTTTCAACTTCTTCATGTCCTCAGAATAAAATACTATCACAATTTAAAAAATACTGCACGTACACCAAATTTTATGGTATATAATGTACTGAAGCGTTTTCTATACACTCTATTTTCTCACAGCATAATTCTTGCTAATCATCTAAGACTGAGTATGTTTTTACTCACATTTTAAAAAAAATTCTATTTACAAACTGTGAGCGTGTTTCTCAAGTCTAACTTTTAACAACTTGGGAGAAGAACCCTTTTCCTTCCTACGCATAGCGCGTCTCAAACCCGACTGCCCGATCCCCGGTTTAACATTATTCGTTTTCCCTGAACTGTGTTCACACATCTCAACTTTTCACGTGCGTGCATACTTTTTTATTTGTGAGCACAATTCACTAAAACCTGCAAGGGACATAATCTTACATTATCCCCCTTTGGATGTTTTACCTCAATAGCATACCTTCTTCTTTAACGCTTACAACAAATTCGTCATATGCTAATTTTCAAACCCATAACTGATAACATTCTAAATCTACTTAACCATAATCCAGCACTTTTATCCATCAACCAAAATATGTGGAGTTTCCTCCCTTATGACAAAGCCTTACTTTACTCATCTTATCTCCCTGCAACAATGACAAACAATCTGTAACCAAACCTATTCATATCTCCCAAACCATTTTTCCACACTCTTTCGCTCTATCAAAACCAAACCACGGTTCACACATCCCCCCCCCCCCCCCTTAAAAAAAATTTCTCTCACAGAGAAAATGTCCCGAAAAATCTCCACTCACTCTCTTCCTTCCCTCTTCTATTACGAACTCCGTCCCTCTCTTCATCAACATCTGCCCCAATGAGACTCGCCATTCTCCACTTCTAATCAACCTCACTCATCTCCCTGTCTACCATTTCCATTTCATAGTATACATTTTCTATCATGGAACTGTTTTCATATTATTCATTTTACTGAATACAACTCTTTTCATGTTACAACTTGTACATAATGCAACTCATTTCATAATACACCTTGTATATAATACAACTCATTTCATAATACACCTTGTATATAATACAACTCATTTCATAATACACCTTGTACATAATACAACTCATTTCATAATACACCTTGTCGTTTGCTCCTTTACTACTCTTACTAGACCTTTCTAACTTCATTAGCCTTTTACCATCCCTTTTATCTCTACTCCCAAGTTTATTATTCCGCCTACGCGAATTATCTTGAAATTCTGCCTATCTCATTAATCGTTCTACCTAGTTGCATATTTTTCCTCCTTGTGCATTTACTTTTTCTTATTATCCATGTCTATCGTCTATCCTCATCTCCGATTCCCTCTCTTTCGTTCTCTCCAGAACGTTTACTTATCTCTTCTTCAAATATATATGCTGTCTTGTCTATGGCTTTTCCTACTTGTCATATGTCTCAAAATCTCTATTATTTCTTCCGTCCTACTCTACGAGTGCTCAAAATCTGTAACTCCATATTTCTCTCCATTTCACCATAATACTCCATGTTTCTGCCGTCCTCCTCTACGGCTTCCTCAAAATCTCTATCTTCATATTACTCCGTACCTCCATACTTCATATTATTCCGTACCTCCATACTTCATATTACTCCGTACCTCCATACTTCATATTGCTCCATAATTGCCGTCTTCCTCTGTGGCTTCACCAAAATCTCAGTCTGCACTATTCCTGCCGTCGTCACCACGGCGTTTCACATTAATTTCCTCCTTACTACCATGGCCTCTAATCTACTTCTTACATCTACTTCCCTCGTCTCCTCTACTGCAGTACCCTATTGGTCAGGTGTACTCAGTTTACTTCTTAAGTGCGCTATGGACCAATCATACTTGTCTTTTTAAGACTAGCAACCGCCGCCATCTTATTTATGTATCTTAATATGCTATGTCTCCTCTAATAGCCTCCTTAATGCTATGCCTTCCTCACATAGCCTCCTCCTCCACTACTTTACTTACTTATTCATAATTTCCATCAACCCAAACATTTTCATCATCATGGCCTCCTTGGCTCTAAGCGTTTCCAACGCTAGTTTATCACTATTTTTTGTTTCCTCTACTCTTCTGACTTCATCAATACTTTGCTTCCTCTCTATCTCTGTATCTCGTGTATCTCCCGAGTTTCTCTCAACCTCCTTACTTCTTACTTCGTCAACCGTTTGCCTCGGTTTCCCTCTATCTTCCATTTCTTCCCTTCTCGTACTCCCTGGGTTCCTCTCAGATTCTTTACTCTTTAATTTGTCGCTACCTCGACTTGTACTCCTAGTATCTCTCATACTACTACTCCTATTTCTATCTCCCTTTCTAGCCTCTCGGCTCTTGGATCGGTACTCCCTTTGATCCGTATTTCCTCTCTCTTTCTCCTTTCTAGCTTCCCGGCTCTTAGATCGGTAATCCCCTCGATCTGTATTTCTTCTATCTTCGTCTTTCCTAGCCTCCCGGCTTTTAGATCGGTAATCACGTCGATCCGTATGTGTTCTATTTCTCTGTGTATCTAGTCCCTCTGGACTCTTGGATAGGTATTCCCGTCGACCCGTATCTCTTCTATCCTCACTTCTATTTCTCAGCCTATCTCTGCTCTTGGATCGGAAATCCCTTCTATCCGTATCCCTCCTTCTTTCTCTACTATTATCTCTCCTATTCTCCACGCTCTCTCTAGTCCTGAATCGGTACTCTCCTCGATTCGTATGTCTACTATTACTAGCCTCTCTGCTCTTGGATCTTATTCTCTTCGACCCGTATCCCTACTTGTCTTTATAGTATCTCTACTCTTAGATCGGTAGTCTCTTCGATCTGTAGTTCTACTACTTTCATGTTTCTGAACTTCTTCCTCTTTCTGCTTCGCCTTCTCTGCGGCCTCCTTTCTATCATCACCTGCCCCAGGTGCTGTTACATCTTCCTTTTTCTCCGATGTCTAACTATTCATTTGCTGTTTCCTTTCTAACTTCTCCAACTTCCTCTCTAAATCTGCACAAAGTGCAGTTAACTGTTGTATTTTTGTTCTGTCATTATTTCTTTCTTCCTCTTTGTTTTTCCTCGACCTTCCATGGTCTACACTGTCTATTTCCCATTTACCCATTGCCTTGGTCGTTTTATCTTGTTCCTCTTGTACTTCTCTGTGACTACATTTCTCCTTTTTCAATTCTTCAAATTTCCTGTCCATATATTGAACAAATGCCTTTATATCTTCCTTATTCTCTGGTGCGCCACTATTTCTTATCTTATTCTTCCTCCTTAGTCTCACCTCTTCTACATGTCTCAACTTTGCTAGACGCTTTCTGTAATCCCCTGAATCGTCTGATGACGACGACCGCTGTCTCTTCTTCCCTCTTATATTCCCTAACTCCATCTCTTCCTGCGAATCTGAATCTTTAGCTGATGTGTCCTCTATGTTCTGAGTTTGACTTGTACCACTTTGTTGTTTAGTCTCTATCTGTTGTTCCATTTGTTTCAATAGCTGCTGCTCCTGTGCTCTGCTCTTTTGTTTTGCCGCTCTGGTATGTTTGTACGGTGCGTCTATTTCTGTTTGACCATTATTCCATTTCTTCCTTATTCCCGTCGTATCCTCTAGAATCGCATTGTACTGTTTACTTTTTTTATCCTGCCATACTTGTATTCTGTCTTCCTGTGGCCTATATGTGCCCATCTCCTCTTGTTCCCTGTATAAGATTTGGGGGGTTGGGGTTAACCGATCAGATGTTGTTCCCGGTTCTGCATGGACTTGTGCTCTAGAAACAATCTGTTCCCGCGCTAGTGTTGGTCTACTGCCGTCGCTATCTATGATCTCACTGGAAATAATATCTATTTCCTCGTCGCTCTTAGTCATTTGGACTACCCAGTTGTCTCCTCTATGTTGTGGTACCACCACTGTTTGTGTGCCCATATTCGTAGTTGTTTCTGTTTGTGTACCAACACTGACCATGTCTCTCTGTATGTTTTTCTGCTTCTGGACTGTTGTTTTAACCTTGGCTTGACCATGGTCTATTCCTATTACCTCGTTTTGTTGTGATATTTTGATGGGAAGATGTTATTATCTTTCTCCACACTCCTAGCGGTTCTACCTTCATTTTGTAAATTAATAGGTACGGGGTTCGAACCCTGGGTAAGCCACTCACGTGTGTTGTTTTTCTGTTGTCCAAGTGTTCTACTTCTTTATTTCTTACGAGTGCCTGAAAACATACCTTTATGTTTGTCTAATATTAATTTACTGTTTACAGGCCTCGGGTTTCCCTTCCTTATGTGTTATTTACCTTCATTTTGTACCCGTTCTGTGTCCTTATTTGGCACTTCTGTTGGTTACCAACATTGATGTTGTTTATTTCTATTGGCTTTCCTCTCCTGATTTCTCCAACAAAATTCCTCACATCTATTCTAGTTCTTCTCCTATTCAAGCTGTCCCAATGTCCTGACCCATGGTTGTTGTTAAAACGTGTGAATGTACTCTTACTGCTATTGTATGTCCTATTTCTGTATTTTTGACATGTTTGTTTTTTGACATCCTCCCTTGTCAAACCAATTCCTATGTTGATGTACTCTTTCCTTGCCTTTTCCTCCTTTCCACCAATGACCATGTGATTATCTACCATTGGATGTATTTTCATGTATATCTGTGTTCATCCGCAGTTGTTTTCCAATACCATCGATATACTGTTTGTTTCTTCCCTCGTCGTCACTTCTCCAACTCTCGTATCGTAGCTGTCTGTGTTGATGAGACCTTCGACTACTACCCTTTCTCACGTTGGTCTCTCTCAGTGAGTGGGTTTGATGTTTCCCTGAGTGTAAGTTCTTGTGTGTCGGCCTCTGCCACTAATGTTTGTGACGCCCGGGTTGTGATTTTCAGTGTTGGGTCTTGGTGTACGGGTGTAATTATCATAGTCACCGGACAAGATTTCGGTGTGTCTACAATGTCTCGGGTTAAAGGTCTCGACTCTCCTTACTGAGTGCTGCGGCTCTAGTGGCCTATAGTTACACGCAAAGGCTTTATGTCCCAGCCTATTGCAAGCATAGCACACGATTGGCTTGCGGTCTGCCTGTCTTGACCTATAAAACGTTTCCATTCCTCTCCCTCGTCTTTTTATCCTTCTTTGTTGACAATGTCCTATCTCCATAGGTTCTTCTTGTGTTTCTTCACAAGTGACTACTCTACCAAGCCTGAGGTCCAATCTTCTTCTGAGGTTCTCTTCAGCTGTAGCAAGTGCAATGGCCTGTGACAAGTTTTGTGGGTCCTTCCTGAGGAGATGTAATTTAATTGGTATACCATTCAACCCATCTACGAATATGCCCACTAACTGTTTTTGCACCTCTTGTTGGTTTATTTGTTGTCCCAAGAAAACTTCTTCAGCTAGGTTTAACAACCTGTCGCTGAACATTTGAATAGGTTTTCCTACTTGCTGTTGTATGCTCTTCAGCAGACTCCAGGCGTACGATGCATCCGTAATTTGTGCATATGTCCTTATTAGTTCTTTCCTAAACTCCTCCCATTTCTCGTCTGGGAAAGTGTCAAACTTGCGTCTTATGAAATCTACTACTAACCCACCTGAGGAAAGATATGCAACTTGTTTGTACTCACCTTGGTCCATATTGACCGAAGTGCAATATCTTTGTATCTCGAGCAACCATTTTCTACATAAAGTAGGATTCTCTGCATATGGTGTTATGCTGTTCCGGATATTCTGGAACTTACTTTCATTTCTAATGGAAGTCATAGCCTTGGCTACCTGCTCAAGAGCAGCCACATTGGGATCCAAACCCACCGTAAGTTGTTGTTGTTGTTGCATCTTAACTTGACCTGTAAGTGTTATTGTTAATAGAAACACCTGTAAAAAAATTAATATAAATCTCTTGGTTGACCTGTAAGAGAATTATTAACCAATATCTGTGTACAATACTTATAATTCTTATGAGTTACAAAACAATTATCAATCTAATTCTCATAATTTAACTAACTACACTTAATTTGTTTCTAAATGTTTCAGTGCTACATCATCTGTTTTTTCTTGATTGGGATAAACACTTGCTCCTCCAGTATTTTAGAATTAATCAACACAATTTTTGTCTTATACGGCTGTATACTATTATTTTTGCGCGTTGGGTCTGTTGATCATTCAGATTGTTATCTCATGCATGTGCCTGTATTCTGACGGTTGTTGGGTGATGTAGTGAACTTGACCTTCGTGATGTTTTGGCTAGACTACGTTGTTCTTGATGTCGATTTACTTGACTTCTGTATTGTCTTGATTTGTTTTTGTTTTTTTCCGCTCGCAGGATTCTTTCTTTCTGTTTTATCTCTTCTTAGTGATCTTGACCTTCTTTCTGTCTGTAGTCTTTTACATCTCTATCTTGCATAGGGCTGGTCAGGTGCACCACAATAGTCTGTGACCGTTGTAGGGCTAGATACAAAAATACTTGATGCAACCGTACCTAATATGTGATGCCCAAACTGACATCTGAGGAGAGGCTGTCTTGCTTTATAAAAGTTTCTTGAACTATCATAGTGTAGGGCTGGTCACGCGCACCATGAATAGTCCTGTGGCCGTGTATCGTATTAGAAGGTTCGGACCAATGCCCTTTCAGTAGATAGTATATAGTAAGGTAAATGTGACAAACTTCCTTCTCTCAGACTGACAAAAATATTTTCTCATACTCTCTGTTGATTCAAACGAATTTACCTGAGTAATAGCAGTGAAGATGTCAAAGGTTGAACTTTATTAACAAGGTTAGCAGTCTTTCATAACAACAGCTTCTTCAGCAACACAAGTATTCAATATTCAAAACTGCAAATTTCTTTTCTTACTACTTGCTTATTTCAGCTATCACAATGTCATTTAATTCTTCAGGTAGAAACTTCTTGTCTCTCTTCTGTACTGACTGTTTATTTTAGGTTTTTTTTCATATGTCTCTTGGTATATCTCACTAAGAGAAAACTGGCCTTACCGCCAGGGCTGTCACTTTGCCAAGATTTTCGTCTATTATTCTTCTCTACTCAGACCTGGTCTGCTGAGCTACATATGTTACTGATATATAAAAGTGTTCAACGTACCTGGGTTTGTTCTCAAACGAAATACACTTTCTTTTCTTTCACAACTATCCTGTCCTCAGAATAAAATACTATCACAATAAAAATACTGCCGTACACCAAATTTATGGTACATAATGTACTGAGCGTTTTCTATACACTCTATTTCTCACAGCATAAATCTTGCTAATCATCTAAGACTGAGTATGTTTTCTCACACATCTATTACGCTGAGCGCGTTTCTCAAGTCTAACTTTAACACTTGGGAGAAAACCCTTTTTTCTTCCTACGCATAGCGCGTCTCAAACCCGACTGCCCGATCCCCGTTCTAAAATTATTCGTTTTCCCTGAACTGTGTTCACACATCTCAACTTTTCACGTGCGTGCATACTTTTTTATTTGTGAGCACAACTCACTAAAACCTGCAAGGGACATAATCTTACATTATCCCCCTTGGATGTTTTACCTCAATAGCATACCTTCTTCTTTAACGCTTACAACAAATTCGTCATATGCTAATTTTCTAACCCATAACTGGTAACATTCTAAATTTACTTAACCATAATCCAGCACTTTTATCCATCAACCGAAATATGTAAAGTTTTCTACCTTATGACAAAGCCTTACTTTACTCATCTTATCTCCCTGCAACAATGACAAACAATCTGTAACCAAACCTATTCATATCTCCCAAACCATTTTTCCACACTCTTTCGCTCTATCAAAACCAAACCACCGTTCACATCATCACAGTGTCATCTTTATCATAAAAAAACAATCAGGTAGAAAATAAATGAGAAACTTTTAGTCGCCTTTAACACAGCTTTAGTTTAAACAACGCTAACTGTATTTTCCTGTGAACTCTACTGTACATGTTAACCTCATCTGTTGTCACACCTCCGCTGTGTTTGCCTCACTTAATTAATCTGTTGTTGTACGTCTCTTCTTATATAACGGACAGTTTGGTACTAGTCTCTACTCTTGTGAAATGTTAGCAATCTTGTCAGTTACACTGTACTATTGGTCACATGGACGATCCGCGCTATCCATGCTTTCTCCATTCTTATCAAAACTATCTGGACACAAATACTCACCATCAGTATCGTCTGCTCCGTGTGTTCAAGGTCTTACGTATGCTCAATATTATTGGAAGAATATTTTCAAGCCTTTAGTTCTTTGACAACTTTTTTATTTTACAGCACTATTATTAAACAGAGTTATCATTTCATATTTTGTTTTTTTAGCAAATATGAACATTCAAAATCAGTCATAGCTTGAGCAATTTTTTTTCTTCAACTTTGCTGTTTGGTAGACTTGAACTTCGGAACTCCGAGCCATTAGCTGTTTGCCCCTTCCGTCAGTCCTAGTCGCTTCTTACGACTGCATGTGGCAGGAGTGATTCCGTAGCTTCTTTACCTTCTCAGAGATTCCACCCAAAACAAAAAATATGTTCAAACACAGCAATATATTTTTAATATTACACTATATAAAACCCGTTCCTGCTGAACTCCGAGTTACCTGTCAGGTATGGTGCTTAAGACTGTAGGCACCAGGACATCAGCTAACGCCTTGTATAAAATTGAGTCGCACAACCCGATCAGCTTGGCAATGACGTCACAGCTCAAGATGGACACGATGTGGGTCGGCATGCCTTGCCAGAAGTGGAACACAAAATTGTTGACCTAACAGGAAGTGGACAAATGACAGGAGTTAACAAGTTGTGTACATATAGTTTTGGTCATTGCCATGTGTGACGAGTAGGGTCTATGTGTGGGTAGATGTGGAAGATCGAGCAACAGTCATAAACCGCCCGTCTAGCTCACTGTCTAAGGATTAATACACCAACTCCAACAACCATATCAATCTCCGTGAATATATTATATCACAAAAAAGTCACAATGGGCGCAGGGCCATTACAATCATTAGAGACATAACAAATCCCGAGTATTCTACAATCACTCTGATTCTCGGAATATCTACAGCCACAAACTAGGATACTTCATAAATCCACTGCACAACTCTGGCCCTCTACTCGCGCACTACTATAGACATCCACCCTTCTCTTCTCTACGCTCTTTGCTGTCTCCTGTCTCCTGTCTACTGACTCAACACACCTCCCTGTCTGACTGACCCCTTTCATACGTATTCACTCAAACACGTGAAACTCTTCCACACTCCACTGAGCTTCATTCACGCATAACTATAGATAGCAGCTTGTCTTAATCTCTGCTCACAACATTGCTTGTGGCTAAAATATTACAATGAACTCACAACTCAAATGACTAATTAAACTCCCGCTGGAGCATGGGAACATTCATGCATGAAAAACATGCTCAAAACACTCCGTGACACCATGCATGATGATGACTACCTTCTGTCATGATGACCTTCAGTCATGATGATCTTCAGTCATGATAACTTTCAGTCATGATGACCTTCAGTCATGATGACCTTCTGTCATGATGATCTTCTGTCATGATAATGACCTTCTGTCATGATGATGACCTTCTGTCATGATGATGATGACCTTCTGTCATGATGACCTTCAGTCATTAATGCCTTCAGTCATGATGAACTTCAGTCATGATGACCTTCAGTCATGATGACCATCAGTCGTGGTGGCCTTCTGTCATGATGGCCTTCCGTCATGATGACCTTCTATCATGATGATGACCTTCTGTCATGATGATGACCTTCAGTCAGGATGATGACATTCATTCATGATGATGACCTTCTGTCATGGTGATGACCTTCTGTCATAATGATGACCTTCAGTCATGATGATGAACTTATGTCATGATGATGACCTTCAGTCATGATGACCGTCTGTCATGATGATGACATTCTGTCATGATGATGACCTTCAGTCATGATGACCTTCTGTCATGATGATGACTTTAGTCATTATGACTACCTTCAGTCATGATGACTACTTTCAGTCATGATGACCTTCAGTAATGATGACTACCTTCAGTCATGATGACCTTCAGTCATGATGACTACCTTCAGTCATGATGACCTTCAGTCATGATGATTACCTTCAGTCATGATGATGACCTTCAGTCATGATGACCTTCAGTCATGATGACTACCTTCAGTCATGATGACTACCTTCAGTCATGATGACCTTCAGTAATGATGACTACCTTCAGTCATGATGACTACCTTCAGTCATGATGACCTTCAGTCATGATGACCTTCAGTCATGATTCATTTTAAATTTGTTTGGTTTGGTTTTAAGTACTATCTTCGTTGCACACGGACAACTCCATCAGTGCTTCGATCTTCTCCCTTAGATCACACAAGGGAGATCTCAGCACAGTGCACGAACTCCGTAGCACCGGCGAAAATATTTATGTGGTGAGTAGGTTTCTAATTTTTTTATGTTGCCAGGGCAGCGGGTTACAGCCTACTCTTTACTATTTCCAATTTCCGTGGGATTTTTAACGTGCGCAACTGGGAGCCGCGCTGGTGTAATGGCTACGGCGTTGTACTGGCGACCAGGTTTTCATGGTTCAAACCCGGGCGTCAGCGTTTGAAGGAATGTTTACGACCGGAAATTTGACTGAATAACCTGAACGACTCCTGCACATAAATCGTGTGGATGGGAGGGAGCGAAGCTCCTGACCGGGTTGGAAGGAAAGTCCACTGACCCCCCCAGCCACGCAATGACATGTCATTGGGCCAAAAGAGCTGGAAAGCTCGAGTGCCGCTGGTTAAAGAAAAAAAAAACGTGCGCAACTTATACACGGTCCCTCCATGTTTTCGCTCTTATCCGAGAAGGCTATGCATCCGATCTCACTACCAAGGAGACCAGGGGTGAGTATGGCATTACTAGGACCACTGGTCTTAAAAAGAAAATTCCATAAATTATATTCCCACTTGTGGGAATCGAACCCGGTACATTAGAATTCGAGGCAGACGCCATACCTCTTAGCCACTCCACCCCGCCCCCAAATAATTTCAAAATTAAGGCTGACATGTATGCAGTGATGACATATCGTTGAACAATGTGGCACTTTCCATAACCATTCGTTAATTGACATTTTGTATAACCCCTTGTAACTTGACATTTCCTACTATCACTTGTCACCCTACATTTGCTACAATCACTTGTCACCCTACATTTGCTACAATCACTTGTCACCCTACATTTGCTACAATCACTTGTCACCCTACATGTGCTACAATCACTTGTTACTTGAAATTTTCGATAATCACTAGTCACTTGACATTTTCTGTAATCACTTGGCACTTGATATGTCTACAACCAATTGTTACTTGACAATTTCTAAGATCACATACCATTTGACATTTTCCATAATCATTTGTCACTTGACAATTTCTATGATCACGTGTCACTTGACAATTTCTATGATCACTTATCACTTGACAATTTCTATGACCATTTGTCATTTGACATTTTCTATGACCATTTGTCACTTGACAATTTCTATGACCATTTGTCACTTGACATTTTCTACAATCACTTGTTATTTGAAGTTTTCTTTAAATACTTGTCACTTTATATTTTTATGATGACCTGTCACTTGTCACTTTCTATAATCACTTGTTACTTGAAACTTTCTTATATCACTTGTTACTTAACCATTTTCTATATTCACTTGTCACTTTCTATAATCACTTGTTACTTGAAACTTTCTTATATCACTTGTTACTTAACATTTTCTATATTCACTTGTCACTTTCTATAATCACTTGTTACATGAAATATTCTGATATTACTTGTTACTTAACACTCTCTATATTCACTTGTCACTTTCTATAATCACTTGTTACTTGAAACTTTCTTATATCACTTGTTACTTAACATTTTCTATATTCATTTTCTACAATCACTTATCCCTTCATAATTTCTAAAACCACTTGTCGTTTCACATTTTTTGACCAACTGACATTCAACATTTTATGTGATCCTGCGAAACTTTCACCTGACAGATGATATTAACTTTAGGCAGAAACTTTCTCATTTCAACAGATACACAACTATAAGGGTTTACAGACTATCAGCTTCTCAATGACGGACATTCAACTCAACGATGTTTTAACTATGTAGAATGAACGTTTTTACCGGCATAGCATATTTCTTTTACACCCCAAATAAAACTTCGCCTGACAGGCAGAAAAGTTTATTTAAGCTCTCATCTCATGACAGTTTATTTAAGCTCTTATCTAATCAAAGTTTATTTAAGCTCATACCTCATCACATTTTTTAATTTAAGCTCTTATCTCTTCAAAGTTTATTTAAGCTCTTGTCTCATTACATGTTTATTTAAGCTCTTATCTCATCACAGTCTATTTAAGCTCTTATCTTGGCAAAGTTTATTTAAGCTCTGACCTCATCAAATTTTATTTCAGCTCTTAACTCATCAAAGTTTATTGAAGCTCTTATCTCACCAAAGTTTATTTAAGCTCTCACCTCATCGAAGTTTATTTAAGCTCTTACCTCATCAACGTTTATTTAAGCTCTTACCTCATCAAAGTTGGCCGCGATGACGCTATCCATGATTCTCTCACAGTGAGTACGATACATCATTAGGAAGGTCATGACCTGTTGTAGCAACAGAAGAGATTGACACAACTTGAAACAAAATGTATATTATGTGCCATAATTCTTCTTGTCGAATCTGCAAAATTAATATTTCTTAAAGGGAAAGTTTTATTGATTACACTAAGGTACTTGACAAAGTGAAACATGAGAAAATTATCAAAATGTTAGAAAGCATCAACATTGATGGTAAAGACTTGAGAATAATAAAGAACACGTACTGTCAACAAACAGCAGCTGTTAAAATTAGCAGCCAAATAGGAACGTTTCAGCAAGTAAAAAAAAAGGGTGTCATGCAGGGATGTGTGCTGTCACTGGATCTGTTCAATCTGTACAGTGAAAATATAATGAAATCTCTAGAGGACATGCCGGTAATATCATTCGGCGGACAACATATACCAACTTGAGATACGCTTAATAGCAAAAAGTGAAATGAGCTGCAGGAAATGATTGATACAATAGTGATAGAAAGTGAAAATAAAGGCCTAGCCTTAACAGCAAAAAAGACAGAAGTAATGGTCGTCTCAAAGAAAAGGGCTTCCCCAGAATGCATTATCAAAGTAAATGGAACAGTTTTAAAACAGGTTAATAAATTAATTCAAATACCTGGGCACATTAATAACAAAGGATGGAAAATACATCTCAGAAGTGAAGAGCAGAATAGCTGAGGCAAAAATAGCATTCTATAAAATGAACAGTATTTTATGTAACAATTCTTTGTCATTGGAAGTAAGACAGAGAGTTCTGCAGTGTTATATAGAACCAGTCCTGACATATGGGAGTGAGTCATGGGCAATTAGTAAACAAGTAGGGAAAGCACTAGAGGCCACAGAGATGTGGTTTTATAGAAGAATGTTAAAAATACCATGGGCAGCCAAAAAGAGTAATGAGAATGTCCTGAAAGAGGCCAATGCACAAAGGAAACTTATTTCACAAGTTAGAAAGAAACAATCCACTTGTATTGGGCATGTTATGAGAAGAGGAAAGTTGGAATATATCGTAACAACAGGTAAGATTGAAGGACAAAGAGATAGGGGAAGACAAAGAGAACAAATACTGGACAGTTTGACATCGTGGCATGGAAAGAAGTCAACAGCAGAATTGATAAGTTGTACTGCAGACAGGACGATGGGGAGAGACATGATCTCCTACGCCACTAGACATGGTACTTGAAGAAGAAGAAAACGGGAAGTATCTGTTGATGCAGTTTAACAGGTCTTGTCATGGTTGATGTTTTGGCCAAAGTTTTCTGTCAGTTGTCTTGTCATGGTTGATGTTTTGGCCAAAGTTTTCTGTCAGTTGTCTTGTCATGGTTGATGTTTTGGCCAAAGTTTTCTGTCAGTTGTCTTGTCATGGTTGATGTTTTGGCCAAAGTTTTCTGTCAGTTCACAGAATCTTGACGTGTAGCCATTCAATAAAATATACTCATCACGTGCAAGGCATGATAGTACAGTGTCATGAAATAAGCAATTACCTCGGCCTTGTGAAAGAGACGTGCTGCTGCCACAATATTTGACTATTGAAGAGAAGTACAGTCCAAGGCACCTGTCGGAACCAACAGCGGCGGCTGAAGCAGACGCCAAAGTTAAGTAACATAACAGCGGCTGAAGCAGACGCCAATGTTAAGTACCCTAACAGCGGCTGAAGCAGACGCCAAAGTTAAGTACCATAACAGCGGCTGAAGCAGACGCCAAAGTTAAGTACCATAACAGCGGCTGAAGCAGACGCCAAAGTTAAGTACCATAAAAGCGGAGCCATTGAACATTTCCAAAAACTTCATTATTTCCACTGTGGCAGAGATATTATGATTAATAAATTTCAGATATTTATTATTTATTCTGCACTTGCCTTTTACTTCTCTTTCGCTCTTTTACCCTTATTTTTTCGCATACGCTCGATTGTTAAGATATACTCTCCCATTCATACCTTTGTCTTTTTCCTTTCTAATTTAGCAACGCATTTTATTGCTGTTAAGCTAAGTTCTTTGATGAGACCGAATCGTATTAATTCGTTCTCGACAGGGATAAGAAGTAAGACGATCGTCTATCACTTTTCTCAAATCTGCTCGCCTATAAGTTAATTATTCACGATGTAAGATGTGAGATGAAAGACGAGCGTGCGTGTATTTCGTTTATGACCAGAGTCTGAAGGCAGTATAGTGTTAATTCTCGAGAGCAGAAATCTCTTGCACGGTCTGGTAAATCCTATTACGCAAGATCAAAGAGAGACTGTCCGCTCGATTTGCGAGTCTGTTTCGGCTTCAGCGTGAGAAATTCGCAGAATGAGATAGAATTATGTAAATTTTCCTCTAGGTGCGAACATGTGGAAGAGAGAGTCTGGAGTTTCGAAAATGTAATGATTTTCCTTTCATCGGAGATATATTTATACCAGAGCAGTTTTAGACTTCATTCATTCAGACATCCACAGTCTCGCTAGACAACCTAGCTACGTTTCTAGAAATCACTTTTTATCTAAGTTGAATTTCTCAGTTTGCGTTGGAGGATGGTCTTAAGTAGTTCTGTTTGGAGGTAAATAATATTGATAGTATTTGTGAGGGATTTAAGTGGTAAATCGCCTATTATATCTTCACTAGATTTATGTGCAGAGTGATTAAATGATAAGCCAGTTATATTCTTTAAGTTTACGGCGTTACAGTGATAGCAAAATAAATTATATATTTCTAGTTAAAACTCATACAGCTATAAATAAATTTAATTAAATTGCTAGCAACCAGTCCGAGAATATTTTAACTAACTAGTAAACGCGCTGATTCATCGTTGAGTATTGACGAGATACTTATGTATTTCTAATTCATGATGATTGATTCTTTTAATGACTAGAATTTATTTCACGGAAGTTTAAACGATGAGACAAGCGCTAAGCTTATAGTCTCTAACTTAAAGTTAATAACCGAAGTGAATATTATATTGACGCGAGGGTAGGATAGGTTGTGTGTATAATATTATGGTTAAGTATTTTGTACTTTTCTTTTCCTTATACAGTTTTGGGTCAGCCCAACATCTACCAGCGGTTTCAGTATATGAGAAGAACCTAGAAGAAACATTTTTGTAATTTAAATAAGTGAGTTTCCAAGTTACAACCTGTCTGGCATTGTGTTTGCATCCAGAAAAAGAGAGAGTACTCATCTCACGAACTTTAATACTAAATGAAATAACTGGGTCTATCGAGCCAGATTATAATTCTTCCCAACATTCTCATTGTATATTCAGCCCCTGTGGCGAGAGAAATTACAAACAGTAACATTTCCGATGTTTTTGACTAACTGTGGTGTGACCAAGAATTTTACATTTGAGAGAAGTTACCAACCTGTCATTTTCCTAAGTAGTGGAAACCTCGTGATTCTGACACTGTGAGCCCGTTTAAACTTTCTTACCCAAACTGATTCAAGGGACCTGAACAGTAATCTTAAAATATAATTGTGAAGTGAATGCTCCCCGGAACATTGGAAGAAACCTGTATCTGCAGAGCTGGGATTCTCTTTATCAAAAGAATACAGATTCACTGTAGAGAAGTGTCGTGAAATTTGCGCCAGACGGCGAGAAACACCACGTGTGTAGGTAAGAAAGTATGTCAGGGGCCCCTGTTGAATGAACAGAGAGAAAGCAGAACGAGTGATTCTTTCATTTTTTATATTCATGCACCCACTTTGAAATTTCTTTATGCAAGTTTATTGTTAATGATGTTTTTTTCCTCTTAGAATAGATTAATATATCAACTCTGTTTGTTAACTATAGAGGGAAATCCTAGACCATAACGGATAAATCTGTGACTCTTTGGAGGCTGTAACTTTTCAGCTAACGGGATCGTGGGCTCAATAGAGGGGGAAAGGATTATACCTATGGGTCTATTCTTTTAGTAATTCTTTAACCTATGTGTATTTATGTGTGATTGGTATTTAAATTTTATGATTTGTGGTGAATTCTTTATGATAAATAAAGTTTGCATAAACTTATTCAAGTGTGTCGGTCAGCTCGTCCCAAATATCTATATTCCATTGTTATAGTTTTCACGTCTGTGCGTCTAACTGTCGTCACTTATGTGGGTGTGTATGTGAGTGGTGCTATGTATATATTAATATATGTTCTAATAGACTGTCTGACTAAATAGTTCTGTTGTAGAAGATATGCTGACCGAGAGAATTCTCGCGATCAGGGACAGACTCTAATTAGTTTCCACCATCTCAAACGTGAAAATCTGTTTTCTTTACATTACCTCTCACAGAGCTATCACCTGTTCTAATCTATTCAGAAGGGACCATTCTATGTCTTAATTCCCCCATCGAAAATCTACGACATCCACCACAATTTAAATCATCCGATAATGATAAATATCATGCCTTCATTTTTGTAAGCATGTTTATTTATTTTACAGTGTTAGGGCTCGTCCAGATATGACGTCACGCAATTTTGGCCATTCTTTTACCCCCGTCCCACCCCCTCCCCCACTTTCCCGGGTCATCCTTCGTCACAAAAACTCATACCACCTTCTATGTGACGTCACAAATCTTAAAGTTCCCCCCCCCCCTTCCCTTTTCCCCTGTTTTTTTTTTCCTACTGAAAAGAAAGAATGTTATCCAATGTAAATTAATTAACTGGTTCAGACAAAATAAGCTTTGCTGGTCAAATGTTGTTAAATATATTAAAAATATCTCTCAGTTTGACATAATTTAATCTCAATAACATAAAAAATACAGTAAATTGAAGTAAATACATCAATAATTTCAGTTCTTATTATTACGGTTATTAAACGTCAGAGAAAACCCACCAAAAAAACAATGTAAAAACTGAGGTTGTTATCAGTAAATTGTTTCTCTTCGTTATCATTATCACACGACAAAGTAAGATGCTCCTCCATTGAACGAACTAAAAATCCATTTACTCCCAGATCAACATAGTTTATTCGAAAGGCGTGTATTACAATGTATGAAAATAAAATTTATAAATAAAACCAACTTAAAACAGTTAAAGATTATAATAATTATCCGATATTTCAGATGAGCTTATAACATTAATATAAGTCGTCCACGAGGGAGTTGTCAACTATTGCTTGTATAAAAAATAGACTTTCAGGACTTAGGTTACAAAATCTATTTTGTTTCCACATCATTTATGTAAGATGTGAGCCTCACTCTTATTTGTTTGTGGGACATCACATTTTTCCAAATCCCCTGTCACTATCACCACACTTTGTCACAACATTTTAGATCCCATCCCTTCCCCCTCACTGCATGACGTCATATGTGGACGACCCCTTAACTCATAAGTGATTATTAAACCTGTTTATCTGAATTTTAAAGCTATAGTTGAATTAATCACTCATGAGTGGATTGTATGTATGCATCCGTATGAATCACACCGTTTTAAACACATAAACATAAAGAGCTATTAGATTAAGATTTTGCTGAATCATCTTGGGCTGGGGGCTCAGAAATACGAGTGAAAATATATTACTTCACAGAAGGGGCGAGAGAATACTAAAGTTCATGACAGCTTAGATGATCTCAGTTGTTATGCTTGCTTTTATTTAAATTCTTGTGAGGCTCCCTAAAGTAGAAGCATCATTCTTCTATTTACGTCTGTGCCGAGAGTAATCTTGAGCCAAGGTTGATGACCTTTGAATACTTTCATCATTATACTCTAAAGTTGGCCATTTTTTTACCGCTACTGCGTAGCAGGGGAGACAACCACGCCACGTGCAGAAAAAATGTTGTGACGAGTCATAATTCAGTCGTTAATTGTCCTGTGGCATTCTGTGCCCCCTTTTGTTGCCATTCTCTTTTTTCCTTTCATCCGCTCAATATTTTTTGCTTATGCTTGCACCTATCAAAATTATCTTCACTTTGCCGAGTTTATCCCCGGTACGGTACTTTATCGTCTCGCCATCTCTCTGATCTGTTTATTTTTCTTTGTGACTGTCGGCGGTTAGCAAGAAGGGAAACAAAGTCGCCATGGCTTGGTTGATTAATCGCCAGCAATAGACGGATTAAGCTGTCCATACGTACACTAGATTGCATAACTACTTCTGCTCATCTGGTGATGAGTCTAATAGGGGTAACTCAGATTTGTCTTTAAAGAGATAGCGTGGAAGCGACGTACAAAAACACAGCCCGTCCTTAAGTTATCGTAATTTAACAAACTGGCCGACAGACATACCACATAACGATTTCTGGTAGATGGCTGATTATTATAAACAACTATAGGATTATAACCACATTGACAGAGATTTACTAGCGGTAATAATCATGGACAATACTGCTTTGGCTGAGTATGTTAACTCTGTAATTCTGCCGACGCTTTTGTGAAGGATTTAAGCACTTATTACTTTCAACTCGTTTAAGCCCTCACCCCTGATTTACTCAGTGGAATTCTATTATTCTAGTATAGCTCTGTTTAAAGTGTGTGTAGTAGTTTGACTGAGTCAAACATGCAGTAACTTTAAAATGATTAAATCGAAGTTAAATTTGTAACATTACAAATAACAAAATTTAATAATCACTTAAGTTCTAACAGTTGACAAATAATTTGAATAGTTATGGATCAAGAAAAGTTATCAACACGGTCGTTATAGATTGTGAAATATTACAAGAAGTTCAAGTGGCAGCACATATTTGAACTTAGCTGCCAATGACGGTTCTGCTCCTTCTTCTTATGGGTTGGTTCTGTTTCTCTGCTCACGCACGTCCCTGATCAAGGTTGTCAGGGGTAGCTCGTTTCCCAGAAATGTCAAGGAGAGTCTACCACGTGGGTCCTTTGTCTTAAAGCTTAGGCCACTGTTCCCTTCTTGTTCCAAAGATAGTACTTTCTGCTGGTACCGCCAATAGCTACTGTAAAAGAATAGAACGAAACGCCCTTCTGAGTACGGTGTTTTTCACTCCATAGTAATGGGTTCCTATCTTCCCATATCACCATCCCAATTACTTAGACTTTACCTTCGATGAGAATTAAATTTAATCCCTCGGGATAAAACTTTCTTTACGTTTACATAGAATAGCTTTCATAGTTACTTTATATTGAAATGAAAAGTTTAACAATAAAGATAAAGTCTGTTTACATATACACCTCCACTGATTGAAAAGTGTTCACAATATAAATTGAATACGTTTTCATTTATGGTTTACACTGATTGAAAAGTTTGAAACTTCCATTAATTTAAAATGAATATTTTCACATAGACATTTACACTGGTTTAAAGCCTGAAAACTTACATTAATTTTAAAGTGATTATGTTTCTAGGAACATTTACACTGCTTTGAAAATGTAAGTATTATATTTAGAAGAACATCATTTCTTTCATTTTTCCCTCCCTGCTCCATAGGGAACCTGGAACTACTTTATGCTTTTAGTTCTCTTTACGAAACTATCAATAAAGCAATCACCAACCTGTGCAGTGGTGGTTCATGAATCATCATTCTATACGCTGAGGTTGCCCGCCTCAAATTACTTTGACACCCAATAGCGAGTTTCCCATATTAAACTTCACATGGTAATATATATATATATATATATATATATTGATAAGGTTGATAAATGTTGGATAACGTTGGATTTTTATTCCCGTTAATGATATCCACCAAAAGATAGATATAAGTGGATGGAAGCAGACATCATCATCATCATCAGTTGATAAGATCTCTATGGTGTTGTTTGCTCCACTGTAGTGTATGGAATGTCAACTTGACCTACGCAGTGGTGTGTAGACATGGATTGAGTGTACAATGTGCGAATGATGATAAGGGTTCGTGTTGTTGACAAATGTTCTTTTCTCACACTCATGTATGACTGGAAGTCATCGACACCAACGACTGTGTACCTTTTCTAAAGTTTAATTGGACGTACACACTCGACAGCACAGATAGTGACAAATCACAGGTTGGCATAATACATCATAGTACAGTGGATAAATGGTCTTGCAATGTTACATGGGCACTCATGTAGAATAAGTGTATAATGGACTGTCAGTAGCCAAGCACTCAGTATCGCCCATACATATATATCATCTGACTTCACTGACTGAGCACGTCAGCTTATAAACAATATTTCAGATGGCTTCTAAACCTAATCTCGTCTAGCGACGATTCTTCAACATAATGTTCAGCACATATTTTTTCATATAATAATATTGAACCGCTGATAAAGGGTTCTCATGTGTAGCAGTGATCTCTGGACTAAACAAGCGATAATACGGGCATCCCTTTTCTCTTCTTGAAAGTCACTACATGTTTGGTTCCAAGATGGCTTCACTCGTGAGCTGTCACTCACGTTTGCATACAGATAATGAATCTGTCCTAAAGTTAGTCATTCATAAAACATTTCATTGCTCTGTAGATTTGATCATGAACAATTGACTGCAATCTACAGGATATAGTGCTGCTAGGAATCGAAGTCGTTTTCATCGAGTCAAATATATTCTTAGACATTCAAATCGTAACTATCGAAAATGGTGGCTTCGATCGAGAGTTCATAAGAGTGTCTATTATTACCTTGGTTTTTTTCAGAAATATGAATTTGCCATTCCTTGGTAATAAGAATGAACACTGGGGTAAAGTATACACGATAGGTCTAGACGACTATCACTTTCCCCACCAATACTGAGATCACTTTTTCCCCGGCGACAGGCCGACATAGAAAAACACAGTCCCTATCGGGACGAAGCCAAATCACACCACACTCTAGCGACACATCCGCCGAATAGCCTTCGACCTCTCTAGAGACAACAGAACATATAGTTCGACTTAGATATGTAAAGATATACAGATATAAGACAGACTCGTCCTACTCAGACAAACAATACACATAAATTCAGGCCATAGATATTCTGAAGCAAGAACAATCTATTATTACCCAAACAACGAATAAATCGCAGTAAAATGGATTTATCCGCGGAGTTTGATCGAAAGAGCCGACACAACTTTCAGGGAAGTAACTCAATAATGACTTTCCCTTAAGCACTAAAAAATTACCTATGTATAATATTGTAAGATATCAAAGACTGCACGTAACAGTCTTACCACACCTCCCGGGAAAAAAAAAATGGAACATTTTTTTTTTTTGAAATACATCTAGGAGCAACGTACAATAAGCTCACAACGCATGAATAATGCGCAGATGAAAATATCAGGAATACCTATAACGCCTAATATGAGGCTAAGTCGACTTATGGAGCGACTGGTGAGAATGTGTCTCATAAACTGAGAGAATTTATTTCTCTACAAGTATATTTTTCCAGGAAGGTGTCATCAAAGTATAATACAATTCTGGCAATTACACAATGCCTAAAAAATTCATATCATCATTTCGTATTAGATATCTTAAATTTATGATTTATGAAGAAAAAAATCATCAAAGCACAGCGGTGAATAAACATCAATGAACCGCTATGTAGTGATACAATCATTATATTATTAAATTACAAATGTGTATCTATCATGATATAGAAAAGGAACTACTATAGAACTAGACATATCAAGAAGTCTAAGCCCTAATAGTTATGTGGAATCATGTGGGCATCTTGACAGAATGTCTGCCATCACATTATCTGATCCACGAATAGCTCGCACAGAGAAATGAAAAGGTTGAAGAGCAATTGCATATCGAGTAGACCTCGAGCTCTTCAAATTCTTACTCTGTATAGCAGTAAGAGCTTTTTGGTCGTTTTTTCTACTATGAAATGTGCGCCTAGAAGGAATCTCTGTAGTTTGAGGATCGACCAAACCATAGCTAATAGCTCACGGTCTAAAACCGAATAATTCCTTTCTGCCGCATTAAGTTTTCTGGAAATATACATTACAGGATGCAGAGTTCCAGAGTACTCTTGCATTAGTGCCGCTCCAATCCCAGTGGATGAAGCGTCACTACGAAGAACGAATGTCTTATCTTTAGTGGGTAGCACTAAAATAGGTGGTGTTGAAAACAGTGTTTTAATCTTATCCAGAGAGCATTGGCATTTCTGAGACCAGTGGACCACATTAGGCGAACCTTTCTTTAGAAGTGTTGAGAGAGGTGCCATGATAGAGGATAGATTCTGAATGAATCTGCCATAAAATTGAATAAGACCTAACAGACTTCTCATCTGTTTTTTAGTCTTAGGGATTGAGATGTTAAGTATCTTACTAGTATTATGGTCCTCTGTCTTTAGGAAACCATGACCAACTCGGTGGCCTAGGAAAGAAATTTCGCTAAAACCAATATAGGCTTTAGAGGGTTTCGCTGTCAGGTTGTGCTCACGCAAAGTAGACAGCAATTCATCTAACCCTGCATAGTGATCTTCCCAAGTATCGCTGAAAAGACAGATGTCGTCTAGATATGCAATGACATCTGACCGATAAGATAGGATTCGGCGCATCATGCGTACGAATGTAGCTGGTGCGTTCGTAAGACCGAAAGGCATAAAATTCCATTGGAACAAACCTCTAGGTGTTGAAAAAGCCGTGAGAGGTTTGGCACGTTCAGATAAAGGAACTTGCCAATATCCTTTAGACAAATCAAGTTTAGTGAAAAAATGAGATTTGGAGAGTCGAGTAAGTAGCTCTTCCAGTAAAGGCATAGGTTCGGCATCGAACTTAGTTACTTGATTCAATTTTCGATAGTCAACGCAAAGACGTATGTTATTGTCTTTTTTACGCACAATAACCATCGGCGAAGAATATGCAGATGTGGATGGTTCGATTATTTTCAAATCTATCATCTCATCCAACTCTTTCTCGACCTGTGCTTGAAAATGTATAGGTATAGGATAAGGTCTAACCCTAATAGGAGTATGGTCAGTTAGAACAATGTCATGTTGAATGACATTCGTTTGTCCAGGGATGTCAGTGAGTACATCCTGAAATGTTTGCAACATAGTTGAAACTTGTCGCTGTTCTCCTAGAGACAAATCAGGAGAGACAGTAACGTTCTTCCATGATTCACTGGAATGAAGTGGGATCATTGGAAGAGGAAAATTTACATCTGAAAAACTTGTTTCCTCATCCTGTATCACGGACAGTGATGAGTAATGACCATGTTGTACTGGAGAATTGTCCGTTGCTTGGAAAATGGGTTGCAAATAATCCGGACGTTCATGGAATTCAGTAAGCATATTGATGTGGAAGGTTTTATGCTTCCCATCAATATCGACAATATAGTCGAGATCGGAAATTTTCGATATTATATCGTACGGACCTTTCCAAGAAATAAGTAATCTGTTTTCCCTACAAGGTAGTAATACAAATGCTTTGTCACCAGGACAAAGTTGTCGTAAGCATCTCTTCTTATTGGCAAATTGCCTTGCCTTCTGTTTCGCAAATTCAGAAGAAGAAGTTGCTAATTTGCATGCTTCGATAATTTTTTGTCTCAACGCGATGACATATTCGTAGGATGACTTTGTGTCATCGTCAATATTGTCAGATGTTATGAGATCGTGAAGCAACGACATAGGGCCACGCGGACGCGCGCCAAAGACGAGTTCAAAGGGAGAAAATCCCGTATGTTCATTGGGTACCTCTCTGTAAGCGAAGAGGGCCGCAGGTAAAACTCTGTCCCAGTCTTGAGGATGATCCTCAGTTATCTTCCCCAGTAAGTTTTAAAGTGTTCTATTAAGGCGTTCGACCATACCATTAGACATTGGATGGTAGATACTACTTAAAGATCTATCTATCTGCAGAGTAGACATTACTTGAGACATGGTATCTGATATTAGTTGGGTGCCATGGTCTGACAATATCTCTCCGGGGAACCCCAGACGAGAAAATATAAGCCAAAGAGCATCTGCAATATCAGCAGTAGTAATGCTCTTCAGAGGAATAGCCTCTGGCCAACGTGTGCACATATCAACACACGTCAAGATAAACTGATGTCCTCTGCAGACTTGATCTTAAATGGACCAATAATGTCTATGGCCATTTTTTGAAACGGCCGAATAGGAATGTCCGCCGCCTGAATGGGTGCAGCATGCCGTGGACCTTTGGATTTAACTTCCTGGCATACTTTACAAGATCGACAATAAATCCGTATGTCCTTGTTTACCAATGGCCAAAAGAAAGCCGCAAGGACTCTTGACTTAGTACGGGAAAAACCCATGTGTCCAGCACACTGAGAGTCGTGAGCGTGCTGCAAAATTTTTAACTCTCAAATTCTTGGGAACCAGGATTTGAGAATGACTTGACGTAATGGAGTCTTGAACCATACGTACAAGTACGCCATTCTTCTTTGTAATCCACGATTTACTACTTGTGTCTTTATTCGGATCACCTTTAGTTGCAAGAATGAAGAATTTCTTCAGAGTGGGATCATCTTCTTGCTGTTTTATAAACGAGTCACGAGAAATTACCAAGGGATTATCTTGGTTATGCACTTCATTATCTTCAATAGATGAAGTTTGAGGCATATTAAGAGCCTGAGCTCTAGTGACTACAGCGTTAGCAATCTGCATGTTTTGCCTTTCCCACGTGGACATTTGTTGCGGAGTGCATTCCTTGACTCCATGAATGCGACCGATGATGAGGTCAGCGATCGGATTCGGAAGAAGACATGCGTGTACATCTCCTGTAAAGAAAGGAGTAGCAATCCTAATGATAGCAGTAGAGTATTTCTCTAATGTGCCGCCAAATGTTACACATTTGACTACTTGTCCAGTGGCACGGGAAGGATCTACGAGTGACTGCCTAACACCAATTGTGGTGCATCCAGAATCAAATAGCACAGAGACTGGATTGTTATTCACTAAACCCTTATGTAAGACAAGAGAACCTCTTCCATCATGCGCGACTGATGCTGGAAGAGCAGGAAGAGGATGGCCACAGCTTAAAGTAGACACTGTGGTTGGCTCAAATAACGTTTTGCATTGGGGGGCACTGAGATGCTCTCCCAAAATCAAAAGCGGCACATGCCATATTACTAGCATCATTATTATCTTTACTCTGTGTATAGGCTTCATGGGACTCTTGTTGTGCAGAGTTTGCCTGAAAATGTGGTTTATGTCTTTTGTTTTGAGATCTACCTCGGTTATTATCACCTCTGTAGTTATTGTTACCTCTATTGTAACCCCTATTTGGGTTTGAGTCATAGTTCCCTTGGTTACCATTATCATATTCATTATAATGAGTATCTCTGTAATTATGATCTTGTTGACTCCAAGACGGATAACCCTGATAGTTTCTATAATTACTTCCTCTACGGAAATTCCTATAATTATGACCACCCCTGTGTCGAGAGCTATCAGGTCGTCTCCAGTTCTTTGAAGAAGAACCCTGAAATGATTGGTTACCTTGGTTTTGATAACTATTATGGTTACCTTTTTTATCAAATCTGTTTTTGAGGTCCCTGAAATCTGTGTGAATAATTGGGATTGTATGGTGTTGCTGAAGCAACTGGCATACTCTCCTTAATCTTAGTGTTGCCAAAAGTCACGTCGGGGTGTGCAGTGACATATTGGGAAAAATATTCTTCCATTTCTTTTAGAGATTTGGGTTTACGCTCATGTATAAATTCAAGGAAAGGTTTGTTCACACATGACATAATCTTATCTCTGAGCAACAAATCCATAAGTCCTTCATACGTTTTTTCTGTTTTGGAAAGCTCAATCCAACGATCAACTGTGAGACGTGCCTTTGCAGTGAATTCTGAGAATTCTACACCCGTCTCAGGTACCATCGTTTTTAAATAAAAGGCGATAGCCTTCCTCACTTAGCTGATATTTTTTTTATCAAAGCCGCCCTAATGACATCATAATTATCCTTATCTGCTTCTCCTACAAGGCATAATCTAGTCAAAGATTCACCTTTCAAGTTTTCTGATAATTGATTAGCGTATTGTGATTTATCCACATTATGTGTACGACAAGAACGTTCAAATCTATCCAGCCAGAATGTAATATCGTCACTGGACTGATTGAACGGTGGAACCTTAACCTTGTAAGTAGAAGGTTTATCATTACCACTAGATGCCTGATTAACATTACTCATACTTGTCAATCTTAATTTCTCCAACTCAAATTCATGTTCTCTTATTGCTTTTTTTTCTTCAGCCTCTCTGTCTAATCTTTTTTGTTCAGCTTCCCTGTCTAATCTTTTTTGTTCAGCTTCCCTGTCTAATCTTTTTTGTTCAGCTTCACTGTCTAATCTTTTTTGTTCAGCCGCAGCTTCTCTTTCCAATTTTTTTTGTTCAGCTTCACTGTCTAATCTTTTTTGTTCAGCCGCAGCTTCTCTTTCCAATTTTTTTTGTTCAGCTTCAAATCTCCTTTCCTCTACCTGCATCTGCAATTTCTTTTGTTCAGCAGCAGCCTCAGCTTCTCTTTCTAATCTTTTCTCTTCCGCCATAGCTTTTCTTTCTTCTGCAGCTAATCTTTTCTCTTCTGCCATAGCTCTTCTCTCTTCTGCAGCTAATGCTTTGTCATATTGAGCAACTGCCCATTGTTCTAATTGTTGACCAGTCTTATCAAGGGCTTTCCCTTGTGTAATGAAGTAATCTAAAGTAGACATGATGTCTAACAATAATACTAATCACCTAAACCAATAATAATACCACAAGTTCTCAATGACTTGATTAATCAGTATACTATCCCAATATCTGTGGGTCACAAGCCTTTAATAAGGTCTTGTATAATAGTAATAATAATCAGGTACTGGTTTATACCATAATCCAAGTGCAGTGCACAGGCAATTGTGTCTTATGAAATATACCTATATAAAACATATGTCAACCAACAGAATACATAAAGTACAAATAGGACTGACAATACAAGAACGTTTGCAGAAATCAAAATAAATCAAATAGGGAAATCAATGAAAATAATCACTGAATCTGCAAAGAATAACAACACAAATGACGTCACAATATATGAATATAAATTGTGAATAGAACTGAAAGATAGAAAAGGTTAGACCAACAAATTACAAACAAATCAAAACAAAACTAAAGAACAAAGAAATATTACAAAAATAACAATAATTACAGACTTCACAGCTAACACAAAAGCAACAGTTGTCGCAGCAAATTTTCAATCAAGAAAATTGCACCTATAGAAAACGCCCACAACGGACCCTCTATGACGTGGGATATTCTGTTGTGAGGACGCCGCCCAACCTTAAACACAACCCGCTGACATAGAAACTAACATACTATACAAACAAATAACATGTAAACATAAATATATATAAATTATGTGTATGATAGTATGTGTTGCAAAATAGGCTCAGTTTTACAGTAATGGCCAAGTTATTTTTATGAAAATAAACAAACTGCCACTTTATTCAATTAAACATTCTGGCCTTAAATATTAAAGTTCATATACAGAAAACAAGAAGATCCATCGATGAAAATAGGACTTCTTAGTTCACTCATACTGTCTTCCTGTTAACATTGACAAGAATTGATCCAACTGTTCTGTGAAACTCCATAATGTCTAATGTAAAAAATGTCAACAACGCTGACCTACATACTGCATTCACCTGACAGGTCACGTGACGAAGTGTTGACAAAGAGCAAACCAATACTGCAAGTGTGTCGTATCAGCCACAGGAAACGGTCTGGTATCGGTAATCTGTTGACTTCTGAACTTCTGCGAGGTCAAACCCAGAAAGCTGGCCCACCAGTTGATAAAGTTGAATATATGTTGGATAACGTTGGATTTTTATTCCCGTTAATGATATCCACCAAAAGATAGACATAAGTGGATGGAAGCAGACATCATCATCATCATCAGTTGATAAGATCTCTATGGTGTTGTTTGCTCCACTGTAGTGTATGGAATGTCAACTTGACCTACGCAGTGGTGTGTAGACATGGATTGAGTGTACAATGTGCGAATGATGATAAGGGTTCGTGTTGTTGACAAATGTTCTTTTCTCACACTCATGTATGACTGGAAGTCATCGACACCAACGACTGTGTACCTTTTCTAAAGTTTAATTGGACGTACACACTCGACAGCACAGATAGTGACAAATCACAGGTTGGCATAATACATCATAGTACAGTGGATGAATGGTCTTGCAATGTTACATGGGCACTCATGTAGAATAAGTGTATAATGGACTGTCAGTAGCCAAGCACTCAGTATCGCCCATACATATATATCATCTGACTTCACTGACTGAGCACGTCAGCTTATAAACAATATTTCAGATGGCTTCTAAACCTAATCTCGTCTAGCGACGATTCTTCAACATAATGTTCAGCACATATTTTTCATATAATAATATTGAACCGCTGATAAAGGGTTCTCATGTGTAGCAGTGATCTCTGGACTAAACAAGCGATAATACGGGCATCCCCTTTTCTCTTCTTGAAAGTCACTACATGTTTGGATCCAAGATGGCTTCACTCGTGAGCTGTCACTCACGTTTGCATACAGATAATGAATCTGTCCTAAAGTTAGTCATTCATAAAACATTTCATTGCTCTGTAGATTTGATCATGAACAATTGACTGCAATCTACAGGATATAGTGCTGCTAGGAATCGAAGTCGTTTTCATCGAGTCAAATATATTCTCTTAGACATTCAAATCGTAACTATCGAAAATGGTGGCTTCGATCGAGAGTTCATAAGAGTGTCTATTATTACCTTGGTTTTTTTTCAGAAATATGAATTTGCCATTCCTTGGTAATAAGAATGAACACTGGGGTAAAGTATACACGATAGGTTCAGACGACTATCACTTTCCCCACCAATACTGAGATCACTTTTTCCCGGCGACAGGCCGACATAGAAAAACACAGTCCCTATCGGGACGAAGCCAAATCACACCACACTCTAGCGACACATCCGCCGAATAGCCTTCGACCTCTCTAGAGACAACAGAACATATAGTTCGACTTAGATATGTAAAGATATACAGATATAAGACAGACTCGTCCTACTCAGACAAACAATACACATAAATTCAGGCCATAGATATTCTGAAGCAAGAACAATCTATTATTACCCAAACAACGAATAAATCGCAGTAAAATGGATTTATCCGCGGAGTTTGATCGAAAGAGCCGACACAACTTTCAAGGGAAGTAACTCAATAATGACTTTCCCTTAAGCACTAAAAAAATTACCTATGTATAATATTGTAAGATATCAAAGACTGCACGTAACATATATATATATATATATATATATATATATATATATATATATATATATATATATATATATATATATATATATAGTGTCAGAGTTATGTAAATATAGATTACATGCACCCATACGTTTTTGCTCCCACCTTGCTTCCTTATTAGTTATACACGTTTTGTTAATGCAGAACCTTCGTACTTCTATATCTGTCAAACTCATAATTGTAGCCACGCCTATTTTTTTCTTTTCTCTATGTCTTATAGATACTAGGAAGGTTTACAAACAGACCGATTAGCTAGTCCTGAGCATTAACTGTATTATCACGCGAACGATTGGGCAATCGTTGTAATAGTGACAGATCAGACTATGAGGCACGTAGCGAGAGGAAAGGGGAGATAAGCTAATGAAGAAAAGCAAGGGCGATAGTCAAAAAGACGTATTTTTGGTAGTTACATTGGTATGGGGGAATTAATCTGAGGAAAGGGGAGATAATCACAGTTACCCTTCCCCCCCCCCCCCGCCCCACATCCGTTTGTTCGGAACTTGAGTAGATACAGTGAGAGTCGCCAGATCAAAAGACTGTTTGCTCGTTCCCAAAGTCTAGCGGTCGGCAAAGGTGGCAAATTTAACTTTGATTCAGAATTTGACCACAGTTTTCCCCAAAGGTGTTATATCTCGCAAGAGCTAGCGATTTTTTGCCAATTTAATATATATACCACATCCTTCAAACTCAGTTTATCCAGTACCCACATCATTTTCAGAACATCTAGCTTCGATTTCTAGATCCATTAGACCATTGGAATTACTAGTTTTCGTCGGAGATAGTAGTTAATTTCTGTGTTGCGGTAAATATTATACTAGAAGTTTGAGTGATTTAATTGTTAAGCCCATCATTATATTTCACTAAGATTTTCTGTGTTGAGTGATTTAATGGTTAAAGTCCGTCATTATATTTCACTAGGATTTTTGTGCTAATTGACTAGCGAATTAAAATAATTTATAGCTAAATTGTTCCGGCTGTAGCGTCAATTTAACTAATTGCTATTAACAAGTAAGAGATATTGTAATCGACTAGTAAATGCACTATTCATTATAAGTACTGACGAAATATATATTTATTTCTGATTTATTATGAGTAATTTTATAAATGACTAGCGCTTATTTCACGAGGGGTTTTTGTTAAACGATAAAATAAGGTATACACTTGTGGTTTCTAATTAAAGTTAATAACCGAGTGGATATTAAATTATACCTCTACGCGGGTTATTTTTAGGATAGATGTTGCAGTTTATTTTCTTTAGCAATGATGTTTATATATAGGTTCTCTATAACAGGCCACACAGGCCATCACTTTCTGTTACAAGTTATTAAGGGGCGTAGGAAGACAATGTTAATATCTTTCGCTGATGAAGGCAATCAGCTTATGGTCGGGCTTACGTATGGCCAACAGGTGTGTAATGTGGTATATATGCATACGCGAATGTTAAGGGTTCGGGCATACCTGCACCAACTGGAACCACACACCACAGTAAACATAAGAGTCAGGAATTATTGAAACTAGCTGTAACGTTTCACAGTTTATTAACACCGCAACATTGACGTAGGGACAGCACACTTCACAGGTTACAGTTCACGGCAAATCATGACACATCAGGTAAGCAAAAATATCCATAGGTAATTGAGTGCATAATCCAAAGGTATATAATCATCGATAACAGTTCATTACAGATCATCAGACATCAGTAAGGAAATTCATACGCCTCAGTTACTGGTACAAAAATTCCAAGCACAAAGGCTGCGGAGCACAGCAGCTCATAATCATAAACATCATGGCAAAAATATCCATTCAAGAAAGGGACTGCATACATCGCAGTTTACAATAATATAGCCTGAATCAACATACTCCAAGGCCTGAATAATACATCTCCTGGGAGAAAGAACATTCCCTTTAATAATCTATCTAACTTCAAAATCCATCATCGGAGATATGAATATATAATGGCCTACAATCCATGGCCTGAACATATTTTCAAAAATATCTTAAATTCTCCCTTGCACAAAAATATATTCTGGAATACACTAGCGAAATGGATAACGTCCATTCCCAAGCTCTGCCAGAAAACGTACTGTCACGAAAAAATCAGCTGCTCAAAACAGCTCAGTAAAAATTCATTCAAGCGCGAACTCGCAGCTTGAGATGTGAGCTGAATTCATCCGCCTTTCCCCCAAACCGTTTCATAGAACATTCGACCAGTTTCTTTATCCTATCTTTAAACAAACTAACAACTAGTCAGGTAACAGTTTAAACATTACTGAGCATACAACCCGCGACTAAAAAAATTCTCTCATCACGCAGAGCGTGTTTACTAGCGTGTACAAAAATCCAACCTTACATTCCAGTCTTTAACACTTAACTCCCCTTAATTAAAATATGACTTAACAATAGAATACTGATTCTGGTTAAATGTTTTGTATTTTCTCCCCAAATCTAGTACGGGTCACAAACCCAAAACCTACCAGCGGCCTGCATATAAATCTGAGAAAACGGGTCTAAGTCTACGTCCAAGAGATGCAAAACATTCTTAAGCTAAGAGCGGGTCTTTAAGGTTGACCTGTTCGGCCCTCTTGGTTTACCCAGAAAGAGAGAGAGAGAGAGAGTACCAACAAAAGACAATAAGAATAATTGTAACGGGACCTATAGCTATCCAGATTTCCTTTTTTTTTATTATTTTCATATATATTCAGCCCGCTGTGGCGAAATTATCAACAATTAACATTTCCAACTACCGATCACTGTGGTGTGACGAGAATTTTTATCCCGAGAGATTTACATACCTGACATTCCTTAAGTATTGAAATTACAAGCTAATGACACTGTGGACACTAGAACGCGTAAATATTTTCCTACCTGGACTAATTGATGTGAAATAAACAGATCCAATTAACAGTAACGAAGTAAGCGTTCCCCAAATAACCGGATTAATCCAACTTTGAGGAGCTGGGGCTTATTTTGCCAAGAAACAAACCACCCAACACGGGAGTAGTGGTCTGTACCACGGAGATATGTTCCAGATGTTGTTAATCAACAAATTAGGTAAGCGTGATTGAAAATGTGGCCACAGGTTGTCTGAAGCGAGAGAAAGAAGGAATGAATAATTCTTATATTGTATAATCATATACTCACTTTGTTTGCCTTTCTTCTTTTTTGTTTGTTTGTTTGCAAATACTGTTAATTTTTCCAGAATAAGATCAATTAGGAACTGTTACGTTGGGGTTTGTGTCCGTAAGAGAGATTGTTATAAACTGTGCTGACACGACATTGAATGTAGTGGGTGACAAGGCAGTGCATTCAGTTCAATAATTTGATAAGGATCTTCGTGGCTGGGTCCACGAAACATGGCATATTTATTTGACGATACGATAATTCTTCATGATAGTACATGCATTAGATAAAACATCAGATAAGGCATAAAACATCTCAGTCAGTCAATTCATCTGTACACATCTCGCCGCTGTACTAGAGATGCCTTAACAAAGGTTATAATCCGAGTAATGTGGACGAAAAGTGACGATGCTTAAAATCGATAGTAGACTTACTTCTACAATATCCACGGAACTTCTTCATAAGTCCGGATTCATCATAAACAAAGTGGCGGCCTCCAACATACATGCCACTTGACAAAAATACTTGAATTCTCAACCGAAAACGGGAGCTCATAAACCACGTCTGACTAGGACGGATGATTCTAACAGAAGGCTTCGACTAACGGTCTGCGTAAATTAGCGCAGCACCTAATATGTCATCATCACCTAGTGACGGAATCTCTATATCGCGTTCATTTACAATTCATATAAGTGCATAAATACATCATGTTGGCCCCAGATAGAATTGTTACCGCGTGTATTAAACTGCTAACAAACTAAGTGTGGTCAACATGTAAAATACATTATAATCTTCTTTAACAGGAACTCTGTTCTTTACAGTATAGCCAAATTCTATACCATAGTGCTAATCTTTTGACCTTTTGGGGGTTAATTAACTTCTTCTTGTGGGATCTTGTCTTAACAGAGGGGATAGCACTTATGTGTCTAGTTCTTTATTAATTCTATAACCTATGATTTTTATATTGTTTGATATTGGATAATAGATGTTGTGAAGTTTTCTTTATGGTAAATAAAACGTAACATAAAACTTATTTACCTGTGTTGGTAAGCTCGTCCCAATATCCCTACTCCAATATTATAGTTTTTGTCAAGTTTGTACGTCTAATTGTCGTTACTTATCTGTGTGCGTGTATGTGAGTGGTTGATATATATATATATATATATATATATATATATATATATATATATATATATATATATATATATATATATATATATGAAACTGTCTGAACAAACAAATTTCAGTCGTAAACGATAGGCTGGACTAGAGTATCTTCTCAATCCAGGGACAGACTCTATCTTTCACCATTTCACTCGTGAAAAATCTATCTGTTTACCTTATCTCTCACTGAGTTATCACCTTTGTCAGTTCTATTCAGATGAGACCAAAAATCAATCTTAATCACCTATCAAAAATTTACGATATATATATATATATATGTGTGTGTGTGTGTGTGTGTGTGTGTGTGTGTGTGTGTGTGTGTGTGTGTGTGTGTGTTAGTTCACATGTTAGTAATAAAATATGAAATGTAAATCACAACTTACGCCAATCCGGACTCACAGACTTTTCGCTCAGATGAATAAAAGAGGCTTGAATCTGCCTCTTACACGCGTCTGGGATGTTGTTAATTTAATATCTTCCCTCTCTGACTTCGTGTGTGGTCCTTCAGTTTCCTCAGTCCCGGTTTCCTTATTTAAAATGTTAGTGATTTCCTGGGCTATATTGTAAGTCCTGATAAATACTCCAATAAAAGGTGTCCGGTATTTTAAGAAGGAATTCTGAATTCCATTTCTTCACTGTAGCAGTCTGGTGTCTTGGCGAGCGATTTCTCAAGTGAAGTAGCTTGAGAAAATGATCAGATTATATTCCCTGCCTTTCCACACCTTCGTTTGTTATGAGCTATCAAAAAACTTCAATCATATTCAAACAGGCGGATTGTGGGGTAATTTAAAAATATTCCGACATCGGATAATTTTGAACGTAAGGCAGAGGTCAACTCTCCCATATATGGTAATAAGATGTCCGATGCCCTTGTGTAAAAAATTACAGACAGATCGGTAAACTCCTACAACAGCGTGTTCAAAATGTAACCATCCTTACTTTTAGAAAGTGCTCTTATCATAACAAGTAGGACAGGAAACGCTTATGTCATAGGTTTCCGCCGTGTACACGAGATCTTGTGCTAATCGTAGCCAAGCAGTGCCACTCCCATGTGACTGCAAGTAATTATCTCAGCAAATCTGAGTAACGTCACGCAAATGTGATTATTATCACCTAAAGGGAGTGTCAAGAAATTCGACAATACGCAAATATCTGCAACTTAGCAGAAAAATAATGAAGAAAAAAAGAAAGAAAAGTGTGATAATTGAGATCACACAATAAAAATCAGTAATACAAATGTACCAATACTGCCGGAGTGAAACGAAGATCGATAGGGGCCGCCCCGTTTTGTCACATTTGGGGTTAGTTGTAACATGAACATGTTATTATTTTATTTCCGCATTGGACATGTATAAAGTGCGTGTGGATGGATGTACAGTTGCATATGTGGCTGGCAACGTTATCAACAAACCACGACTGCAAGAGCTGGTTACTTCCTCGTGCGGGTTTTCTCCCAAGGAACCAAAAGCAGAGGTAGCCCCAGGCTCCATAGAGAGCAGGAAGTGGATGATGAGGTCATCGTGATACATGTATATATTATTTAAATTCAGATCATTTGTGGACTTATGTATTTCAGAAAATGATACATATATCGTCTTCTGCTCTCCTAAACCTTTTTCATCGGACTCGATGGGTTGAGATTTAATACTCACGGGTTTCGGGCAAAATTCTAAAGAAGATGAAATGGTGGAGGGAAGCTGAGGTCGTCTGATGCTTACATCAGGAGACATAATACTAAAGAGAAGAATATGTTTCCTCTCAGTTTTTGGTACCAGTTGCCAGAAGTCGACGCTAGACACCTACAACAGATAGGCCTTGAAGACACTTTACGAGGCAGCCTGAGAAGTTACCCCAGCCTTGCATGGGACTCGCTGCCGCCAAAACAACTCAACTCAGCTTACGGGTACTTTCATTATTTTTAATCTACCTTCATTTAAGATCTTCCTATGAAGATAAAGTTAACTGTTTGTTTAAATTGTTGATGTCTGCACGCATATGACTTAATTTTTAAATACGTAAAGATACAGAGCTAAACAACTTAATATTTAGCTAAATTACTTTTAGCTACGGGCCCATAAAATACGAGTCAAAACACAATTTCTCGCAGAAGTGGGCAGATAATACTAAGTTTATGACAACACTCAGTTACACTTGCCATTCTACAAATCCCTGTGAGACTCCCTGGAATAGAAGGATCACCGTTCTATTTATATCTCTGCCAAGAGTAACCTTGTCACGTGGGTCTTTATATCATTAAATTGCCTACATCTTCTTCCTATTCTCTCACCCGAATCCTTTTATTTTATTATCTTTTCGTACTTGTTTTTCCTGTATTTTTCGCATCACTCGGGTGCGAAAAATATTTTCTCCAGTATTTTCAAACTTTACCTTGTGTTTTTCTCATACTGGGATACGTAATTCTATTACATAGATGTCAGTCTCTGCCGGTCGAACCATAGCTGTGAATATACAGTTCTCGCCAGACATACGTCTGCAGTTTCCCCGGTCAGAGCGCGGCCCGACCGGATTTCTGGGCCTGGGGTGTGAGAAATTCGTTTCGCTGGACATGAGCAGATTTTTGGTCTACCAGTTTCACCTGACACTAACGTAGGTGCTAAAACTGCCAACCCGCTTTCGCCCAGAGCAGACGGTTGTCTGAGATTTGAAACTGACACGCGTACATCTTGGTCAGTAGGTGGCAGTTACGACATGTTAGGTGTTAAACGTATCGTTTAAGCCGGAAAGGGGAGAGCATTTCGTTCTACGAAATAATAGTTCATCCTTTGTCTGTTTTAAAATATTAAACCTAGTTTGAAACTTTATCTTCATTCTTTCTCTATAATCGCAGTAGATAGGTGGTTCGCGAAGAGTAGAGCTGTATAAGCGAAGTTTCTTAGTTTGTTGCGACAATTTGTCGAACTTCTAGACTTCCATAAATATAAGCGTATAATTCTTAATTTGCGATATCCTGTAGTGCTGTGTTTTGAGGTAAATATATTATTATCTAGTATTTTGTGAAGTGATTAAGTGTTAAAAGCGCGCATTTCATTTTAACTAGTTTCTTTTGAACAGAGTGCTTAATTTATAGTTTGTTATATTCTCTAAGTCGACGAGTTACAGTGGAAATACATAATAAATTATATCTTAGCTTACTAAACAATAATGTAGCTATAATGAAGTTAATTTAACTGCTAAATACTCAGTCGAGAATATTTTATATCAAACTTATAAATGCTAGATGCGACATCAGTGAATAGTGACGGAATACGCAGATATTCCTGAATTCATGATGATTGATTTTATATAACTTATTGCACCGGAAAATTTAAATGATAAGTCAAGCAGTACACTTGCGGTTTAATAATGTAAGTTATAGTGGGTACATATTGTAAAATTATTTGATATGTGTTCTTTCTTTTATATAGTGAAACGGTGGTACCCAACTTGCCAGCGTTTAGTAGCCTGAGAGACATATTTGTGTGAAGCATAGACATTTCCTATCTTTAACCACGTGGGTTTTTTTGTTTCAAGTAACACTGGATCTGACAGTGCATATGCCATCAGAGAGAGACAGTAATAGCAATCCCACTAACGATTTCTAAAGACTAGAAAATATATATTGGGCTTGTGAGCCAGTTCATATTGCTCCACAAATTTAAATGTACATGCTGCCTGGCGGCGTGAATATTACAAGAATAACAGTAACATTCCGCAAGAGATTGTGACTAGTATTGTGGTGACCAAATATAGTACTTTCCTGGAAGTAGACACCGATCTGACATTCCTTAATTCTAGAATCCAAAGCTAATGACAGTGTGCTCTGCTAACTTTCGTGCCTGGACAATATTTTATGTGACTTAATCAGACATTCGAAAAATTAGAACACCCAAGGAATCGTTCCCTGAGAGTTTAGTACGTCTTTTGGAACTGGGGATTTCTTGGTCAAGGACTGCGTTTTCGGGTCTGTGTGAAGGTCCTAGAATTATTATGTTCCCAGAGGCAGCGAGCAAAGTTGTGAGTATAACTGTGTACCCATGGTCATGGCTGAATGAATGAGTGTACGCAGATCAGAGTGTTATTTTACAGTTGTATTATTGTCACCCCTTTACTGTCTTAATTCTTTTTGTCTAACCTGCAGAATTTGTTACTATTTGCTAGAGTTTCTTTACTTCTTAGGCTAAACCAGATTATTCAACTCTGTGCATACATTTACGAGAAAAGAAGAATAACTCTTAGCCTCAACCCTACGTATCTATAACTCTTTGGGCCATCATCTGTTCTCTTAACGGGGCGGTGGGCTAAACATGGAGTAAGATACTAACGGGCTATCATCCTTGTAGCATTTTCTTAAATTTTATGACTATTTGTATATGTTTTTTCCTTGATGTATTTTTTGGTGTTGTGAGAAGATTTTGTTTAGATGATAATAATAAAATCTCTCTTGAACTAAATCAGGGCGTTGGTCAGCTCGTTCAAATAATATATATACATGGTTATAGATTTCCCACGTCTGTGTGTTTAACTGTCGTCACGTGTATGTGCGTGCCTGTGAGTAGATAGAGAGGTATGTAATATATATCTGTGTTTAGACTGTCTGACGCCTTTAAAAGCGGTCGTAGAAGATAGGTGAGAGAGAGAAGATTATCTCGATTCTCAAAGACAGCATCTATATCACATTCTATCATCTCACGTGTGGGAAATTCTATTGTTTTTTTCACCAGCTCTCACGGTATCTATCACTCATTCCAACCTATTCAGAAGGGACCTAACCCAAGTCTTAATACTCCTATCTAAAATCTACGACAAACCTTGAGAAAAGTTTTATACCTTTGAAAACCCCCATCATTTTACTGGAAGCTTGGCCGTTAGTGGAGCACTACTGCAGAACAGTGGAGACAATCCGCGAGAAATTTCCGAATAAAAATAATATAATACGACGTGACAATAATAGATGTGTAGAACACTGACATTTAACTTACAAATATTCCTTTACTTACAGCATGGAACATAAGTCATCTTTTTATGACTCAGAACACTCACAGTCAATTATAACAGTCAGCGTTGCCAAACACTTGATTTATTTTAGGCATACAACAGAAGTCAGAACATTTTTCTGAAGATACTATGATTTGTTTTTAAACCTAATGGTGTCTTAACTTTGTTACCTTGTTTTGTCTATCAAAAATATTCTGAAAGTTAATGGTTTGAATTCGTCCAAGAAAATGGGACCCAAAGATGCAGCAATAGAGAATGCAGTCAGCGACCCATAGCTTGACTGCTTGCATCAGGGTCAGCGAACCAGAGCTGACCAAGACCCTACTCCACCTCCATGTGGTGGTCCTGGAAACAGGCTGTATCACTGCAGTCTGGCTGAGAGAGTAGGGATCGCAGAGGGAAGGCAAACCCGGTCCCAAAAAATGCCGTGCTGAAGTCGGATGTGTCGACCGAAAGGTGCAGATATCACAGCTCCAGCGTAAACAGACACAACGCAACCAACGTCCTTTTCAGGACGAACGAGGAAGAAGAAGAAGAAGTCCAAGAAAATAATATTTCTGCCATATTATTGGAGCGAGACGCACCTCATGCTCCTCCTTATCATTACAACCTGGATAAAGAGAGAGAGAGAGAGAGAGAGAGAGAGAGAGAGAGAGAGAGAGAGAGAGAGATATGTTGATGACGTCACCTTCCGTTCCTCTACGTCAGCAGGAAGTTTAAGGACACTGACATCCGGGAACTGTGGAAGTCGCGTGTCCATCTTGGACCTGCGTGAGTGTATCGCAACCTGAAATAAGGGGGGGGGGGGGGGGGGGAGTGGAGGGGGGAAGAATAGAATAATAGATAGAAAGTCAGAATTATGTCCAGAAATATCCAGCACCTCTCATACTTGTCTAGCTCTCATACTTGTCTAGCTCTCATACTTGTCTAGCTCTCATACTTGTATCTATTCTCAACGTTCTTACATGTCTTACTTCAGTTTCGTCTATTTCTTACTTCAACGTCATTACATCTCTTCAACCTCATTATATCTCTCACTTCAACGTCATTATATATCTCACTTCTAGTCATTATATATATCTCTCTCTCGCTGCAACGTCATTTCATCTCTTATTTCAACGTCATTATATCTCTCGCTTCAACGTTATTACATCTCTTTACTTCAATGTCATCTCTTACTTCAACGTCATTATATCTCTCACGTTAACGCCACTACATACCTCACTTAAACGTCATTATATCTCTTATTTCAACGTCATTATATATATATATATATCATTTGCCAGAATCCTTCTTAATCGCCTTACGGCTCATCTTGACAAAGGTCTTCTACCTGAAAGTCAGTGTGGATTCCGGAAAGAACGTGGAACCACCGATATGGTGTTCGCTGCAAGACAGCTTCAAGAAAAATGCCAAGAACAGCACTGTGACCTGTACACAGCTTTCATCGACTTGACAAAGGCGTTCGACACGGTCAGTAGAGAGGGTCTATGGAAGATCATGGCAAAATACGGCTGCCCAAAGAAATTTATCTCAATAGTGCAGCAGCTGCATGATGGAATGCAGGCTAGAGTTCAGGAAAACGGTGAGCTATCGGAGCCTTTCCCAGTCTCAAATGGAGTTAAACAAGGGTGTGTACTTGCACCGACTCTTTTCAGTATCATGTTTTCTGCTATGCCGACTGATGCTTTCAGAGACGGGGACACAGGTATCGACATCAGATATCGTATTGATGGAAAATTGTTTAACCTTAGGAGGCTTCAAGCAAAAACCAAGGTCAAATCACACACCATCAGGGATCTTCTGTTTGCTGACGATTGTGCCCTCAGTGCTGGCTCAGAGGCTGATCTGCAGCGTAGCGTTGATAGATTCTCCGAAGCCTGATCCAACTTTGGGCTTACCATTAACACGGGGAAAACAGAAATCATGTAGCAACCAGCTTCTTGCACAATTTATACTGAGCCAGTCATCAAGGTAAATGGTGAGAAACTGAATGTTGTGAACAGGTTCACATACCTTGGTAGTACACTATCCCAGAACATCGTCATTGATGATGAGGTGAACGCCAGGATCTCCAAAGCCAGCAGCACATTTGGCAGACTATACACCAACGTTTGGCATCAGAGTGGCATTAGTCTACAGACAAAGCTGAAGGTATACAGAGCTGCGGTGCTTCCAGTGCTGCTTTATGCATGTGAAACATGGACTGTATACAGGCGCCACGTAAAAAAGCTCAACCACTTCCATACAGTCTGTCTCAGGAAGATAATGAACATCAAATGGCAAGACAAGATCCCGGATACCGCCGTTCTTGACAGAGCTGGTATCCCTAGCATCGATACTATTCTGATGCAGTCACAGATTCGCTGGGCAGGTCATGTAGTTCGCATGCCAGACCATCGACTGCCAAAGATACTCTTTTATGGTGAGATGCAGAAGGGTAGACGCTCCCATGGTGGCCAGAAAAAGCGCTTAAAAGACACGCTTAAGGCTTCATTAAAAACCTTTGACATAAACCCAGACACATGGGAAGCTGCTGCGCAAGACCGAACTGCCTGGCGCACATCTCTTCGTAAAGGTGCAGTGGCATGCGAATCTTCCAGAAGAGCAGCAGCGGAACAGCGGAGACAAGCTAGAAAAGATCGTGAAATAAAACCTTCACATGAAGCAAACATTCCCTGCCCACACTGTCCGAGATCCTTCCAGGCCCGCATCGGGCTCATCAGTCACCTTCGTACTCATAGACTATCCTAACATCCTAATAATTGGATGAACAGAGTGGTCTTCATCACCTGTGATGGACGAACAACATATATATATATATATCACTTCAACGTCATTATATCTCTCACTGCAACGTCATTACATCTCTTATTTCAACGTCATCATACATGTACCTGTTTATCCAAGATTGTCGTGACATCGCTGAGGTCGTGGTTGATGCGGGGGATGCAGCCATCATTGGTGTCAAAAAGTTGTGTCATGACATAAACGAAAAACAAACAAACAAATTAAACCAAATATATTGTCAGAATTAGTCGCTATGAATGACTGGAGGAACAACACAATTTCAGTTACGTTAATGGTATAGCAAGTTTTCAATGTAGTAGGTAGTTTCCTCATTCAGCAAGAAAGTGGTATAATATCACGTCTTTTAATTTTTTTAATCGCGAACTTTCCAGAGATAATGAAAAAAAAAAATGTAGGCATGTCAGAAAAAATAGATGACTAAAGTGAGGTTCTCAGGAAGCTGGCAAATTTAGCATGTAAAACAAGCTGCTAGAGACAAAAAACCACTGTAGAAACATAAGATATACTCTACCACACGCTTCCTAAACGGTGGCTACTATCATTACTGCCACCATACTTCTTCCAGGATATAAATGATTGGTCATTATAGAAATGATTGGTCATTATAGAAATGATTGGTCATTATAGAAATGATTGGTTGGTCATTATAGAAATGATTGGTCATTATAGAAATGATTGGTCATTATAGAAATGATTGGTCATTATAGAAATGATTGGTTCATTATAGAAATGATTGATTGGTCATTATAGAAATGATTGATCATTATAGAAATGATTGATTGGTCATTATAGAAAAGACTGATTGGTCATTATAGAAATGATTGATTGGTCATTATAGAAATGATTGATTGGTCATTATAGAAATGATTGATTGGTCATTATAGAAATGATTGGTCATTATAGAAATGATTGGTCATTATGGAAATGATTGGTCATTATAGAAATGATTGGATATAAAAGATTGGTCATTATAGAAATGATTGGTCATTATAGAAATGATTGGCTTTCAGGGCCATCTTCATTGCCTCTAAATCTAAAGGTGCCGGGTTCGCTCCCTGTACAGGAAATATAATTGATGGATACTTTTTTTAGAACAAGTGGTTCTAAATGATGTCATACCCCCCTCCCCCACCATCTGCTGAGAAGTGGGATCGCATACCTAGCCTTCTTGGATAACGGCGAACAAATAGGAGGTTCCGCGTGTAAAATGCGCCTGTTAAAAATCCCTTGGCAATTGGAAATCTTAAAGAGTAGGCCATAAGGTCGCTGCCCTGTCATAATTTTAAAGTTAGTAAACCTACACACCACAAAAATATTTATAGAATGTCTGATTCCTGTATACACACATTGGGATCATCGCCGGTGCAACGGAGTTCGTGCACTGTGCTGAGATCCTCCTTGTGTGATCTAAGGGTGGAGAGCGGAGCAATGATGGAGTTGTCCGTGTGCAATGAACATAGTCCTTAAAACCACACCAAAACCACACCAAAACCAAATTGATGAGTTTTTTATATTAACTGTATTACTGTGCGTGTTACTGTGTGTATTATTGTAAGTAATACTGTTTGTGTGAGTGAGTGTTACAATGTTTTATCCGATAATCTGTTTATGTGTATTGGTTCTAAGTTAACATTTATATGTTAGGTGATATTGGTTCTATGTTAACGTTTATCTGTTAGGTGATATTGGTTCTATGTTAACATTTATGTATTAACACTATCTGCGTCTATATTAACGTTTATCTGTTAGCATTTATTCGTTCTATGTTGACGTTTATCCGTTAGCTTTTTACTGATTCTATGTTAACGTTTAACGTTTGTTAATTCAATCAGTTATTACACTATAATTAAGTGCATGCCAAGTAATTAAATATGGCAGCTTTGTAATGTTCCTAAAAATATTTGAAAATAAAGAAGCAAGACAAAGAAAGATGTAAAAGCGAAAACAATAAACATGAGAAATGTACATGTGATTAAAATGCGTCGTAATTAATATTTAAAAAAACATACATAGGTTAAAACAACTTACCTAGGGAAGGTCTTGGGCGCGTTGGTGAGGTGACAGTAATGTGAGTTTTCTCTGACACCTATCCCGTAATAATGGTATCTACAGGGAATGTCAACAAGTCAGCGGAGAGCGGGGTTATATTTTTAATACTGTACTAGCTTTGATCTGGCATTACACTTCAGTTCATCATTAAGATCATTATCATCACAATCATTATCATCATTATTATCCTGATCGCTTTTATCATCATCATTATCAATATTGACGTTTGAGTCCCATAGCAGAAACTGCCACAGGAAGTGAATTGTTAAAGACTCCACTATAGGTGATCCAGCTTTATGAGGTGGATGAAGTAAAGGGAAATAGGAAAACATGTGGAGAAGGGAGATGGTGACAAAATGAATTGGGATAAAGACGATATAAAAGAACCATCCATAGACGGCACCAAACAGGAAGATTTGACGTGGATTTGTTGAGTCCCTATACTCCACAGGGAGAGGTTAATGAGTACATGAATGAATTCTAAATAAAAGTTGAGTCACATGACTAATGAGGCTAATGGAGCTGTAGTGGTCATACTCTCTAACTCCAGGATTCTTCTAAATAAAAGTTGAGTCACATGACTAATGAGGCTAATGGGGTCATACTCTCTAACTCCAGGATTCTTCTAAATAAAAGTTGAGTCACATGACTAATGAGGCTAATGGGGTCATACTCTCTAACTCCAGGATTCTTCTAAATAAAAGTTGAGTCACATGACTAATGAGGCTAATGGGGTCATACTCTCTAACTCCAGGATTCTTTTAAATAAAAGTTTTGTCACATGACTAATGAGGCTAATGGGGTCATACTCTCTAACTCCAGGATTCTATGTCTTCATTTTGGCAGCGGTTTTCAGTTTATCTCTGGTATCTTGATCGGCCTTCACCTTTCAACTCATGTCTTTGCTTGTATGTAGATGTTGTGGCCTAATATTAAATGTTGGTTTTGTTTAAAGCTCACATCCTTCTTATTTTGTCCTGTTTGTTGTTTGTAGTTGTTAAAGTGGTACATACAACATTTCATTCTTCTTGTTCTTGGCTTTCTCGTCAAGTCGTCCATTTTATTTTCATCAGTTGTACAATTTCTCCTGCCATCAATTTCCTGTACGTGGACCTTGCCGTTTCCGGCATCATTTATGTCAGTTTGATTTTCAAGACATAAGAAAATGCTAGATTCTCCCACCAACCCTGGGTCAAAACTCAACACGACTAGACATTTAGGCACGAAGTACTCACTTGGATTGACCTCTAGTTCCTAGACGTCGTGTACTAATGTGAGGGAACTGCTGTCGAATTATCTGGAAGAAAAGCATAGAAAATGTTTATAATTGTATCAGTTATATCAGTTGCTTGGTTATAACAGTTATTTCGTTATATCAGTAAGGTGACCAGGCGTCCCGGTTTTTCCGGGACAGTCCCGGTTTTCGACCATTTTTGATAATTTGTCCCGACTTTTTTTCGATGCAATCCGGGACGCCAATTTGTCCCGGTTTTGGACGGAATTTACCAATTTGGCATAACTCTCACAGATTAAAAAAAAAAAAATTATTATTCTGTGGCTGACTTGAGGGAATTTTTAATTATTAGTGAACTGGCGCCGAAACAGCACAAGAGGTTGTCAGGACCGCGAATTAGTTTTGTAGTTCCAATGTGATATTCGCAGTTATTTGAAATTTTAGGTAGTGGTAAAGTACCAAGATTTTGCGTACGGTATACGTTTATTTAATTTAAACGGTGAACTATTTGTGTATATTTTGTTATTGTTGTAAGAAAATTGTACCAAAGCGTAAATGCAGTTTCAATGAAGATTTACAAAAGGAATATCCGTTTATTAAAAAGAGTACATCAAACTTCAATGTACGATTCAATATATGTGCCTCCGGGTTTTCGATAAGCCATAGTGGACGTGGTGATATTAAGAACCACATATGCAGTGAGAAACATAAGAGAGCCATCGTTACAGCTGCATCAAGCTCGTCGTTAACCACTTTCTTCAGAGCTGATAAAATTGGTGACCAAGAATAGCAATTAGCTGCTATAGAAGGCGCCTTTGCATACCATACAGTGCTACACAATCATACTTTCAGGTCTATGGATTGCACATCAAAATTACTTCATGTTACTTTAGAGCCAAAATTTGCATGTGCATGTAAGAAAACAGAAGCCATTATTCGAAACGTCTTGGCACCCCATATTCTAAATGAGTTAAGGTGTGACCTAGAAAAGTCTACATTTTATTCTGTACTGACAGATGCATCCAACCACAAAGAATTCAAGATTTTTCCTTTGCTTGTCAGATACTTTGATCATAGTAATGGAGTGAAAATTAAAATATTAGAGTTAAAGTCATTGCCAGGTGAAACATCTGATATTGTAAGTACTTTTCTTAATGACTGCATAA
>JAMPIV010022388.1:52500-119835 GCA_024509875.1 Oreohelix idahoensis
ACTTTGTCCACTGGGCACATATAAATAAGTGAATACATTATATTGTTAATTAATACATATTGTTGATTAAATACATAGATTATTAACTTCAAGATGTTTACTCTAGATCATTTCGTTAAAATTGGAAAGGAATTTAATAAAAAAGAGGACGCACTCCAGGAATTTGCAATGACTGAACTTGCGAAATATAAAGCAGAAATGGAGGAACAGAAAGCTATTGCAAAAAGAGAACAAGAAGAACTTGAGAAAAAGGAAGCTGAACGGGAGGAAAAAAAAGAAAGAAGAAAAGCAAAAGAGCTCATGGAACAAATTGATAGAGAAAATAGAAAAATGCAACAAGAAAAAGAGTTAATACAGATGCGTAAACAGGAGAGAGAGGCAGAAGAAAGGATAATACAGCTACGTTTGGATGAAATAAGATTAAGAGATCAAGTAGCTTCAAATGGAAATAATATTGATCCACAAAATACATCTTCATCCAACCAAACTAAAAGCAATTATAAGTTTAAATTACCACCATTCAAATTACATGTTGATGATTTATCAGCATGGCTGTTACGCTTTGAGGAGGTGTGCAAGTTCAATAATCTTAATAAACATGCATGGGCACTAAAACTCAAGGAATTTGTAGATGGTGAGCCCGCTAGTGCAGCTCAGAATGTTGATCCAACAATAGCTTCTGATTATGAGGCTATAAAGGCTTTGTTATTACGACGTTTTCATTTAAATGAGGAGGGATGCAGACTGAAGTTTAAATCTCTTCTACCTGAGTCAAATAAAGACTTCACTAGTTTCATTGCCATATCCGCAACACATTCAACAGATGGGTTGAACTGGCTGGTGTTCAAAAATCATACGATAAGTTAGTTGACTTATTATTGAGAGACAAGGTTCTATCCTCTGTCAGCGCACCACTTTTTTCCTTTTTACAGGAGCGCAAACCACCTACTATAGAGGATTTAGAAAAAATGGCAATAAACTACTGTACTGCACACCCTGATGTTAACATATCCAATTCACAATTAAGAGAACCATTACCGGTTGCGTCTAATATGGCATATCATGGATATGACAGATCAAGAGCCCAAAGCCTTGATAGAAAATCTTCAAATAAAAGGTATTATGATAATTATCATCAAGGACAAAACAATTATAACAATAATAGTAATTTCAACAGAGGTAGGCAGCAATATAAAAATCAGTCACCTCAGTTCAGGCATAATAATAATTATCAACAAAGGTCAAATTGGAGTAGACAATTTAATAGTAATACCAGTAACAATGGTAACAATTGGCAAAATAATAATCATAATTCTAGATCTACAACCAATAACTATAATGGTAGACAACGAAATAATTCTGTTGACCATCCCCAAAATCGGTCTCAGTCACGCAGACCATCACATGTTGATCACAGTGCAGGAGCAGCACTCACAGATGGTACGACCTCTAGTGTTTCTGATAATAATAATCAGTCACAATCTTCGTCTTCATGTTGTGCTGTTAATTATAATGTGGCAAATAGTTGCCAAGATTGTAATGCTGCTTTTCAGAAGGCCAAAGAAACAGTGCTGAATTGTGGACATCTTCAGACAGCAGTTGGTCTTTCGGTGAACGACGGCACAGGCACCCTGATGTTCAATAGAGGATTAGTTAATGGTACTGTGGTCTCAGTTTTGAGGGATACGGGATCAAGTACCATTGGATTCAGGCAGTCACTAGTCCATCCAAGCTGTGCTACTAATGAATACGTCAGGTGTATTACTTTTGGTGGTACTGTTGAGCACTACCCCACTGCCATTGTATATGTTAACACACCATTTTTTACAGGTAATGTCAAGGTGTGCATGTTGCAGAATCCAGCAGCTGATCTTACGGTGGGACGCATCTACGGCAGTAAGGATTGCACCCCAGAAGAAATTAATGAATGGGAAAGGAAAAATTTGCAATTTTATAGCAATGCGAACGCTGTCGTTGCGATGGCTAAACTCCGTGCCAACAAGATGAATGCATGTGGCACAGTATTTTCAAATTTTGTTCTTGGCACTATTTTGGAAAGTGATGAGGATGATAAAGATATATCTCATTTTGACAGGGTCGAGGACAAATTCATATCTGATGTGTCTTATATTGAAGACCAGGATACTAAAGGTACATCAATTGTCAATAAACTTGACAATGATGTTACTACATCTTACTATGTATATTTAAGTACTTCCAACATTGTTAATGCTACAACTGGTCTTACAAATTTTCTCTTTATTTTTTGGCCTGTTATCTCTATTTTGGTTTTCAAGGTGAACATGAAATGTTTTCATGTGATCACAAAACTATCTACTGTCAATTACTCGCGTGTCCTCAACAATTTACTTCTGATCTTATTGGTCAGTTATTTTTTTCAGAACCATCTCTTTTGCTCATGACTACGAGCAAATGTCAGGGATAAATCACTCTACCAATGACATCTCTATGACTTTCATGATACAATCTGAGATGACTCAACACTCTCAGTTTTTAATAGTCGATCTTTCCAATAATATGTTTGGGTTGTTCCATACCCGTCCTAAAGGGTTACAAATTTCTTTTCTCGATCTTGACGTTCAGATCGTCACTTCGTGTTATGATTATGATCTATTCTTATTTCAGAAAGATGAATTGTCTCTTCCTGACACACCTAGTTCTTTACATCTACCTACTTCGCCAACTACATTATCTTTTCAATATGATCATATAGAACCTGATCTTAATAAAAAGGTATACAGTATATGATCAACAGTAATAAAAGGGTTAATAATAAAATTAACATCATCACGTTTGGGTGTACCTCTGATGGGAAACCTGAAACCGATAAGTCGGTCATCAAATTTTTCAGTCTGAGTATTACGCTGTCACATACGACAGGTATTACACATTACTATTGTTCACGTATTATAGACACTATAACTACCTATAATAGAAAAAGGGCATATTCTTGCACTATGTTGCTATACTATCTGCCACTAGATCCCACATGACAGGCGCTTGTTAATTCCTTTAATTACAAGGCAGACTAGGTTTGCGTGTCTATCGCCATCTACCAAAAACAGGTATGGTGACGCTGTGGTTACATTACTTAACAATAGAGATGCTCGAATAGTTATCGAGCGGAGCAATGGTGTGTATTTTCATCACCATTCACTGAGAATGCAACTAGTACTTGAGCCTAGCTCGCATAGGTAATACTTTACACGTACAATGGTTGTCACATCCTTGAAGACTCAGCATGGTCAGTCATCAGTTCTTTTCTTTTCATATTTATCTATTTTAATATAGATTGATTTAGTGATTTTTTTTTCATGTAACATCTCTATTTGTACACACGTTTTTATTCTTATGTAGTTTACCATGCCTACGATAGACAGTAACGTGGTTGATTATTCTAACTATGCTCAGCAAATGCAGCATAAGTTTGTATATCGTTTAATTGTCTTGAAGAAAAGGACATGCCTCTGAAAATGACATGGATTAAATAAGCGACCACTAAATTTCTAGGGAATCTTTTTATTAAGTACCTCCTAAATCTGAGGTTAACATGTATTACTAAATTTTACACAAATATTTATTCTCCGTTCAGAGGCAGGCAATTTCGACTTCGATATTGGTATCATTTCAAGTTCAAGTAGTCGTTTGGGGACAACTCAATATCGCAGAATATGACGACCTTCTCTTTATTATCGACAACAGATGACATGTTATGATCCAGACGAGCAGAACTTTCAGAATCTACAATTCTAGACGTCAAGTTCTCCTGGGACATACAACGCTTTATGATACCGAAATTCGTACCTCAAGTAACGTTGGTACAATCAATGATATTGAATATCCCAGTTTCATCAAACAAGCGAATTTATGTTTAAAATCCGCAAGAAGTCTGGACATTCAACTTACTTTGCATCTCTTCGTTGATGATGATATTTTCAAATGAATAGAAATTATGATTCCTACGTTCAAGGATGGAGATGGAACTATACTTACATTCTTAATAATTCCTTATTACAACGTCAGGTTACACGGCTGATGTATTCTGAACTCGAGGCATACGAATTGCACGTCGATGAAATTTATATTGAACTAACTTACGTTGACATTCTTCACATGAAAGTACAATGTTCATCGACACTTAATTCCAAGTTGCAAATAACAACGTTTGGACTTTGGTTTGTGTCCTTCCGTTTCTTACTCGTTACGATACAAACTAAAATGGATATTCGATTTATTTTTGGACTTATCGTTCGGAATCAGATTGACTGAATGAACTCTGTGAAATTCTTGATCCAGCCTTACACGAAATACATATTGAAACTATTAACTCAGTCTTCATTAGGAACAATGTATATCAAGATTGTCAAATGTAAATCATTCTTCATGGGGAACAAACTCGTAGATCCACACATGGAAATAACGACGTTTGGATCTTCATCACGAACACTAGTTATTTAAATACGTATTTTATTAATAAAATAAAAATATAATGTGAGAAAATAAAGAAAAACATAAAATAAAGAAAAGAGAAAAAAAAAATCTCACACAATTGAACAATTTAAGTAAATGTATTCATAAATGTGATAATTTGATAATTACTATATGAAGTTAGCAAATGTGTTTACGTAATACTATATGTATTTTTATTTTGTTAGCTTATACATTCAGTTAAATAGATAGTAATGAATCTACATATATATTTTATTTTTTTTAATTTATTAACATCTCCCTAGTTAACTTATGCTTTACTCTCTTCTTTACTTCACTTGTCTTTACTTTTCGTTACTTTCTTTACTATGACACGATACTTTAGTTTAGGTAATTAAATTTTAATTATACTACACCTATTACACTGATTAATTAGTTAATTTTAATTAGTTAGGATAATTTTAGTACACAACACATTATCATTTTGTTGAAAACATACTATTAGTTAATTAATTACTGACATTAGACATTATCTTTAGTTACTTTAATATAATGTCCATGTATTACATGACTGATATTATATCGACATGACTTACGACAATGTTCTACACAGAACATCGTAGGCCGTATTTTGGTTTTTGTTAAATTTTTCAGATGAATAATTATGATATTTAAAACAAATCTATAGAATACATTTTTTTCCGCCCGTCGGGCAGGGAATTGTTACGACATGTTTTAACAATGTCGTCTGCTACAGTTGGCAGCGCGTCTGGGGTACGCATTTTTGAGGTTGCGAGATTTTTAATATAGAATACTTTTATGCTTCATGGTTTTTTAGTGAACACAAATCGCATGGTTCGATTGTGACGTGGTAGCGTTGGTATGGTCACGCTTGGTGACTATAGTAGTTCACCCCTTTTATTCTGACCGTCAAGCCATGAAGACGTGTTTTTAATTCCTTCCAGTGTTAGGCTTAATATTTGCCGAATTTTATATTGAGATAAGGACATCGGGTCAGTCCATATTATTATAATGAATTGATGGAATTTATAGGGTTATTGGATAACCATTATGGAAGGATCGTTGATCAGCTTTATGATCTATATTTCGCCAAACTAATGGGTATCACTACCGGCTGTCTGGATAACGGCAGCGCGCGTACACAGCCCATGATGTTCTGACGACAATTAAGTAACTAGAAAAACTGACGGTAATATGTCTACTTGAACTGCAATGCAATGTACTGTTGATGAATTAATTACTTGTGATGTCTTCGCATTTCGTCAATAAATGTATACTCGTTGGACTCTAAACCCCCACGGACTTATCAATTAATTCAAGTTTGAAGTTGGCCCAGAGGTTAGGCCATATATCTATCATTCAATGATTATTAATTTATGCACGATCGCTCTTCTCTGATGAAGGACATTAAAAAGATCCATACTTGGTTGAAGTTCGCAAGGAACCCAGACGAGGTCACCTTTTTATGTTAACCAACTTTAGAAGTCAACTAAATCAGTGACCTTCAGTAAGGATCTAACAAGAACCCGCTTCAACAATCAGTTACTTGACTATGTCAATTATTTGGTTATATCAGTTACTTGATTATATCAATTATTTAGTTATATCAGTTACTTGATTATATCAATTATTTGGTTATATCAGTTACTTGATAATATCAATTATTTGGTTATATCAGTTACTTGATTATATCAATTATTTGGTTATGTCAGTTATTTGATTATATCAATTATTTGGTTAAATCAGTTACTTGACTGTATCAATTATTTGGTTATATCAGTTACTTGATTATATCAATTATTTGGTTATATCAGTGACTTGATTATATCAATTATTTGGTTATATCAGTTACTTGATTATATCAATTATTTGGTTAAATCAGTTACTTGATTATATCAATTATTTGGTTATAACAGTGACTTCATTATATCAATTATTTGATTATATCGGTTACTTGATTATATCAATTATTTGGTTATATCAGTTACTTGATTATATCAATTATTTGGTTATATCAGTTACGTGATTATATAAATTATTTGGTTATATCAGTTACTTGATTATATCAATTATTTAGTTAGTTATATCAGTTACTTGATTATATCAATTGTTTGGTTATATCAGTTACTTTATTATATCAGTTACTTGATTATATCAGATATTTGGTTATATCAGTTACTTGATTATATCAATTATTTCGATATAAGTTACATAGCTATACCAGTTACCCTAGTTACATCAGTTATTCGGTTACATCAGTTATTTGGACACCCTTCGTCATCCGCCATCCGAGGCTGAACATGGCATGTTTTCTCCATTAGATCGGATTAAAAATAAAAAACATACAGAAACTAAACTAACATCAGACAACTTATTTGAGCTCACCTTCCCAAAACTGGCTGCGTTCAGCGGGTTGGTGTCGTTCAGTTGACAAAAGTTCCGGTACTGGTGATAGAGGGTTGAGCGGGGTATACATACTCCCTCCGCTACCTCGTAGTTCTGTTCTAACCTGATAACATCAAGGATGGTGATTGTATTGAGAATGATGATGATGATGATAATGATGCTGCTGATTATTATGTGATAATATTAATGATGAAGAGCTTAGGCCTGACTTAATTTATTCCTTCAGAACGCTTTAGTTCATCTCTCCCTAAGGAGCCTAGGCTTTCAACAAATGTGTGCAAAGTCCTCATGTCGCGTTGTTAAAGAACAAAAGTTAATATGTCATGGTATATTGCCACACACAGGCATACAGCCATTGTTATTGAGGAAATATGTCTATTTGTGGTAACTCATGTTTTTTCATGCTTTTTAACTTGTATTGAGCGCTGCATATTTAATACGTCACCGGTTGTCAATGACGTAACGCGTTTGCACTAATCTATTCTAACGGCTAATATTCGTGACCTTTCGTATACTTCAAGTCGTCAAAGCAAGACGTGTTTTTCAAGCTCCCAGAAGCGAGGAGCAATATTGTATTTTATGTGGCATTAAGTTAACTTCGAAGGCCGCCACTTGTTTTCTAAGATGGTCCCGAACTTATGAAGAAGTTCCGCACCTTGTAGAGAAGTATTTATCCAAGAAATTTACATTCACGTTTTTGGTCCACATCACTTGGGTGTCGATGACTGACACGCACCTATTAGTACAGCGGCCATAACTGAATAGTTGAGACGATACATTGATGTTATACCACTATGAATACTTATGTACTTATGGACTATCCACTTGTATTTTGAGGACACTGATGTTTCAAGATTCTCCAAATTTTGCCATTGCCTGAACTAAATAAATGTTATACGAATCGTATCGTGGACACTCTACCAGATGTCTTATGTTCTTCGGCCAGTTATGTCCTGTGATGACCATACCCGTATCCATTCGTGTTGTAAGCATGATGCATGAACTTTAACAGTACCTCACACAACAAGAAACATACATATATATAAAAATAACAACGCTACACGCGTGCTGTCAGCTCAAGGTCTGTCCATGTCTCCCGTATTATTTTCATTTCTATTTCTAGTTCTATCATCCATGTGTTTTCTGTCGACCTCCGCTTCTATCAACCATGTGTTTTCTGTCGATCTCCAATTCTATCACCCATGTACTTTCTGTCGACCTCCACTTCTATCATCCATGTGCTTTCTGTCGACCTCTACGTCTATCTTCCTTGTGTTTTATGTCAGCCTCCACTTTTCTCACCCATGTGTTTTCTGTCGGCCTCTACTTCTCTCACCCATGTGTTTTCTGTCGACGTCTACTTCTCTCATCCATTTGTTTTCTGTCGACCTCCACTTCTCTCACGCATGTGTTGTCTCTCGACCTTTACTTCTCTCACCCATATGTTTTCTGTCGACCTCCACTTCTCTGACCCATGTGTTTTCTATCGACCTCCACTTCTCTCATCCATGTGTTTTCTGTCGACCTCCACTTCTATCATCCATGTGTTTTCTCTCGACCTCTACTTCTCTCACCCATGTGTTTTCTGTCGGATTCCACTTCTCTCACGCAAGGGTTTTCTGTCGACCTCCACTTCTATCATCCATCTGTTTTCTGTCGAACTCCACTTCTCTAATCCATTTTTTTTCTGTCGACCTCCACTTCTATCATCCATCTGTTTTTTGTCGACCTCTACATCATCTATGTGTTTTCTGTTGACCTCCACCTCTTTCATCCAAGTGTTTTCTGTCGGCCTCCACTTCTCTCACCCATGTGTTTTCTGTCGACGTCTCTCAACCATGTGTTTTCTGTCGACAGCCACGTCTCTCACTCAAGTGTTTTCTGTCGGCCTCCACGTCTCTCACCCATGTGTTTTTTGTAGACTTCCACTTCTGTCACGCATGTGTTGTCTGGCGACCTCCACATCTCTTACGCATGTGTTTTCTGTCGACCTCCACATCTATCACCCATGTGTTTTCTGCCGACCTCCACTTCTCTCACCCATGTGTTTTCTGTCGACCTACACTTCAGTCATCCATGTGTTTTCTGTCGACCTCCACTTCTCTGACCCATGTGTCTTCTGCCGGCCCCCACTTCTATCATCCATGGGTTTTCTGTCGGCCTTCACTTCTCTCATCCATATCTTTTCTGTCGACCTCCACTTCTATCATCCATCTGTTTTCTGTCGAAATCCACTTCTATCATCCATGTGTTTCTGTCGACCTGTACTTCTATCATCCATGTGTTTTCTGTCGACCTCCAGTTGTCTCACCTACGTGTTTTTTGTCGACCTCTACTTCTCTCATCCATGTGTTTTCTGTCGACCTCCACTTCTCTAACCCACGTGTTTTCTGTCGACCTCCACTTCTCTAACCCATGTGTTTTCTGTCGGCCTCTACTTCTCTCATCCATGTGTTTTGTTTCGACCCCCACTTCTATCATCCTTTTGTGTTCTGTCGACCCCCACTTCTATCATCCATGTGTTCTCTGTCGACCTCCACTTCTATCATCCATGTGTTTTCTGTCAACCTCCAATTGTCTCACCCATGTGTTTTCTGTCGACCTCTACTTCTCTCATCCATGTGTTTTCTGTCGACCCCCACTTCTATCAGCCTTTTGTGTTCTGTCGACCCCCACTTCTATCATCCGTGTGTTCTCTGTCGACCCCCACTTCTATCATCCATGTGTTTTCTGTCGACTTCTACATCTCTCATCCATGTGTTTTATGTCGACCTGCATTTCTATCATCCGTGTGTTTTCTGTCGACCTCCACTTCTATCATTCATGTGTTTTCTGTCGACCTCTACGTGTCTCACCCATTTGTTTTCTGTCGACCTCTACTTGTCTCACCCATGAGTTTTCTGTCGGCCTCCACTTCTCTCACCCATGTGTTTTATGTCGGTTTTCACTTCTCTCATCCATGTGTTTTCTGTCGACTCCCACTTCTATCATCCATGTGCTTTCAGTCGACTTTTACTTCCCTCATCCATGTGTTTTCTGTCGACCTTCAATTCTTTCACCAATCTGTTGTCTGTCAGCCTCTACTTCTATCATCCATGTGTTTTCTGTTGACCTCCACTTCTATCATCCATGTGTTTTCTGTAGACCTCCACTTTTCTCACTCATGTGTTTTCTGTCGACTTCTACTTCCCTCAACCATTTGTTTTCTGTCGGCCTCAACTTCTCTCACCAATGTATTGTCTGTCGACCTCCACTTATCTCACCCATGTGTTTCTGTCGATCTCCACCTTTCTGGTCCATGTGTTTTCTGTCGACCTCCTATTCTATCATCCATGTGTTTTCTGCCGACCTCCGCTTCTATCATCCATGTGTTTTCTGTCGACCTCCACTTTTCTCACCTATATGTCTTCTGTCAACTTCTACTTCTCTAACCCATGTGTTTTCCGTCGACCTCCACTTATCTCACCCATGTGTTTTCTGTCGACCTCCACTTCTATCATCCATCTGTTTTTTGTCGACCTCCGTTTCTATCATCCATGTGTTTTCTGTCGACATCCATTTCTATCATCCATGTGTTTTCTGTCGACCTCCACTTCTATCATCCATGTGTTTTCTGTCGACCTCCACTTCTATCATCCATGTGTTTTCCTGTCGGCCTCTGCCGTGGGGATTTTAGAACAAGGACGGCCATGAAATTCGTTAAAATCGACTAAGGAGGTTCGGTCATGGCACCGACTACCGCATCATGTAGAAACGTTAAGCCTGACAAAGTCATTTATGTGACGACATCATGTAGAAACGTTAAGGCTCACAAAGTCATTTATGTGACGACATCATGTAGAAACGTTAAGCCTAACAAAGTCATTTATGTGACGACATCATGTAGAAACGTTAAGCCTCACAGTCATTTATGTGACGACATCATGTAGAAACGTTAAGCCTGACAAAGTCATTTATGTGACGACCTCATGTAGAAACGTTAAGCCTGACAAAGTCATTTATGTGACGACATCATGTAGAAACATTAAGCCTCACAAAGTCATTTATGTGACGACATCATTTAGAAACGTTAAGCCTGACAAAGTCATTTATGTGACGACATCATGGAGAAACGTTAAACCTGACAAAGTCATTTATGTGACGACATCATTTAGAAACGTTAAGCCTGACAAAGTCATTTATGTGACGACAATAAAATAGATACTTTGGTCGCACAACACGCTAGCTATTGTTTTGGAATCCCATGGTCATAGATGCTGGCATTCTCAGCACATAAAATGATTGAATTCATGAACCACTACTGCAAGAGCTGGTGACTGCTTCGTGCGGGTTTCTTCACAAGGAACTCAAAAGCAGATGTAGCCCCAGACTCCAAGTAGAGCAGGAAGTGGATAATTATGACATCATGGTGGAAACATTTATTATATTAACATTTTAATAAATGTATGTGTATGTTCAAACATGTTTAAAGAATGCAATTGTCGTTTTCTGCTTCAAAGATGTCCAACATATGAAGAACAGAGAAAGCGCATATAGCCAATACCAATGCCATTCCTAGAAAAGCTCCACGGAGATGTCAACGCATCATACTGTCCACTGCTTTCTTTGAACATATTCAAGTTGAAGTCTGAGGGTCAACGAAGAAGAAGAAACATTTTGTAATAATGCAGTTGTCGTTTTCCGCTGTCCAAACGCACTTTCATCCGACACACTGGGTTTAACACTAATGCTCAGTGAGGGTAAAGTTTCTGAGGAAGATGAAGTGGTAAAATGGAAGCAGAGGGCGCCTGATTCTCATGTCTGGAGACTCTATGCTTAGAAGAGATATTTGTTTTCTGTCAGTTTGAGGAACACGTTTGTGGCACAAGTCTGTGGTTCAAGTTGCCAGCAGTCTTAAGCTAGGCGTCTACATCAGACGGGTCTTGAAGACACTTGTCTTGAAACATGAAGTAGTTTTCCCCAGCATTACCGCCAGGGACGTGCTACTGCCACATAATTTGACGGAACAGTCAACAACACCCTTGGGAACCGACAGTGACGGAACCCAAAACCAACAACAGATCATCGTCAACGCCTGTCTAGTTAAGTATTACAGTCAGGCTTAGCAAAAGAATTTTTCTTTTAACGATAGCCACTTTAAAGTCATTACTAGTGATGAAAATATCAGTGCTTCATTTTCAGACTTCACTCTAATTTTAACTTTGTTAGCTATAATTGGTTATTAAATTTGTTATCTGAATATACAAACTGATAGTTGATGTAATCACTATTGAGTGAATTGTATCCGTATAACTGTCGTGAAATTCTAAATCCACATATATAAATTAAAAAGTAAATGTAAAGCCTAACAAATAAATTCTATAAAAGGAAGAAGAATGGTAAAGAACAGTGCTGTCACAATGACAGTACTCGAAATCCCCTTTGTTTTATGCTTCGTCTGCAAATTGTAACGTTTCCACGTTAAATATAAGCCACTGCATAAATACATGCGTTTCCACAACCCAATAAAACGTGTACTGCAGTTCTAAGAAAAACCTTGAGATACGCAAGTGATTAATGACCTAAATTAATCCTAACATTAATTATACTACGTTACCAAAACGAACGAACAGATGGACTAAGATGGAAAGAAGGGAGGGCTGAAGGCAGCAACGCAAGCAACACTAAACACGCGTCTCGCTATATTAATGCCACCCCTAACACGCGTGTAAGGCCGATTTACGTTTGAAAACATGACAGTACCCAGACACCACATGGGGATTGAAGTGAACAGGAGGTGGTAGAAAATGCACATTTTGAACGCAGCCACCTAGCTCCCTTAGATTGAGATATTTGGATTCCTTAGGGCTTGCTGACACAGAATATGTTAAGTGTTACGCAAATAGTCCAGGAATTAATAAATTATAGGCAAAAGAAAATAATGAGGGTGTCAGACAACCTAAAAACTCGGAGTCGCTCAGTGGCAGAATTTTAAACCACCATTGTACGGAAATAGGCCACAAGTTACATTTGAATTGATTGGATGGAATGATATGTAAGGCTAAACACGATTAGTCGGACTATAAATGCTATCTTTTGTTGTCAAGGGAGACGGAAGTAAGAGTACTTTTTTTCAAACGATGGGGTAGAAATGGCCTGATTGGTTAGGTCTGTTAATATAGTTAATTGATAGCGTTAGTTCGAGACCACTAGTTCAAATAAGCTTGATAAAGCAACAGTGCGTTGAAGCCAGCTCATATTTTTGCTAAATAAAAGCCTGGAACATAAGCAGATGGGAATTTGTGCCAGTATTTGTGCCTACATTCATTGCTAGTCAACGTATCTGTGTTTATTTCCTTGAATTGTGGTAGGTTGAAATATTTGATCTCTTTTTAATGAAAATTGAATGTACATTGATAATTTATGTCTGTATATGTGTGCAGTTCAGTAGCGAACAAGAGGCAAGGCATATAATATATATATAGTGCTCCAACCTGAACAGAAGGTGTCGGAGAAAAGTAAAACTACATGGAATTACCACATAGTACACTGACACCTACCTTATGATATGGAAGGACTTATAGCTGAAAGTGCAGAGGCGTAGTAACCGTTAGGGAGGTTAATACTGGAGTAAACTGCTTCAGAAGAAGATAGCAGTTAAACTAAAGCTCTGAACTCTGTGTTTGTGATGTATTGTGCTCAGTCTAGTCAGATAGTATAAATTGGTTCTGAAGTAGGAGGTACATCCTTCTTGTTTCAGGGACTGTGGTCCTAGTTATTGAAGCCGCACCTGGTCTGAGCGTTTGCTGAATCCAGAGGCTACAACATACTCTTTGGCCCCTGTAGTAACCAGTGAGGTGTCTTCAGAACCAGTGAAGAAGTCTAGCAGAGGAGTCTTTGCCTGCCGCCATCACGAAAGTTAAGCCCTTCGTGGCCAACAGAGCTCAACAATTTGTACCCCTCCTTTTAAAATGAATTGTATTAATTAAAGAGGGGCAATTAATTGTTTTAATGTTCGGAACTGAGACCATCTCCAATACTAGTTCCAACATACACAAGCACATGCAGTCATGATGTCTAATAAGAATCTATCTTGAAGAACAAAACCAGTATTACCTCATATTACCACATCACAACTCACACACATAGATTACTAATATTGTATGTCAATGCAAAGACCACATTTATCACTGTGTACATAATATTTGTAATTACATGTTATAATATTGCCTGGTTCACTGTGTAGTTGAATCAGGATCACTATTGTAGAAAAAATCAATACATATGTATATATCTGAAATTTATCATTGAATCTTTTAAGATAGTCTTCTAGAGTGTTGACTGTTTGTGAGTGTCACAGTATTGTCAAGTGTGGTGGAATAATTAAATTGTTTATCTGTTTGTTGTTGTGGTGACTTACACTTCATCATTTGCATAACCCTAGACATATAACGTTGCCAACACAATATTCCAGAATAATTCTGACTGAGATATAAATATGTGGCAGTAAGTAAGGTTATCTGTAAAACACTACACATATTAGATACAGATACCTTCACAGCTGATCTCAGTCAGTACACTAAGTCCCTATAAATATTTATATCATCCCACTTTACCACATATATTGGGGTCCGGTCCGGGATATTGAATCCTTTACTAGTATAAATATTGGGGGTAATTCACTTCAGGGAATATAAAAAGTTAAAAGGTATCCTTGGGTGGAATTAAATAAGGTTGAGCTCTGGTGCCTGTTTTGTCCATTGGATATATAATTACAGATTATATTGTTTAGTTAGATATTTTATTTAATTACCTGATATAAAATGGCGGACCTGGCCAAATTTCGATCTGCGGCTGTACAGACTGCAAAACAGTTAGGAATGGAGGGGCAAGTTATGATTGCTTATGTCACTACTGAATGTGACAAATTTATTGAACGTGAAGAAAGAAGATTAGAAAAAGAGGCCGAAAGAAAAAGAAGATAGATTGGCCGAAGATAAGCGAATAGAGGCTGAAAAAGAAATTAAGAGGCTGCAGATTGAGGCTGACAAAGAGGCTAAAGCATTGGAGGCTGATAGGGAGATTAAGAGGCTCCAATTAGAAGAACAAAAGGCAGAAAGGGAAGAGAAGAGATTAGCTGCAGAAAGGGAAGAGAAGAGATTAGCTGCAGAAAGGGAAGCCGAGGAAAGAAGATTAGCTGCAGAGAGGGAAGCAGAAAAGGAGGAGAAGAGATTACAAAGGGAACATGAGCTACGACTAAGGGAGTTTGAGTTTCAGGGCCATGCTCCTGAAAATGGTGCCAGTCCCTTTGCCTCTGATGCTACTGCTACTCAGGGAGCCTCAACCTCAGCTATGAACTTTCATTTAGATCATTTTGTTGAGAAAGACGATGATATTGAGAGCTATATAAATAGATACGAATTATTAGCTACCACATATGGGTTAGAGAGAGAAAGGTGGAGCTTAAAGTTATCTCAAGGACTTCGTGGGGCAGCTTATGAAGTTTTTGCCAAAATGCACAGAGATGATCAGGAAAATTATGACATGCTAAAGCAGGCTCTTTTGTTAAGATATGAGAAGAACGCAGAATTTTACAGGAAAAAATTTAGGAATGCTAAACTACTGTCAGGTGAAACCTATCACCAGTTCTCTGCACGGATAGAGACATACTTGGAGAAATGGACTTCTCTGGGAAAACCCAAGATCTTAAGGAAATGGTCCTTATAGAACAATTAAGAGAGTCCATGGCTCCAGACCTGAGAAAGTTTCTCATGGAACAAGGTGCAGAGAGGCTGGGTGAGTTGCTAAATGTTGCTGAAAGGTATCAGGCGGCTCAAGCAGAAGTATCAGGTAATAAAAAGAAACAGGTGGAAAATTTTAGGGCACCACAAAACTTTAATGAATTTGATCATAGAGATCAAAACAAAGGTAAGCACCAGTTTGATAGGCCACGAAATGACTATAAAAATAAAACCCCACAATTCAATGAAAGGAAATATGATAACAGGAAACCCTTCAGACAGGAAGGAAAATATTGTCAAATATGCAGGATGCATAATCATAATACTAGTGAATGTGGTAGGAAGGTTCCTCCATATCACGCGGCATGCATGATAACAGTGGACAAGGGGAAGAAGAAACTGACAGAGAATCATATAAATCTTCAACATCCCCCCATCTGTGAAGAAGTGACATGTAATGGGGCCAAGGTTAGGTGCCTTTACGATTCAGGTTTAGAATATGACTCAGTTGTGAGTGCAACCCTAGTCAGGTCGACCCCTAGTAGAAAGGAGGAGGAACCCCCATTAACTTTTTCGATAAACAGATGAGAAATCCCAGGCAAAGGACAAATCATTAAAAACCTTGTTTGACAAATTCGCAAACAGCCATGCACACCCTAAGAAAGGACAATTTTACTTAGGGATGGACTTAAGGAAAGGCGGGATTGCAGGACCCAAAGGTTGTGCCAGTTGGTACTCCCAACCCCTACAAGAGAAGAATGATTGCAAACTCACATGTTGTCAACGTTTGGGAATAATGGGACTACCCGTTCTTCGCATGTTACGCATGGCCTGAATTTAAATGTTTGAAGTCTGAGTAGGACACCAGTGTGCTGACCTTAACAAAGGAATGCAGGGGGATTTTCCTGTGTTTATCTAGGGCAGCCAATTAGAGAATGGGTTTCCCACGGTCAGATAGAATGACTTCGGCGAGTGTATAAGGAAGAATAAACCGCTAAGTCATGGTTGAATTAGGCTTCGGGTCCCGATAGACAGGGAATGACAGTGTTTGAAAATGGTCGGCTTGTCGACGGGAAAAAGTGATCTCAGTATTGGTGGGGAAAGTGAAGTTGTCAGTCTAGACCTATCGTGAAGAATTTGCCCCAGTCCGTTGCATTCGTAGCCAAGGAATGGCATTTTATAATTTCAATCTATAATCGTTAACACGAAGGTGGAATAATACATACTCTATAACGGTCAACTCATGGAGAACGAAATATATAACCAAAGGCTTGAACTGATTTGAAATGCACGAGACCTAAGGTTTGAAACAAGCATATTTGACTCCCCCGAAAGTTACCACTTTTTTGGGAGTTTCCTTGCAGCCACTTATCCTGTACGATTGCAGTCAATATAAGGTTCACGGAAATGATTTCAAATTCACTTGTACAGCGAAGCAAGACAGAATGAACGGCTGGACTAGACTTTACGGACAGAGATTCATTATCTGTTATTGCAGCCGTGCAGTTCTGTTACAGCTCACGACTGAAGCCATCTTTACCAAAACATCTTAATTGACCTGCGAGGTATGAGAAAAGGGGATGTAAAATTATACGTAATTACAACTTTATTTCAGGATTTGATCAATCTTTACAAGATTTGTTTAATCTATATGTTATGTTCAATATTATTAATGGTAAAAAATATGGTGCTGAACATTGTTGAAGAATCGTAACCACATGACAGAGTCCGTATCTGGGCTAGCACAATCCTCAGACGAGATTCTTTTAGACTACCAAAATATTGTTTATCAAAGCTTATTCAACGTTTTCAAGTTACTGAACTTTACAGAGCTAATGTCAGGCATGGGGATACTGATAACCTCATACCATATATGTGTGTACATATCCTTTGTACTATTATTTTACAAATGTTCCACATAGTAACACCTGTGCAAGACTGATCCATAATCATGCATTTTTCACGCATTACATCTGAAAACAAATTCATCTCACACTACAATAGGAATGTGGTAATTGTTATCCACAAATAGCCACATATCCTACAATTATCTGCAGGTTCAACTTGTCAACCAAAAGTCAGAGGTCACAGATCAAGAATTGCTCGATGATCAATGCGAATCGCCCCGGCAGTGTCTGGATTGGTAGAAGCAAGACCTACTGAAGCTGTACATCTCATATGAACACTGATTAACCCTTATTGATATTTGTGACAATTAACAAGAAGTGATAATGTCTAAGCACCACTGCGTAGGTCAAGTTGCATGATTCCAGTTACATACAGTGGAGCAAACAACACCATGAAGAGATCTATTACCCAACTGAAGATGATGATGCATTTTTCCATCCACTTATAGTCTAACTGTTTGGTGTTTAACCCATATTACCCAATTTTAAGGACATTTTTTTGTATAAAAAACCAATTTTTGTATCACCAGTCACACACAATCACCACAATTAGATAGATGTAAATAAAGAGGATATAAATTGTATTCACCAGCTTTATTCATTCAATATAGTTGATACTGAGTTTGGTTGAATTTTTATTAATATCACAGGTGGTCACATAGCGGAGGTGGCGCAGTAAGGTCTGACTGTTCTCTGAATATTTTCAGTCCAGATACTTTCACAGCCGTGACTATCGAGTGATACCAGTGTACTTCTCTGTCACTGGGACCTCACACATTCTGGAGAGAATACTATTTCTACTCTAGCATTATCATCTCACACATATAAAACCTTCCGCTACACCCGTCAAAGGACATCAGAAAAATTCTATTGGCCCCAAGTAGCTGCTGATATTGCACAATTTGTGGGGGCCTGTGAAAAATGTAGCAAGGTACAGTCCCCAAGTAGGGAAAATCATAATCAGATGCCAGCCAAGCATTCTGAAACATATGGGCCTAACATTAACAAGGAAAATAACAATAATAAGGTTGACATAGAGGATAGGTATCCACCTTTCCCCCAACAGTGTTCACCAAAAATATTTAGATTCGCAACTCTGAGAAAGGCATCCAGAGAAAATAGAAATTCAGACCAGTCAACCCAGGGACAGTTTGAAGCCGCATTTAGGGAGCTGGCTGACATTGACATTGAAGATGATCCGCCTAAGTTAAAACCGAAACAAATTGTTAACATAAGAACAGTGGGCAGTGGACGAGTGAGCAATTCGGGAAATGCTCACAGCGCTTCACACTATGGCTATTAACTTAGCATTAAAAGGGCACTGGTGACATTGGTAGTCACCCGACCCCACACCGTCCAAGGGAAATTAATGATCGGACCCTGGATGGAGATAACCCACACATCTTTTAGCAATGCTAAGGGCGAATTGATTTCTGATGCAGAAAACTCTCATTTCCCCACATATCAATCTTAATTCTCCAGATTGTCGGTAGGCGAAAACTATAGTTGGTGAATATAGCCTCCATTTGAGCGGCACATTATAGAACATTATAAATATATTATTAGAAGGGTGTTTCCACATTCAATCCCGCCTGAGATCAGACAAATTGTTGGCTGTGAACATTTCGGAGGAGCAGAGTGTCTCCATTGTTACCTTTTGAATTGAGGATAGTCCGAGTGTTTATTAAGGCTGATCCGGAAATTATTGGATCCCCTCCACAACTCAGATAGCACCATATAGATCAACTCCTCATAACGTACAAATTGAGGAACATCTAATATTCTCGGGACATGTCGTTGAGCAGACTCAGCGAAGAGAAAATGGTGAATATTGATTGCTAAGCAGTAGTAAGACAAGCCGTAACACTTGCAGCTGTACAGTAACATATCTGAAATGGATTCTTGGATTGCAGAGGTCTGAGGCAACCTTCGTCAGTAGTGCTTACTTTGACTTGACCCACCTGCATTAATCCATGAGCAAAATAAAATTAGAGAAACGTTGATGCAGATTTTTTAAGCCGCCATCCGTGCGATGAAAATCAAAGAAATCACCAGGCATAGAAATAAATTTCTCTCCGTGTATGTAGAATTATAGACTGACGTATAACGTCTGTTTTAAGAGGGGAGGATTTGTCGTGAAATTCTAAATCCACATATATAAATTAAAAAGTAAATGTAAAGCCTAACAAATAAATTCTATAAAAGGAAGAAGAATGGTAAAGAACAGTGCTGTCACAATGACAGTACTCGAAATCCCCTTTGTTTTATGCTTCGTCTGCAAATTGTAACGTTTCCACGTTAAATATAAGCCACTGCATAAATACATGCGTTTCCACAACCCAATAAAACGTGTACTGCAGTTCTAAGAAAAACCTTGAGATACGCAAGTGATTAATGACCTAAATTAATCCTAACATTAATTATACTACGTTACCAAAACGAACGAACAGATGGACTAAGATGGAAAGAAGGGAGGGCTGAAGGCAGCAACGCAAGCAACACTAAACACGCGTCTCGCTATATTAATGCCACCCCTAACACGCGTTAAGGCCACATGCACTAACTTTATTTCAGACGGACAGTGATAAAAACACTACCCTTCCCAGAGTTAGGTTTTAAAAAACCTGAAAAACGCTTATTAGGAAAGATGACATTAGATGGATTTACGTTTGAAAACATGACAGTACCCAGACACCACATGGGGATTGAAGTGAACAGGAGGTGGTAGAAAATGCACATTTTGAACGCAGCCACCTAGCTCCCTTAGATTGAGATATTTGGATTCCTTAGGGCTTGCTGACACAGAATATGTTAAGTGTTACGCAAATAGTCCAGGAAATAATAAATTATAGGCAAAAGAAAATAATGAGGGTGTCAGACAACCTAAAAACTCGGAGTCGCTCAGTGGCAGAATTTTTTTTATAACCACCATTGTACGGAAATAGGCCACAAGTTACATTTGAATTGATTGGATGGAATGATATGTAAGGCTAAACACGATTAGTCGGACTATAAATGCTATCTTTTGTTGTCAAGGGAGACGGAAGTAAGAGTACCTTTTTTCAAACGATTGGGTAGAAATGGCCTGATTGGTTAGGTCTGTTAATATAGTTAATTGATAGCGTTAGTTCGAGACCACTAGTTCAAATAAGCTTGATAAAGCAACAGTGCGTTGAAGCCAGCTCATATTTTTGCTAAATAAAAGCCTGGAACATAAGCAGATGGGAATTTGTGCCAGTATTTGTGCCTACATTCATTGCTAGTCAACGTATCTGTGTTTATTTCCAGAAATTGTGGTAGGTTGAAATATTTGATCTCTTTTTAATGAAAATTGAATGTACATTGATAATTTATGTCTGTATATGTGTGCAGTTCAGTAGCGAACAAGCGGCAAGGCCTATAATATATATAGTGCTCCAACCTGAACAGAAGGTGTCGGAGAAAAGTAAAACTACATGGAATTACCACATAGTACACTGACACCTACCTTATGATATGGAAGGACTTATAGCTGAAAGTGCAGAGGCGTAGTAACCGTTAGGAGGTTAATACTGGAGTAAACTGCTTCAGAGAAGATAGCAGTTGAACTAAAGCTCTGAACTCTGTGTTTGTGATGTATTGTGCTCAGTCTAGTCAGATAGTATAAATTGGTTCTGAAGTAGGAGGTACATCCTTCTTGTTTCAGGGACTGTGGTCCTAGTTATTGAAGCCGCACCTGGTCTGAGCGTTTGCTGAATCCAGAGGCTACAACATACTCTTTGGCCCCTGTAGTAACCAGTGAGGTGTCTTCAGAACCAGTGAAGAAGTCTAGCAGAGGAGTCTTTGCCTGCCGCCATCACGAAAGTTAAGCCCTTCGTGGCCAACAGAGCTCAACAATTTGTACCCCTCCTTTTAAAATGAATTGTATTAATTAAAGAGGGGCAATTAATTGTTTTAATGTTCGGAACTGAGACCATCTCCAATACTAGTTCCAACATACACAAGCACATGCAGTCATGATGTCTAATAAGAATCTATCTTGAAGAACAAAACCAGTATTACCTCATATTACCACATCACAACTCACACACATAGAATACTAATATTGTATGTCAATGCAAAGACCACATTTATATCTGTGTACATAATATTTGAAATTACATGTTATTATATTGCCTGGTTCACTGTGTAGTTGATCAGGATCACTATTGTAGAGAAAATCAATACATATGTACATATCTGAAATTTATCATTGAATCTTTTAAGATAGTCTTCTAGAGTGTTGACTGTTTGTGAGTGTCACAGTATTGTCAAGTGTGGTGGAATAATTAAATTGTTTATCTGTTGTTGTTGTGGTGACTTACACTTCATCATTTGCATAACCCTAGACATATAACGTTGCCAACACAATATTCCAGAATAATTCTGACTGAGATATAAATATGTGGCAGTAAGTAAGGTTATCTGTAAAACACTACACATATTAGATACAGATACCTTCACAGCTGATCTCAGTCAGTACACTAAGTCCCTATAAATATTTATATCATCCCACTTTACCACAATAACTCAGATATTTTAAATACATAACCAGACCTATTAAAGTAATATTTTACTGAATCCTTCAGTTGGGAGCTTAGAAAATATTAGCAAATTTCTTTGTCCTCAAAGAACGGGCGGGAAGATAAAAAGTACATGACAGCTTAGATGATCTCGTTTTTTTGTGTTTTTTTTTTTTTTATACTTGCTTTTTTAAAATTCCTGTAACGCTCCCTTAAATGAAGCATTATTATTCTATTTGAATCTGTGCCAAGAGTAATCTTGAGCAAAGGTTGATACCTTTGAAGTCCTCCATTTTTAGACTCTAAGTTTAACCATTGTTAGACCACCGCTGTTGAGCAGGGAAGATAATACCGTGGCAAAGAAGTTAACATAGACCAAAAATATAAACAAATACATCATTGAAAACTTGGAGAACGGTGCAGATTTTTAAAAAAAATTATGAAGAAAAGAATTTACAAAATACATTTACATAACGAAGAAAAGAAATTTAAACGAATGGCTCACCATTTGAGAGTGAGGGGTGTGGAGTGGGGCTTGGATCCTCTAGAAAACACTTGCTCTGAAGACGCTGAGGAAAGCGATGGATTGAACCAGCGACACGTTAGCGAATATTCACACATAAAATGCTTACAAATACAAACATACAAACATAAAAATCCATACATATTTACACACATACGAGTCGCATATGTGTGTGTGTGTGTGTGTGTGAGTGTGTGTGTGTGTGTGTGTGCGCGTGTGTGTGTAATGCCTAAAAAATAATGGACAGTAACAAGCGAACTACACGGCGACCATAGACGTTCCGTTTATTTATGCACATGCTGATTAGAATGAGTGATGAATGTAAGTAAATTGACATACAGACGGACAGACAGTCTCACCAGCAGACACACAGATGGATTAGGTTACATTAGACAGTCAAACAGACTGTCAGATTGATTAGATTAGATTAGACAGGCAAACAGACAGATAGATAGACGGACGGACAGACCGATAGACAGACATACAAACAGACAGACAGATAGACAGACGAACAGACCGATAGGCAAACAGACAGACAGATAGATAAATAGATTGACAGACAGATAGATAGATAGATAGATTGGTAGGTAGGTAGGTAGGTAGGTAGGTAGATAGATAGATAGATAGATAGATAGATAGATAGATAGATAGATAGATAGATAGATAGATAGATAGATAGATAGATAGATAGATAGATAGGTAGGTAGGTAGGTAGGTAGGTAGGTAGGTAGGTAGATAGATAGATAGATAGATAGATAGATAGATAGATAGATAGATAGATAGATAGGTAGGTAGGTAGGTAGGTAGGTAGGTAGGTAGGTAGGTAGGTAGGTAGGTAGGTAGGTAGGTAGGTAGGTAGGTAGACAGACTGACAGACAGACAGATGAACGAATGAAAGGTAGGTAAGTAGGTAGGTAGGTAAGTGGGTAGGTAAGTGGGTAGGTAGGTAGGTAGGTAGGTAAGTGGGTAGGTAAGTAGGTAGGTAGGTAGGTAGGTAGGTAGGTAGGTAGGTAGGTAGGTAGGTAGGTAGGTAGGTGATTCAGCGATTTTCCATCTTCTCCGTACCGTGGATGTAGAACACCAATCAATTCCGTCTCGCTCTAGTAGTTGTTGCTAGGTGACACGGCTAGGACCTGTGATGTGTATAGAGCTCTTATTGTCATCAGTAATGATATTCCCATTAGCAAGAAACCAGAACCAAGAAGCCAGCGCAGTAGACGACCCGATGTTTATGGCTTGTTGGACTTGTTAAAGTGTACGGCCCATACTGATCTATTGTGATATCTAGCGATTGCCAGGTTGTATGTCAACAAGCCAAATTCCTACACAATAATTCATTGTTAGTCGCCTTTAGTACTGAAAACTGGCAGGTATGTTTGCAGTAACAGGTAAAGTTGGTTCCATAGCAGAAGTCGCCGCAGGGTAGTGAAGTGTTAGAGACTTCATTGTGCTAGGTCTTAGGTTCATACTCTGGGTGACCACTTCCCTTCATTGCTGCCTTTACCTTCCCTAACTCAAGGGCAGAGTCGGTACCCATTTTTGCGGGTGGGTAGATTGGACTGTGTCACCACCTGGTGTCGAACCCAGTTGCTTTGCATCGAGAAGCAACAAACCAGAAGCATCAAGAATGTACAAGACATAAAAGGGAAATAAATAGACAACAAAATCAACATGCTTTTAAATAGAAAATGTAGATCAGTTAAAAAATAAATTGTGATTACAAGATAAAACACAGGTAAATATTTTTGAATAAAATGATAAACAATGCGATTTGTGTATTCCATAAACCGTATTTGCCTGTATGTAGTAACGAAATATGCGGATAATATAGTGCTAAATTATTATCAGTCTGATGTTTATATGAGTCTTATCAGAAGTGTACACTGAAACTTTAAGCAGACTTACAGTATTAACATTACTTTATAAACTCAATGTAAACTTACGATAATGGCTGAACCTATAAACAACATGCAGTGGGTTTATAAACTAAATATGCATATAAACTATACGTAAAACTAAAACATATAGCAGATGTGTTGATATATTCCACTGGGGCAATGATCTATCTAAAATATATATTGTCATAATTCACTGGGTGTACAAATCTATTCACATATTTATTGTCGTATTTCACTAGGTGTACAAATCTATTCACACATTTATTGTCATATTTCACTAGGCGTACAAATCTATTCACACATTTATTGTCATATTTCACTGGGTGTACAAATGCATTCACACATTTATTGTCGTATTTCTCTGGGTGTACAAATCTATTCACACATTTATTGTCATATTTCACTAGGCGTACAAATCTATTCACACATTTATTGTCATATTTCATTAGGTGTACAAATCTATTCACACATTTATTGTCATATTTCAATGCGGTAAAAAAATCTAACTAGGAATGTCTTTCTATATTTCACTGGCAATTTTATTGTTATGGTTTTATTGTTTGGTAAAAATGTATCTAGTAATTTGTTGCCAGCTTCCTACTGGCTACGTGGTTAGAGCTCTTGCCTGCCGTGGCAAAGTTACGGCGTTCCTGGATCGAACCCTGGTAGCTTCATATTCCAGTCTAGCTAGCTGTAAATGGGTACCTGACTCTGCTCTTGAGTTAGGCAAGGCAAAAGAAGCGAGGAATGAAACTGGTCACTCCAAGTCATAAAGCTGAGACTTATCATAGATGAAGTCTCTAACACTTCAGTCCCCTACGGCTACGCCAGTATCGGATATGGAACTACTAAGTCATTTATGACCGTATTTGATTTGATTTAAAAATCTATGACTACAACAAGGATGCATACTACCTTGGTTAACCCATCACTTCCGACCACCGGGAACACTAGTCACAAACAAACAAATCAACTTAAAAACTGAGTAGACCTCACTTACCAGTGTTAGTTGTCTCCACAAAACTCCCCATACTGTACCCGTCACATTCCATCAGCGGTCTATGGTCCAAGACAATTATCCTGGAATGTTATTTTGCTTGGTCACGTCAATCAAGCGGCGACTGTGGTCCGAAGAGTTGAATGCTGATCTCTTGGCTTTGAGCGCCAATATCTCTTTGTTTCTGGAACAAGTAAACTTACTTACTTATTTATCATAAAATGTGTAATTGACCGTCAGTTTCATGCTGTGTCTGTGGCAGTTTAATAACCACCGCCACAGTTATTATGGGTTTTTTATTTACTGTTTCTTCAGTTATTGTTTTTTTTTCCCTTGTTTTTATTTTTGCGTATTTATCTGTTTCTTAGAGTGATGACAAGAAAAGGTTTATAACTTCGCTTAATTTTATGTCTGCAGAACTGGCTCATAGTCAAGCTGACTGGCTGGTTGGCTGATGGCTGACTGACTGGCTGACTGGCCTGTAGATGTGGGCGATATGTTTAGGTCATATTAGTAACTTTTTTTTGTAATAAGAGAAAGCACATTTAAAATTGACCAGCTTGTCAGTAAAAAAATATAAACATTGGAAAATGTAACTGTCAACTTGTACAGGTTCTGGTTGTCGTGTTTACGCAAACATCACTAGAAATGGCAATCTATATTAATATAAATATATTCAGTTGGTCGTGTTTATTGTTCAGTTTTTGAAGTTTTAAATAAGAATTTTTTTGTTCGTATTAAAACGTGTAGGCTAAAAATTGCGTTTTTACTATGACAATATAGATGTAAGACTACTAGACATCTTCACAAACAGCCAAGTATCACAATTAAGTATTACATTCTGAGAGCGGGTATATCACATACCCAGCTAAGTTACCATATGTGCAACCTTAACGGCGATGCGGCGCGCTCTTATTAAACATTGTACTGCACACATTTAACGGTTCTCGTTTCCTCGGTCTGACAAGTCATCATGTTGTAACAGCGAATCACTAGTTTCCTCGGTCTGGCAAGTCATCATGTTGTAACAGCGAATCACTAGTTTCCTTGATTGATCGTGTGGCCAAAGTAGAGAAACTCTTTTGTGCGCCTCCGTCGAAACTTTCCCATTCAAGAATTGTCCAATGAGAATGCTTGCCTCTGCTCAACTACCAATAGTATTTAGCGAACTATTCTGGAATTATCATTCACATTGTCACCTCTGACAAATCTCATTCAATCCACGCGTTCCATTCACTATTTGTGGGGGTGGGGGGGGGGGGGGGGGGCGGGGGTTGTTTGGAATGATAAGAGGCGGGGTGGGGAAGGTAGAAGAAGAAGAGTTGTATCAGTGAAGTGAAAATGGGATTCCTTAGTGGCTGTGAGTTTTATAGTGAAAAATGATGCGTTAACTTCCTACCTAGGTACATAACTTGGGTGAATCTCTATATGTATATACAGTATTTACTTATCTAGGGCTGGCTTTAAGGCGGTGCTAGCGATGAGGGAGCATTGAAATGTTTTTTATAATTTTTTGTTTAAATTAAATTTTGAAAGAACAAGTGAAACTGGATTGTTTTGGGGTTTTAAAGTACGAACTATTTTAATGTTTACGTTTATTTCATTTCTTAAATCCTCTGTATGTTTTTCAATTACTTTGTATTTATATTTTTCTTCTTTTTTTTTTTTTTAATAGCGCACTGAGCGTCCATCTCTAATTCAATATGATCTTTTTTTCACCATCAAAATGACCTACCATCAAAATGACCTACCATCAAAATGATCTACCAACAAAATGACCTACCATCAAAATGACCTACCATCAAAATGACCTACCATCAAAATGACCTACCATCAAAATGACCTACCATCAAAATGATCTATGAAATTGGTGACGCACAAGCCAAGAAAAGACAACATCAACCAATCAGTAAAAAAAAACAAAAGACCAAAAGACCGCTGGATCCCCTTGATCAGGTCTGCTAGGAATATATAAGAAACATTTATGGAAAAATGCTACTATTCTAGATAGCTACATATATGCAAACAGACGGGGACAAGCCGATCTCTTAACCACTCTGTCAGTTCTGATTAAATTTAAAAGGCACACGGTGTCTTTAGCCTATCCTATCGCGCGTCGCTTAGCGAGTGCAGGTTTGGTTGAGTTATGCAGCTCTTCCCCTCCTGCCCCCGGTCAACGATCAGCTAACAATGTTAATTATTACTCAATTATCCATACGAGCCATTACATAAATATCGCCTGTCGTAAATAGCTATTAAATTGTCGGCGTCTGTTAGCCATCGTATGGTATTAGATAATAGGCACTTATAATAAATGCGCACAATGAAATAAAACGTGAATTCTATTCTGTCACTATCAGTCGCGCCTAGCATTTAACTCAGTCAGCTAAAACCGTCTCTTCTTGTGTGAGAAACGGTGTGGTGAAAATTAACATTATATCTGAACATCTGGTATGAAAAAGCTACGCGTTATTTTATTTCACTAGTTTTTGCGCTAGAAAATCTAAGTGACTTATAATGGTAAAAGCTTTACACTTTTAAACACGTAAGCACTAATTTCTATTACCAGAAAATCAGAATGAAAATCCCCACGAATGCTATTAACACATTTTCCACAATGGTTCTAGAACTATGTGCTTAGACTATCCAAAACTTCTGAGTGACAACTGATAGCAGGTTTAAGAAAACACAGTTTATATATCTGTTGCCGTCATTTTTGTCGGTTCCAGAAGATGTAAATCTATTTAATACTTTTGATAATCGAAGGTACAGAACTGTATGTTAACTCCCTGACACAGGTTGATTAGGGGTTACCTTCCCTGTGTTTATTCTTTCTTAAGACGGGATAGTTAACTGTTCTCAAATCTGTTCTGTCTACGCATGCGCTAGCTTTTAGCGCGAACCGAGCAGACTTCCGTCTGGGAGTGATGAGCTGGTTTCTGCCGGACGAAGATGTCCGTTGTTTCTTCTCTGCATTATCTGGGGAAAAGATAGTCTTCTGATATTAGTGATTTTCTCCAGAGTTATTCTGTTCGTCTGGAATGCCGACAGGTGTTATTTGTGTATTTCTCGGAATTCTGTCCAAGGTAAAATAACTTAATTATTACGCAAAAGTTTGCAGAACATTTTGTATGAACCTGTGAGTAGCGCTCACAGTTCTTGTGATCCAGAGTCCTATATGGGTGCTTGGCGTAGCCAATTAGGTCTATTCGTTGAAGTACTTTACAGAAGCACAATAACCGTATATCGATATGAAACCCGCAGGATGGCGGTATGTTTCAGCATGGAAGATAATACATGCCTATGGAAAAAATGTACAGTTGTTTATCAACCATTATAAGGCCCGTCATTACGGCCTATAACTTTGAGCAGAAGAAGAAGTGCCTGGCAGGTGAAGCCAGATGAAGTCGTGACTTTATTTACAAGTTCACAGACTTCTATATTAAGCAACTATATTTGTTTAAGGACTACCTGACGCGTTCAGTCAGGGGCCCTGAGCTACGGTAGGAAAAGAATATGTTGTCAAGCCAGCGTTGTTAGCATCATACCTACGAGCTATACAAAACTGATGATGTTCGATGTTCCTATTTATTACCACATATGAACAGTTGTTAAAGGACAGACCATTGTCGATAACGTCCTTATAGATGAGTGGTTCAAGCTTTATAATGCCAGATGTTTTGCCAGTCATTTCCAATATATATGATGTCCTTGATTCTCGTCCATTTGACTGTAACTGTTGATGTCACTTTGTCTCGTAAATAAATGGTTGAAAGTTCCAGCAGTTTCTACAATTACTGACTACTGCATGTGAGTGAGTGGGTGCCTTGTTTATCTATCAAAGAGCCTAAACGCATTCGTGTCTCTACACATCCACATCACTTGTCAACCACACAAACTTCGAGTACCTCACATACAAGAAATGTCTGATGTTCGGGTGTCAACATGACACCCTGTTAGCGCCTCATCGCCTGGTGAGCTATTCATGCATAACAAAGTTGTTTGGCCCAGGTCGGACTGACTACACAAGCACAGAAACATACGGTAACACTGTGCAGGAACATTGGAGTAGATCGTACGGTCTGCAACAGTGAAGAGGCGATTTATCTACATCCATTCCAACAGTACACAGTAAAGGTATTACTACGTTCCTACGTAATATAACGTAGATCCCACCTTAACAATATCATTATGTTTCTCTGATCTATAGATGATGTTACTTTTCGCACTATTGTGTGAGTGACGGAGAATCAGAACAGAGTTCCCAGATAAAAGTTTACGGTCGGCCTTCTGGCGAGGTTTCAACCGTCATCAAAAGACTTATATCCGTGTAACGGGGTTCTCGAAGGTTTTGCCCGCTTCTTAAGATTAAAGAGCCCAGGGATTTTTCTGACTCCCGTGAGTAGGAACTTCAAAAGGTCTGTGGTTTTTCACGTGCGGTCTGTTAGGTATCGTATTATTGACAGATAAGCTCGCGTGAGAAAACTAGGTCAACAAACTTGTTTCGCTACCTGTTATGACTGACAGGTCACGAAAGTTTGTAAACTTCGTTTGATTATGTTCAAAGAAAAGAGACGTGGGTGAAAAAGTGAGTAAACATAGGCTGTAAATGCCTGGTTTTTGCTAGCAAATCATAGAACTCTACGAGGTCACAAAAAGACTGTCAGATTACTGTAGGCTCTCTGTCCATTATACGTCACAATTGCTGAGCAGTTTTCCATTCTTGTCTTTTATGAGGCAACTTGCTTGCTTGTATGTCCATGTTAGCTTCTTTGTGCTGTTATACAGTTCTCTCATATCTCATTTGGCTGCAGCATCTTCTGCCTCTCTTGCGAACTCTTCAGTATACTTCCTCTTGTCTCTTTTGATACTTCTTTTTACTTCTTTGTTTGCTTCTGTGTACACTTCTTGAGCCTTGGCTTTGGAACTTCTGGTTTTGCATCTGATTAAATCTGCTTTCTTGTTTTTTCTGTCTTTTATCTTATTGATGGTTTCTGTTGTTATCCATGCTTTTTGTTGTCGTTCCCTTTTCCCCAGTATTTCTTCACATGTCTCATTCCATACAGTTTTGATTTGCTGCCAGTAGTGTTCTGTATTCACTACATCTTCCAGCTGTTGGAGCACTTGGAATTTGTTGGATGTTGTGACCGCAAGTTTGTCTCTTGTTTCTTGATTTCTTAGATGTCCTACATTAAATTGTTGTCTATAACTTTGCATTGTTGCATATCTCCTGAGTTTCATTTTTACTTTGGCTATCAGAAGATAGTGATCTGATGCCACATCTGTTCCTCTATATACCTTTACATCCTGCAATGATGATCTAAACTTCTTGTTTATACAAATGTGATCAATCTGGTTTTCTGTTCTAATGGTCTGGTGATATCCATGTTGCCTTGTGTATTCTCTTATGTGGAAACATGCTTCCTCCTACAGCCAGTTGATTTGAAGTACAGAAGTTTGAGAATTGTTCCCCATTTTCATTCTTTATTCCTAGCCCATGTTTTCCCATGACTTCTTCAAAGCCGGTGTTGACTGTACCTATCTTTGCATTCATGTCACCCATCAAAATTGTGATGTCTCTTCTTTTTTTATTTTCTCCATAATAACCTGCAGTCTAGTACAAATTGCTTCTTTTACTGACTCTTCTTTGTCATTCGTCTTCTTCTTCTTTGATCCACAGCCGCCAACCGTCAAACAGTCAGTGGCCATCACGCCTGGTGGCATCTTGTAGGGCAGCAACAAATTGTTTCCACTTTGTTCGGTCGGTGGCCATCCTTCGTACAGTGCCCCAACTCTGGTTCATTCTTTGCATCTCGGCTTCCACAGTTCTCCGCCAGGTTGTTTTTGGTAGGCCTCTCTTTCGCTTTCCTTCGGGGGTCCATAGTATAGCTGTTCTTGTAATGGTATCAGGGTCCCTTCTGAGGACGTGGCCAACCCAACTCCAGCGTCTGCCAGCTATGATGGTGTGCATGTCCTCCTGGTTGCTCCGAATGAGTAGGTCTTGGTTGCTGATGGTAATCGGCCAAAAGATTCGGAGAATTTTCCTTAGGCATATTGTGTGGAAGGAGGACAGTTTCGACATTTCCTTCTCTGTTACTCTCTAGCATTCCGCACCATAGAGAAGCACATAAAGTACACAGCTCTCATACAGTCTTAATTTGATGTTTGTGCTGTACTGGAAAGACTTCCAAATGTTGTTGAGAACAGCAAAGGCTGTTCTCGCTTTATTCATTCTTTTGTTAATGTCTTTGCTTGTTCCACTGTCTGGTGTTACTATGCATCCGAGGTAAGTAAATGTGTATATCTGTTCTAACTTCTGGTTCCTTATTCTTAGTGGCTCAGGATCGCCCACATTGAGTGTCATGACCTCTGACTTCTTCAGATTGATATTCAGACCAACCTGCTGGCTATACTTATTCAGTCTATCGGTTTTTTCTTGGATGTGTTGATATGAATGTGCGAGTAGTGCAATGTCATCTGCCTATTCCAGGTCTTCCAGTATAGAAAACGTTGTCCATCTAATTCCTCTTGTACTGCTCTCTGTTGTCTGGTGCATCACACAACCTATGGCTGTCAAAAATAATGTTGTTGATAAGGAGCATCCCTGTCGTACTCCTGTCTTCACTTCGAAAGTTAGATTACTCAACCCAACGCTGCATGTAAAGTTAGAACAGAGGCTTTTTATAATGGACACAATGCAGCTGGGAATTCCATAAGCCCTCAGTATTTTCCATAGGCTGTCCCTGTGTATGCTGTCAAAAGCCTTTTCAAAATCAACAAAGTTAATGTACAGCTGTCTCTGCCATTCTGAGCACTGCTCTATGATGTTCCTGAGGGTGAATATTTGATCTGCACATCTTCTGTTCTTTCAAAAACCCGCTTGTTCTGTCCTCAGTTTATGGTCAACTGCTTTTGAAATTTTCTGGATGGTTATCCTGCCTAGTATTTTACTGGGAACTGATAGGAGAGTAATTCCTCTCCAGTTGTTGCAGTCTGCAAGGTCGCCCTTCTTGGGCAATTTGACGATTATTCCTTTTCTCCACCTGTTGGTGTTGTCTCAGTTTCCCAGACTTGTGCAAATAGTGGTTCTAATAGTTCTGCTGCTAGTTCAGGGTCTGGATTGAAAAACCCGGCATTTAAGTTATCGTGGCACGGGTTTGATGTTTTACTTCCTTGTCCAGCTGACTGTACTGTTCGCCATACATTTCCTTTAACCTGGGAGACTTAGCTTCTGTTTTCTTTCTTTTCATTTCCTTTCTCTTCGCTATGGTGTTTAACGTTTCTGGTGTTATCCAATCTTTTCTCTTGCTTTCCTGGAATCCCAAGCATGACTCACTGCTTTTCTTGTATATTGTTGAGATGGTGTTGAATTTCTGGTCGACATCATCAGTCGCTGTTTTTTCCTGGCTTTTGGTAATCTGATATCGTCTTCTTACGTCGACCACGAAAGCTTTTCTGGTGAGGGGGTCCTTAAGTTTCGTGATGTTGTATCTTTTCTGTTTGACTGCAACTGGTCCAGCAGCTCTGGGTTTCACTTTCAGTCTTGCTACTACTAGGTGATGATCACTTCCCACATCTGCGCCTCTTCTTACTTTCACGTCTTGTAGTGCATGTCTCCATCTGCCATTGATCATTATGTGGTCTATCTGGTTTCTGTCCGATCCGTTTGGTGATTCCCATGTTAGCTTGTGCACTTCCTTGTGTGGAAAAAGTGTTCCTCCAATGACCAGGTTGTTAATACTGCATAAGCTTATTAATTTGTCCCCATTCTCATTTACTGTGCCACTACCGCATTTCCACATTACTTTTTCGTTATAAGTATTGTGTGTTCCAACTTTCGCATTGATTCTTTGTCATTAGTTGGTGCATAACATTGGATGACGTTTACGTTTATTTTATTTTTAGCTGTTTTAAAAGTAGCTGTTATAATTCTGGGTCCCATCGCTTCCCATTCAATGAGTGCTTTCTGTGCTTCTTTGGATAACAACTTTAATGTTTACCTGTTATATTTTATCCTGCTACTACAACGCGATCTTAACAATTATTTCGCTCAACATTGGTCACATTAACTAACACATTATAATGCTAAATTATTCATAGTACAGTTTTTCCCCTTAGTAATTTAGACACAAATGTTGAACTAAAAGTTCAAGCTGTTTCGAGATAAAACTCCACCACTCCCTTCTACGCGAGTCAAACAATTATCCTCGATGTCAGTTCAGATTAATAACGTCTAGTAAATGCATTCGTTTGTATATGTACTTCCGGTTAGAAATTTGGCGATAGAGAATACAACCACTGCCGACGGATCTTAGAAAACAAATACTAATTTCTTAAACGATGATTAAAGATGTGTATGCTTGTGGCCAGTTACCGTATCAGACATTATAATTGCTACAGACACCATAGCAACCAAAATATACGAAATGCTTTGGTCCCTGCTTCCGGGACTGTGAACAACTGCTGTTCTGGCTACATGCTTCTTGACATAGAAATAAACAACAACAAAATACACACGGGGGAAAAAAACAAGAAATAAAGAAGCAAGACAGTTGTAAACGTGCCTTCTTGTAGATCATATCATTACACAAGTCCACACAGTCAGATACAGACTTTGATGTCACATTTAACGATTCAATCATTACACAAGTCTACACAGTTAAATACAGACTTTGATGTTACATTTAACGATCCAATCATTACACAAGTCTACACAGTTAAATACAGGCTTTGATGCTACATTTAACGATCCATAATTACACAAGTCTACACATTTAAATACAGACTTTGATGTCACATTTAACGATCAAATCATTACACAAATCTACAGAGTCAAATACACACTTTGATGTCACACTTTAACACACTTACAAACCAGTGTATAATATCAAAGGCGGGACAGTCTCTAACATTCTTCTATAAATTTTGAACCTTTAACATTTTGTACCTTGAGTCCTTGTCACATAATTGGATTCGCCCTCTTTTCCTCTCCGGCAGTATTGTTATTTTAAAGTCATTACTTGCACTTCTTCTCCGTAATAATTCGTCTTGTCTGTTTACCTGACCATCCCTGCTGAGAGAGTAAACAGGTGATGCAATATTGACCGACAGTCAGGTTGGTAAAATTCTCGTGTACCAAACCTTGGCCACTCCAATTTAACTCGACGTACGCCCAGCAAGTTTATGTAGCGCTGATATGGCTATTGTGATTCATTAATTACTGTCGTGAAGAGTCACAGCCCAGATGGTTACACGAGGGTCGGTGTTTGTACGAGGACGGGGAGATAAATTACCCGTCTGCGGACATATTACAGACAAGCACCCTGAAAGACGAAATGTTGTAAGAACTTCCGGACCGAAGTGTAACAAGGACATTATTTGTGATAATGTAGGGAGTTGTAGTGCAATCATTACCGCGAATCGACGGATATAACACCTCCTTATACGGAAAATGACCTGTTAAATAACATACAGAATTTTCCTATGAGGAAAATTGTTGAATAGACGCCATCAAACCACGCATGATTGTAACTATTGGCCGGCATTCGAGATGTAAACATAACAACATTTCTTATTGGAGCTTGGTCTAATAGTAAACAACAACGTGCGTGGAACGAAAGTTGGAAATATAACCTGACACTTTCGCTGTGGCAAAACATTGTGAAATTCAACTCGTCAAGAAACAACCAGACCTGCCAGAGTTAAGAATAGAATCAGAATTCATTTATCGGACCGGGCTTTGTTTGAGCATCTTGAGGAATTATCTCCCAGGAAAACTCTACCTTCATTAACAAGGTAAACCGGAATCCAAAGGAATCTGAACACGGAGTCAAAGTGGGATCGTATGTTAAAGTAACACCCCAGAACACGTGTATATATATATATATAACTTTAGGACTTGTAGAAATAACTTTAGGACTTGTAGAAATAACTTTAGCACTTGCAGAAATAACTTTAGGACGTGTAGAAATAGTTAGAACAGCTGAAGCGTGCAGTTTTTTTTTAATGAAGAGCAAGACAGAAGCACGCACAGATGACGTGGAAATAGGGAACATGAGAAGCGGAAATAGGGAACAGGAGAAGAAGAAATAGGGAACAGGTGAAGTTAAAGAAGGGAACACGAGAAGTGGAAATATGCAACAGGAGAAGTGGAAATAGGGAACAGGAGAAGTGTAAATAGGGAACAGGAGAAGTGTAAATAGAGAACAGGTGAAGCTGAAGAAGGGAACACGAGAAGTGGAAATATGGAACAGGAGAAGTGGAAATAGGGAACAGGAGAAGTGGAAATAGGGAACAGGAGAAGTGTAAATAGGGAAAAGGAGAAGTGGAAATAGAGAACAGGTGAAGCTGAAGAAGGAAACACGAGAAGTGGAAATATGGAACAGGAGAAGTGGAAATAGGGAACAGGAGAAGTGTAAATATGGAACAGGAGAAGTGGAAATATGGAACACGAGAAGTGGAAATATGGAACAGGAGAAGTGGAAATATGGAACACGAGAAGTGGAAATATGGAACAGGAGAAGTGGAAATAGGGAACAGGAGAAGTGTAAATATGGAACAGGAGAAGTGGAAATAGGGAACAGGAGAAGTGGAAATAGGGAAAAGGAGATGTGGAAATAGGGAACAGGAGAAGTGGAAATAGGGAACAGGAGAAGTGGAAATAGGGAACAGGAGAAGTGGAAATAGGGAACAGGAGAAGTGGAAATAGGGAACAGGAGAAGTGGAAATAGGGAACAGGAGAAGTGGAAATAGGGAACAGGAGAAGTGGAAATAGGGAACAGGAGAAGTGGAAATAGGGAACAGGAGAAGTGTAAATATGGAACAGGTGAAGTTGAAGAAGGGAGCATGAGAAGTGGAAATATGGAACAGGAGAAGTGGAAATAGGGAACAGGAGAAGTGGAAATATGGAACAGGAGAAGTGGAAATAGGGAACAGGAGAAGTGGAAATAGGGAACAGGAGAAGTGGAAATAGGGAACAGATGAAATTGAAGAAAGGAACAGGAGAAGTGGAAATATGGAACAGGAGAAGTGGAAATAGGGAACAGGAGAAGTGGAAATAGGGAACAGGTGAAGTTGAAGAAGGGAACACGAGAAGTGGAAATATGGAACAGGAGAAGTGGAAATAGGGAGCAGGAGAAGTGGAAAAATGGAACAGGAGAAGTGGAAATATGGAACAGGAGAAGTGGAAATAGGGAACAGGAGAAGTGGAAATAGGAAACAGGAGAAGTGGAAATAGGGAACAGGAGAAGTGTAAAAGGGAAAAGGAGAAGTGGAAATAGGGAACCGGAGAAGTGGAAATAGGAAACAGGAGAAGTGGAAATATGGAACAGGAAAAGTGGAAATATGGGACAGGAGAAGTGGAAATAGGGAAAAGGAGATGTGGAAATAGGGAACAGGAGATGTGAAAATAGGGAACAAGAGATGTGGAAATACGGAACAGGAGAAGTGGAAATAGGGAACAGGAGAAGTGGAAATAGGGAAAAGGAGATGTGGAAATGGGGAACTGGAGATGTGGAAATAGGGAACAGGAGATTTTGAAATAGGGAAAAGGAGATGTGGAAATAGGGAACAGGAGAAGTGGAAATAGGGAACAGTAGAAAGAAGAAGTGGAAATAGGGAACAGAAGAAGTGGAAATAGGGAACAGTAGAAAGAAGAAGTGGAAATAGGGAACAGAAGAAGTGGAAATAGGGAACAGGAGAAGTGGAAATATGGAACAGGAGGAGTGGAAATAAGGAACAGGAGGAGTGGAAATAAGAAACAAAAGAAAGAATAAGTGGAAATAGGGAACAGCAGAAAGAATAAGTGGAAATAGGGAACAGGAGAAAGAAGAATGGAAATAGGGAACAGGAGAAAGAAGAATGGAAATAGGGAACAGGAGAAAGAAGACAATATCAATGGTAAGAGAAAGAAGGGTTGAGAGAATTATGAGAATGCATGACTGCCAAATTGATGGAGTGGATGTGGCGGGTGGTGGGGAGATTGATAATTCAGGCGCAAAAATGAACACTTTTATGTGATTGTTTTCCGAGTTCATGTTTAATGAAATATTTCCATAAACATGAGAGACAGCCGGCTAAACCGGTACATTCCGTGAATAGAACGGAAGCTGAGAACTAATTCAAATCTCATACCAGACCAAATTGAGCTCACTGTCCGTGAGCAAAGGCCAAAAAGGCCGCAATATTTGGAGAAATTCCTTCTGGTTGTCCTAACCGGCCAAATGTTGGATGCTATGTGGGCCGCGATGGGGGCTAATTGTTAACAGCCATTTTAGCGGTCGCGCGGATTCAATACGATCGCGGTGTCCAAACGGTTTCCTGTTCAGATTTTTAAAATTTATTGACGATGTCCCAGCTCAACCATGAACAACTGACGTTCTACTGCCTTCTCTCCACCTTCCTCAATAAACGTCTTGTCTCAGACATCATGCCTGGTTGATTGAAATTTGATTGATGGAGGGTCACGAATATTCCAGAAAATACACAGATAATTGTAGAAATGAGGAATATGTTTGTGTTTATTACTTGTTTGTGTGTATGTGTGTAAGTCAGTGTATGCATTTATGAACCGTTAATTAATATATTTTCATGTGTGTGTGTGTGTGTGTGTGTGTGTGTGTGTGTGTCAGAGTGTGAATGTAGGTATCACTGTATAAAAGGCATGGATATAAAAGTGTGTCTATATGCCTGTCATTGCATGAATGTATATGTGCGTCAGTGTATGTGTATGTAAGTCAATGTATGTATATGTGTCTCAATGTATGAATATGTGTATAAATGTATGTATATGTCTATCAATGTATGTATTTGTCTATCAATGTATGTATATGTGTGTCAATGTATGTACATGTCTATCAATGTATGACTATGTCTATCAATGTATGAATATGTCTATCAATGTATGTATATGTCTATCAATGTATGTACATGTCTATCAATGTATGAATATGTCTATCAATGTATGTATATGTCTATCAATGTATGTATATGTGTGTCAATGTATGTATATGTCTATCAATGTATGAATATATGTATCACTGTATGAATGTGTATAAATGTATGAATGTGTATAAATGTATGTATATGTATGTCAATGTATGTATATGTGTGTCAATGTATGTATATGTCTTTCAATGTATGTATATGTGTATCAATGTATGAATATGTGTATCACTGTATGAATATGTGTATCACTGTATGAATATGTGTATAAATGTATGTATATGTCTATCAATTTATATATATGTGTGTCAATGTATGTATATGTGTATCAATATATGAATAGGTGTATCAATGTATGAATATGTGTATCAATATATGAATATGTGTATCAATGTATGAATATGTGTATCAGTGTATGAATATGTGTATTAATGTATGAATATGTGTATCAATGTATGTATACGTGTATAAATCTATGTATATGTCTATCAATGTATAAATATGTGTGTGTATCAATGTATAAATATGTGTGTGTGAATCAATGTATAAATATGTGTGTCAATGTATGTATGTGTATCAATGTATGTATATGTGTATCAATATATAAATATGTGTCAATGTATGAATATGTGTATCATTGTATGAATATGTGTGTTAATTTATGTATATGTGTGTCAGTGTATGAATGTGTGTGTCAATGTATGAATATGTGTGTCAATGCATGTATATCTGTATCAACGTATAAATATGTGTATTAATGTATGAATATGTGTATCACTGTATGAATATGTGTGTCAATGTGTGTATATGTGTGTCAATGTATGAATATGTGTGTCAATGTATGAATATGTGTGTCAATGTATGAATATGTGTATCACTGTATGAATATGTATGTCAATGTATAAATATGTGTGTCAATGTATGTATATGTGTATCAACGTATAAATATGTGTCAATGTATGAATATGTGTATCAACGTATAAATATGTGTCTCAATGTATGAATATGTGTATCAATGAATGAATACGAGTGTGTGTAGTCAGTGTGTGAATGTGTGTTAATCTATGAATGACTGTGTCATCAGTATGTAAATTTTTGTAACTAAGTGTAACTATGTCTACGTCTATGTATGATTATGTCATCAATATATGAATTTACGTAACTGTCAAGGGTTGCCTCCCCTTGCTCTGCAGTAGTGGTCCACCAGTGGCAAAACCTAGAGTATCTAATGTGGGTCTTCAGAGGTGTCTACCTTTGCACACGTCTGTCTAAGATATCCGTCTGGCGGAGGCACGAAAACACAGGTGATAATGAGATAATAGCTTCCGCCGGACCCTCCATGTGTAATTGTTACAAATACCCTGTCTGGGGAGGCAATATTGGAAGGTAGCATCTGAACATCAAATAAGCTCACATATTTGTTTGTGAATCTGGGCGGAAGTATTACAGCATTATTAGAAAGAGGACACGCGTTGGAATTTTAAAATGTAATATTTTAAAAAAAGCGGGAGATATGATGATTAAACACCCCTACCTATATAGTGCAAAAGAGCAATTTGGATTTGTGTAAAGTGAGAGCCGGATACAATGGTTCTCACTGGCAAATGCGTCGGAAGCACAATCTGGGATTTGAACTGAGAATTGGAAATATAATCGAGCGGAATAGGAGTCACAAATCAGACTGCATTACCACGTCAAGCTAACACTTCACCAGAGCGAGAAGAGAAGGATCGGAAAAAGGATTCCAAAATTATAAGTGACAGATCGGAAGTACTTGGGCAACTTTAAAACTTAAAAGTAAACCCGCATTTTTAAATACCAAGACTGGAAACTTACAGGACCAGGATCGAAGTGTTTGAGCAACTTTAAATTTTGTAAAAAGTGAACCCGCACTTATAAATACAAAGACTGGAGACCTAAGGAATCAGATTCACCCGTCATAAGAGAAATTATAAAATTTCCAGGCGAAGTGATTCGAAGCATCTAATAAAGTGCTGCGTCCATTCTAAACTGTTCGAGGAGATTGTGTTCCCAAAAGTTACTTTGGGGTAAGTGTAAACATTTATTTTACAAATGTGAATTTGACATGTTTTCTTGCTAAGTGGTTATATATGATGCTGGCAACCTTAGCATATGAAAATAGTATATTCATAAACCACTACAGCAAGCGCTGGTGATTTCTTCTTGCTAGTCGTACAGAAAACTGACAGCAGAGGTGACCACAGACTCCGACTGGAGCAGTGATGAGTGATGATTACATCACCTATGCCTCAAGTGTATCATATCATTTGGTGAGATATATGTACCTTGTTAATTGTAATTCAGGCTAATCATTGATTTCGCACTGTCCAAGCACACATTTTCCCAATTTAATACCCAGAAGAATATTGGTGATTTCTAAGCATCTTCCCTGAGTTACGCTGTGTATACTAAAAAAAAAAGAATTTATTTATTCAGAGAGACTAACATTGGTGGGTGGACAGCGAGACAATGCGACTGTTAATTTGCAGCCAGCGAATGTACTTAGCAGAGGCATTTGTTCTTTATATTTTGTCTAAAAGTTCGTGGAACGAAGCTATCAGACCGTTCGAGGAACGAAGCTATAAGACTGAAGTGTCATCATCATAAAAGAATTGACGAAACCAAGGCTGCAGGGCTCACTTTTGCCAGTTACGTGCTTGTAAAAAGCACCAGCAAATGGACATTAAATTTTAATTTAAATTTTCAAACCAAGTCTCGATGAAGACAATTTGATTTACATCTAAAGATCACCATCATTTCATCGTTATGTTAAACTGTTAAACTAATTGATTATTAAATTTGTTACATGTTATTTTAAAACATAACAATAATTGTTTATTCAATTATTGTAAGTTTGAAAGCAAACATATGAGCATGACTCTTTTATATATATATATATATATATATATATATATATATATATATATATATATATATATATATATATATATATATATATATATATATATATATATATATATATATACATCTAGACATATATTTACAGCTATAGAGCAAATACATATACAGTATAAGGGATTTCGCTGGATTTACACCAGCTGGGGGCTTGAACAGGATATAACCATTGCTTAATTCTTCACAAAAGGCGGCGAGTCCGATATAAAAGTTAACTATTGCCCTGCCAATGCCGCATTGTTCTTGTCTTCTGAATTATCTTGTGAATACTTGGGATAGAAGCGTCATTACCCTTCTATCTACAACTCTGCCAAGAGTAATCTTGTGCGAAGGTAGACACCTTTGACGACCCATTTTAGATACTCTTGCGTTTTGGCCACTGGTGGACCACTACTGCAAAGCAGGGAAGGCAATCCGTGACAGACCCGCCGCCTTTTGTGAAGATAGATATAAATGATTTTGCTCGATCAAGCCCTCATCTGATTTAATTCAGCGAAATTCCTTTTATTAGCTCGATACATATATGTGTATATATATATATATATATATATATATATATATATATATATATATATATATATATATATATATATATATATATATATATATATATATATATATATATATATATATATATATATATATATATATATATATATATATATATATATATATATATATATATATATATATATATATATATATATATATATATATATATATATATATATATATATATATATATATATATATATATATATATATATATATATATATATATATATATATATATATATATATGTATATGTGTATATGTATATATACAGTGTGTCCGGCAGAATCACTACCAAATAACAAATGTCGATATCTCCTCATCCATGTAAGTTATAATTATTTTTTTATGGTTACCTCGTATAGAAACCATCACATTTTTAGGAGCAGTAAGACAATTGATAAATTGTCCGATAATGTGCAGATAACGCATACGTAATGCGCAGCCGCGGAATGTGATGAAGCGTGTAGTGAAAATGGCGGAGTTCACGGTGCAGCAGAAAGTGCAATGCTGTTATTGGCTTACGGAATTAAAGTTTCTCATTGTTGTGCAAAGGAGATTCAGGCAGGAATATGGACAGAAACCTCCGGAGCGACATACTATAGTGAAATGGCACAAGCAACTGTTGGAAACAGGTTCTTTGATGAGAAAGAAGGGAAACGGCAATGAAGCGTTGTCTCCAGATAGAGTTGAATCAGTTAGCGAAGCTTGTCAACGTAGCCTGCGGAAATCCATTCGACGGGCAAGGGGAGAATTGGGTATTCCAAAATCTACTGTTCACGACATTGTGCACAAAAGATTGCAGCTTACAGCCTAAAAGATCCAGCTAGTGCAGAAGTTACAGCCAAATGATAAACCCAGACGGGCCGAGTTCGCAAATGCAATGCTATGTCACCTCGATGATGACAATGAATTTTACACATTTAATGCTCAATTACTTTGAAACAAACGTAAATAAATATGAAATGGTAATTATGAGAAATTATGGTTCATCATAGATCTCGGTTTGGGAAATGAAGATAGTCATTTGAGGTAGCCTTTAAACTTATAACTTAGCTTCCAAATTGCTGAAATGTTGGTGCTGCTGGTTCTGTCACTTCGTCTCTGTGGTAAGGGCACGTCTCCAAGGGATTCTGAAGGTGAACCGCTTCCGGTCAAGGCAGGGATCCACCACCCGTGGGATGTAGGTTTCACGTGTCGATCTCAAGCTTCGAACCACAGACTAGTACAGCTGGTAACGTGGGTAGAACCTCAAATGGTGTCTTCAATCCGTACCACCAACCTAGTAACTAGGCAAATCTTAGACGTCTTGCTCAGGTAAATAGTCTTGGCAACTTAACAAAGATGCCTCGAACACACATCTGGGATATTATTTCTTATTCTAGAATTCCTTTGTGACTTGTGAGTTGTTTCTGTAGTAGTGGGGTTCCGTATTAATACTGGCGAGTTTTCTTTTCCAGTGGATAAAATATGCTCCAATACGTTTTTCCGTTCCTAAAAAATCAGAATCCTGACTTCTTTTTTCTGTGGCAAGGTCTGAGCTGTCTACTTTGACGATTTCAGGAATGTAGTATTCTGTATGACTCATGCGTTTGAAAATTTCAAACAGTCATTCTCCGTATATGGAATTGCTACATCCGACAATTCTTGGTAATGTTTACGTTACAACTTCTTACATTTCCTGTCGAGTCGGAAGTACTTTTGCAATCACAGCAAACACTTCTTGCTCGCATTTACCTGGAGTCAATGTGGTATTATCACGTTTTATGGACTCAATTAATCTCTCAGGGTTAGTCGATACGCTTGCCTGGCCCTGTCATGCACCGAAGCGTGAAACGTGAACAATGACACTAGGGAAAATGAGAGCTAACAATAGAATAATGCACTTAATTCAGTATTCACAACAAATGTAGATCAATACTGCCGAAGAGGAGAAGAGAGCGCACAAATTATGTCCCAGTAAAAGCGTGTGAATATGTATGTTAGTCTGTGTATGAATATGTCATCGATATTTAAGTTTATTCTTCTTCTTCCTCGTTCGTCCTGAAAAAGACGTTGGTTGCACAATTTATGAAACAGCTTATGAATGTGTGTTATGAAGCGAATGATTTTGTCATCTATTTGTCGAAGTATGAAATAGCGTGTGAGTGTGTTTTAGTATGTGAATAATTTTGTCGTTTATATGTCAATGTATGAAAAAGCGTATGAATGTGTGTTAGTATGTTGTCGCAGATATAGTTGATGGTGCACTCCAATTGACGTTGAATGAGAATTCAATTGTCGCATAAAGAGTTTTGTATAGTAAGGAAGATGTGTAGAAAGCACATCGACCTTTAGACACTAGTTTTCACAGATGTGAGCTAGTGTTGAGGGAAAGAGTTAACAGAAGGGCACAGGTTGGTGTCAGTGATTCTCTCACCTTTTAGACTACCAACTCTTGTATTTTTCTGGCGACGACTAACTCTTTCTTGCTCTAATCTTTTTGAAGATGAACTAGTAGTAACAAGAAATACAAAGAGGGTTGAGAATGTTTTTCTGAACAGAACATACAATCTACTAAGTCAAACTTAGAATGATGGTGAGTTACAGAATGTACATAATTACTTTAATTACAGTAGAAATATAAAAGCAATGTTGACATGTACTTTGAAAAAAAATACTAGGAAATTTAGAACTGTCAGTGTCTTTGGTTCAGAAAAGAATAAGAGGCTATTTTCCTCACTGACGAAAGTTTATTCCTACGGCTATTTCTTGGATAAGTGAATTCTGATTTTGGCCTGGGTTTTAAGTAGACTTATCTGCTTGGACTTCTCCTGGGCGTCACAGTAGGTGAGGATTACCAACTGGAGAATTTGATTCAGTGGGGCTACAGTCCAAGAGATGACTAGGCTTTTCGTTAACCTGGTTGTGAAGTTGCGTTATGTTGTTCAGGTGCTGACGATGTGTTGGAGGCTTATATGCTGTACACTGCTCAGGGTTGCTGACTTGTGATCACCGCTAGGGGGTTTGAGATGTAAGCACTAGTTCTCTCTGTAGCATAGAGCAACTAGGCGGTTTACTCGCAGCAATTTACAGCAATCAAAATCCAGAAACTGGCTAGGATTCTGCAACTGGGCTGTGGAAGACAATACACCAATACCTCGCTCTTTCGACAGGTTAGGGACCAGAGCTATGACGAAAGTCGAAAATCGACGAAAGTCGAAGCATAGTCTTTATTTAGCTTACAAATGCATTAGGGCCGCCAAAAAACGAAAATAACTAACTATATAACACTTGCGAATGCTTGCAACACCTAGATAAACAGAAATAAACATAAGAGTAAAGAAAATACAGTAATAAATAAAAAATACGTAAATAGCATCTTACCTTAAAATCATTCTTGAGCAAGTAGACGATGAATATATACAGTATGTACAGTTTTGAATGTTGGTAATTTAGGGGGATTCTAGACTTAGAAAACCAGATGGAGAAAATTGAGGTGGCTCATCTTCAGAACTGGAGGATTTCAATCTAATTCTTTTAGGAGAAGGGCACTTTGAAGGAGATCTAACTGGGGCTGGGGCTGATGTTGATGGCTCGGAATCTGAAGGGTTAGAGGGAGGGGTGACTGAAGTTGATTGTGGCGGTTGCGTCTTGAAAAAGGAGAGCAAAGACGTTTACCTCATTGATGTCTTCTTCCTTTCCCTAAGAAGTTCTCTGTAACAGGCTATTTGGTGTTCTAGCCCACTATTTACTTTTGAACTTCTGTCGAAATTTATTCTACGTTGAAGATCTGCTGCTTTGTGTAGCCAACTTCTTCTATAATTGTTTCAAGCTTCACTTGAAAAGCTCAAGCAGCTGCGGTATCTGCGCTAGCTGATTCTCCCTTCACTGCTATATTATGCAAATTTGACCTTTTCTTAAATTTCTCAAACCAGCCCCTGCTAGCTCCAAATGTCTCTTCAGCTGATGTCTCTCCTTGTTCAGCCTTCATTGCATTAAATAAAGTTTGTGCTTTAGCCTGGATAAGATCTTGGCTTAGAGGAATGTTGTGGCTGACTTGGTCTTCAATCCACACATTTAACACTTTCTCCATCTCACCAATTAAATTGTGCCGCTTTCTAATAAGTTTGGTATGCACTGGCGTAGCGTTTTTAATTTCCTCTAACACTTTAGCTCTGTTCTTTACAATTGTGCTAACTGTAGTGCTTGGTACACCTAGCCTGCGACCTATTTCAGCTTTTAAGATGCCTTGTTCATTAAGCTTGATTAGCTTAAGCTTTTCTTGCTAATTGAGAACCTTATAGGTTCTTTTAACTTTGTCACTACACTTAGGACCCATTATGAATATATTAAAGCAGAAAAATAAGGAGTACTGTAAAAGGCCTAATCACACAAAAAAGTACAGTATAAAAACTGTACACGTGTCGTATAATCACGATATGAACACTGTCATTAGACTGTTATCACTAAAATAACTATGAACTGTTTACAGTATAATCACAAAAAATAATATAGTATGAATAGTTTTGTTATTTTAATCACAAAAATAAGTAGTATTAATATGTTTAATGACAAATGTAAGAGATTCAATGCGGACAACTTAAAAAAAAAAACAGTACACACCGAACGATTTCTGTTCAAAGACTCAACGACGAAAGAATCAAGATGACGCGCAGTTGTGACCAAATGCGACGAAAGAGCGAAGCGAGCGACGAAATTTGGATCGTGGTTAGAATTGAAAACCGACGAAAGAGCGAAGCGACGAAAGTCGAAGCGACGAAAGTCGAGGTATTGGTGTACAGGCAATCACAATCTTCTGTTTTATACAGATATATTACCTACAGCCACTCTGGACATTTCGTCTCAGAATGGTGCCTAATAATATATTTACTTGAAACCGTAACGTCAGTCTTTTCCCTTAAAGGCGACTGTCCATTTGTTTACAAATTCCTGTCTAGCGGTAGTCTCACAATCAGGTCAGGTCAGTCAGGTCAACCTTTGTTATAAGCAGACGCCTGGCCGTGTGCGTTCATGCGTGACTGCATTGGAGGAATATTTCATTCACTCGTCCATTGAACAACATGGATCTTCTCTCTCGTTCACAACGCTTTCTTCATCACATTCACAAAATCATTAGAATGTAGTACTTTCAGATATCAGCCAGTACTTACATCATTATAATGCATCAATAACATTCATAATACATAAATGCAAATAGCTATCAATCTAATGTAAAGAATCAAAACCACAATATTTAGTATTTCACACTTTACATCCATTAACTAATCCCTTGATATTAGAGTTAGCTAATTAAGCGAATACTGAGAGTTTGCTTACCGCTCAGGACTTTATCCACAGCTTAAGAAATAGAACTTTAGTAGCGTTTACTCTCAATCTGTTGCTTGTTTGGTTGCAATCGGGTTCGGAGGGTGTTGATGGGCGTTGTCAAAATGAAGACAAACAAAAGGTCAACTCGACCTACGCAGTGGTGTGTAGACATGGAGTGAGGATACAGTACATGCGAATGATGGCAAACGTTCGTCAGAGTTGACAAATAGACCAATCTCACTCACCTATGGCTGGAAGTCATTTACGCCAACTACTATGTACGTTTAATACAGTTTAATTGGAACGATCACACTTGACAGCACGGTTACAGTGACAGCAGACAGGTTGGCATAAATCATAATAATGTTGATCAATGAAATACACTATCACATGGGCATTCATGTTGCATAACAGTACCAATGGAATGTCAGTAGACAAGCACTCAGTAATTCCAATATATATCGTCTGACTTTACTGACAGAGCACGTCAGTTCATAAACAAGGTTCAAGATGGTTCCTAGACCTAACCTCGTCTAGCGAAGATTCCTTTAGGTAAAGCTCAGCACGTATTTTTTTGATAACAATATTGAACCACTAGTAGTAAGTTCTCTTCTGTAGCAGTGATCTCTGGACTCATCAGGTGATAGTAAGGATCATCCCTGTTCTCTCCTCGATGATTGGAAAATATAGGATTCAAAATGGCTTCTCCTCCCAGTGAGTTGTCACTTACCCAGGATACAAACTATGAAGCGCAATCAAAGCTGATCATTCATTATATGTCCTCATTGCTTTGTAGATTCTACCATTGATACTATTGACTTCATCACATAATATGGTGCTGCTAGGTATGAATGTCATCTTCATCTGGTTAATATTCATCTAAACGTACAACCGTACGACTGCCCATCGAATACAATGCCTCAGGGAAAGTTCATAAGAAATGCGTCTTTACCTTGGTATCAGAAATACACTAGAATATGATTCTGCCATTCCTTGGCAGTAAGAATAAAAACTAGGGTGAATAATACATGATATGTCTAAAGAGACTACCTCTTTCCCCACTAGTATAGAGATCACTTTTCGGCGACAGGCCGCTACAACAATTCAGCACCCATCATGGGCGGAACCTTCTCACCTCCCCTTAGCGACACATCCGCCGAACAACCTTTGACACCGAGTTCGACACCGAAGATATAGTTCGACTTAGACATACAAAGATATTAAGATATAAGACAGACTCGTCCTACATAGACAAGAAATACACATAGATTCGGGTCATAAACATCCCTGCCTAAACCTAAGGAAGAATAATCTGTTTCTGGCCATACCAGACACAAAATATGACATAAGTCTAGATTCATACGCCAAGTTCGATATTCAGGAAAGATACAAGAACAGATAACTCACAGAATGAATACACATCGACTAATCTGAGTTCTGTCCCTTAGACTAAGAATCGTGAATTCAAAGATAAATATATTTTTATCAGACAAATAATTACATTTTACGTTTGTATGCGTGTCAACAGTAATCTGTGCGTCACACAAAAGAATATGTGCGCGACACAATCACATATACTTGTAGGTATGAGGTGGTATGAGGCTTCTCTTCTATAAGCGTGCGTTGTCTTCCAACGGTTAATCAGCAAGTGCTCTTAAAACTCAGCATTTGTTCGCATGAAGTTAAAACATTTCCTGATTCCCACGCCAAGAGTTAATTATTTCCTGTCTCTCGTTCAGCCATGCCGGAAGATTTATCGGGCGGTCTCCAGTTGACCACTGAACACGGAAATATGATACTCTGAGAACCACTGGTTTCGACTAAGCGAATAAATCGTATAGACGTCCCTAAAGAAATCTCTTTAAGTGCCTTAGTTGAAGAAGATAGAATTTGGATAGTATGACAGGACTATTAGTGAAGACTAGAAAAACAGCTAAAGAAACGATCGCAGGTGCAAATATTTCCGAAGAGAAAAACAGACAAAATGTGAAGGAAAAGAAAAGTAAGGAATTTTAAAATAATCTAGACAAAACCTTCGAGCACTCTGTGACAGATACTCCCCAATTTAAAATAGTTGCAAACTATTCAACGAGAGAAGGTCTTTGTCTAAATTATAAATTTCTTCTGTCACCCAACTTTTCAATTCTCTCGACCTTTGCCCGCTTGCTAACGCTACACTTGGCCATGGCTCTACATTTTGAGAATCCCTGGTCTGAGTTCTCAATGAGCTAACTTTCGTAATTCTTTCTGGGCCCGTTCGTCCGGCCAAAATGCTGTAATGATTCACCTCTTCATACAAAAGACGTTTGGTATGAACCACTTCAGCCCGTCCACTATCTGGTGTCCGTTCGCTGCGCTTAGTCTGCCATTGTTCCGTGGCCCGCTTGAAGGGGCGTGCAATACATCCTTTGTCACAGTAACAATGAGATCTTTGACGGTGTTTCTTCCATGAGGCATAGGACATTCTCAGGTATCTCCTTAACTCCGCTCCTACGTTCGACCTGCTTAGACGGTTAATAGTCCCGTGCTTTCTACGTGAGTTATAAATAGCAACTCTCAAGTTTCCGAAACATCCCAAGTTTTCAGATAACTTGTTCTTTGACAAATCACACCAAGATTGAGTGTCACTGACGTTCAGGTATGAACGAAGCAGTTTGGGGTGGGTGAAAAACAACTTTATAGCTTTTCTCACAAGTGGTTTAATGCGAGAGTCATTCTCTCCCTTCCACTTTCTGTCTATTCCTTTCTCAACCACAGGCGTATCTTGTACCTCAGTCTCTGCTGAATGGTTTTCAGTCTGGGCTTTTCCTATCACTGTTGTGATTTTCTCAAGCAAAATTTTGTTTGGATCTTTCAATGACCCTGGCGTAACTCCTCTAATTTCAAAATATGCATCTCCTTCTATAAAACTAATCGTCTCCTTGAGATTAGGGAAGCTGTTATAGAATGGCTTCTCAGCAGAAGTATGAACTCTCTCATTTTCATCCGTGCACTGAGGCATGAAAGGGTCAGGCTTGGAGCTGACAACTTGCATTCCATTGTTTCTCTCGACGACGATATTTTCCCCGGTGTTTTTATGTTCCCTCTGGTCCATGTTTGGTAGGGACGTGTTGCTCTCTAAAATTTCCGTTTGCATGATGTTTTCACAGAAGAACATTTTTCCACCTGGCGCCTGTGAACCAATTCCGCTGGGTGTCATATTCGCTTCTCTCTCACAGAGAAGGTGTGGGGTTTTTGGTTCTGGGTTAAACCCAGTGATGTGGCAATGTTCTGCCGGTTTATACTTTTCCAACATTCCAGTGGATAAAGTCACAGGTAAAAAAGTTTCCTCCTGAACCTGGTCTACGACTCTAATTAAAGAGCCCATTGTGTTTCTATGAGTCACATGTTTTATCAGCCCTTTTGGTGGTTCCGCGTGTACCATCAAAGGCTGTTTCAGTTCTCCTAGAACTATGTAACTTCCCTTGTCGTTCACTCCGGAAGTGTCAACAATGAAAGGTTCCTCTGGGCTACTATTAAGCTCTCTGTCCTTTTGTTGCCCAGGTGTCATTAATTGCGGGATGGGGCCGTTACTGAAATTTTCTGTCTCCTTAGACGTTTCTTTACAGTCTCCATTCATCCGGGGTTTTCTTTCTTGAAGAGTTACCGTGTTTATGTTGTTTTTGTAGTCCTGAGCGCTTTTGTTGTGGTTATGAAATCGGTCTTTATGGGCTTTCTGAGATTGAGCGAAGGCATGTTGTTGATTATTAGAGATGTTCGGGGTGTCTGGGAAATTCCTTTTCTGACGTGTTCCTGACGAGAGTGTACTTTTCCTCATACTACCGGCATTTATGTGCTTAGGTACCTTCACAAAGGGGTCATGACTTATCGAGTTCGATGTCCGCCTCTCTGCTTTGCCTAAACGTGGGCTCTGAGTACTAAGTTGCGCTTCCTGTGGAGCAGAGGGTGCTTCCTCTTGAAATAATGGTTCATCTGACCTGGGAGTGGGGCTCTGGGATTCCGTGGCCTCATGACTAGTCATGGGTTTCAAATCTCCTGGCGAGTTTTGAGTTTCCAGTGGCGGCGTCTTCAACTTAAGGTAGGGTTGAGCTTCCAGCTGTTCTTTCTCATAAGCTGCTTCACTGCTTATGGCCTCTTCTTTCCACTTGGCTTCCTTCTCGTTCCAGTCGCGAGTCCATTTTTCATCACTCTCTATCATTTCCATCTCTGTTCTCGTGAAAAGTTCTGCCTGTTCTAAGACATGTTTCGCAATTAACTTTATCGAGTAACCGCTTTCCTCGCCTTCCAAATAAGAGTCACTTATCCATGTATCTAGAATCTTATAATTTTTATGGAATCGTTCACTTTGTGATCTGTCAGATATTGAATAAATTGAGCTCTCAGTTCAGCTACTGCGTTCATTTTAGGTCGCTGGGTAGGTAGTTCAATCTCTCAGTATACGCTGCACTAGTTTCCAGTTATTACTAATAATTCTATGAAGTATTGTAATAATAAACCACTGATCAATTTACAGAAGCTCGAGGTAATACTATTAAGTCTACTGACGTAATGTATCCCTTTACAGATACTAGTATAATTGATATTTTAATAATACTTATTTCTGCTGAATTAAGATATTATTAACTTGAGCCAGACTCAAGTATAATTTATTTATTTTTCACCCTGTGTATACTCTTATTTCTTCTGAAGTAAGGTATTACAATTGCAGCCAGTCTTTCACACGCAATCATCAACTTGTACACTTAGTTATCTTAAGCCACTAATTAACTTAATGAGCTTAATTAATCTAAGTAACTTAATTAATTAAATAATTAATTAATTAATTCCAGGACCATTCAGATTTCACTTTCCTTATTCTACTGTGTAATTCCACAATTCTGTTCAGAAAATATAAGAAGTTTCGTTGTCTAGGGATATATAATAGATTCTACTCCAAGGTATTGATAGACTACTAGTTAAAGATTCAACAATTATTCTGCAGATAGGTCACCAAAGGTAAGATTCCGGACTGAGCCTCCAATTTGTCGCAGATATAGTTGATGGTGCACTCCAATTGACGTTGAATGAGAATTCAATTGTCGCATAAAGAGTTTTGTATAGTAAGGAAGATGTGTAGAAAGCGCATCGACCTTTATACACTAGTTTTCACAGATGTGAGCTAGTGTTGAGGGAAAGAGTTAACAGAAGGGCACAGGTTGGTGTCAGTGATTCTCTCACCTTTTAGACTACCAACTCTTGTATTTTTCTGGCGACGACTAACTCTTTCTTACTCAAATCTTTTTGAAGATGAACTAATAGTAACAAGTAATAATACAAGGAGGGTTGAGAATGTTTTTCTGAACAGAACATACAATCTACTAAGTCAAACTCAGAATGATGATGAGTTACAGAATGTACATAATTACTTTAATTACAGTGGAAAATAAAATCAATGTTGACATGTACTTTGAAAAAAAGAAATACTAGGAAATTTAGAACTGTCAGTGTCTTTGGTTCAGATAAGAATAAGAGGCTATTTTCCTCACGGACGAAAGTTTATTCCTATGGCTATTTCTTGGAAAAGTGAATTCTGATTTTGGCCTGGGTTTTACGTAGACTTATCTGCTTGGACTTCTCCTGGGCGTTTCAGTAGGTAGGAGTTACCAACTGGATAATTTGCTGCAGTTGAGCTACAGTCCAAGAGATGACTAGGCTGTTCGTTCACCTGGTTGTGAAGTTGAGTTAGGAAGTTCAGGTGCTGACGAGGTGTTGACTGCTTAAATGTTGTAGACTGCTCATATGCTATAGACTGCTCAGGGTTGCTGACTTGTGAACACCGCTAGAGGGTTTGAGACGTAGGCACTAGTTCTCTCTGTAGCGTAGAGCAACTAGGCGGTTTACTCGCAACAATTTACAGCAATCAAAATCCAGAAACTGGCTAGGATTCTGCAACTGGGCTGAGGAAGACAATACAGGCAATCAATCTTCTGTTTGTTTTACAAATATATTGACTACAGCCACTCAGGACATTTCGTCTCAGAATGGTGCCTAATAATATATTTACCTGAAACCGTAACGTCAGTCTTCCTTAAAGGCGACTGTCCATTTGTTTACAAATTCCTGTCTAGCGGTAGTCTCACACTGATCGGGTCAGTCAGGTCAACCTTTGTTATAAGCTGACGCCTGGCCGTGTGCGTTCATGCGTGACTGCATTGGAGGAATATTTCATTCACTCGTCCATTGAACAACATGGTTCTTCTCTCGTTCACAACAGTTTGCTTCATCACATTTTCAAAATAACCAACGGGCTGATCACCCGTTTGCCAGTCACTTCGATTACGGAAACAACAGCAAATGGATTGATTTGCCGTTGCCCTAAAGACGCCAATAGGCGTGATGGGAAACAATGGCAAAGAAAACCTATCTGCTGTTGCCCTAAGACGCCACTAGGCATAATGGCCACTGACTGCTTTGACGGTCGGTGGCTAAGGACGGAAGAAGAAGAAGAATTTTCAAAATCATTAGAATGTAGTACTTTCTCATATCAGCCAGTACTCTTACATCATTATAATGCATCAATAACATTCATAATACATAAATGCAAAATAGCTATCAATCTAATGTAAAGAAATAAAACCCTAATATTAAGTATTTCACACTTTACCTCAATTAACTAATCCCTTGATATTAGAGTTAGCTAATTAAGCGAATACTGAGAGTTTGCTTACCGCTCAGGACTTTATCACAGCTTAAGAAATAGAACTTTAGTAGCTTTTACTCTCAATCACATATACTGTAGGTATGAGGTAAGTTGATGCTTCTCTTCTATAAGCGTGCGTTGTCTTCCAACGGTTAATCAGCAAGTGATCTTAAAACTCAGCATTCGTTCGCATGAAGTTAAAACATTTCCGTTCCCACGTCCAGAGTTAATTATTTCCCTGTCTCTTGTTCAGCCATGCCGAAGATTTATCGGGCGGTCTCCAGTTGACCACTGAACACGGAAATATGATACTCTGGGAACCACTGTCGATTCGACTAAGCGAATAAATCGTATAGACATCCTTAAAGAAATGCTTTTAAGTGCCTTTGTAGAAGAAGATAGAATTTGGATAGAATGATAGGACTGTTAGTGAAGACTTGAAAAACAGCTTAAGAAACGATCGCAGGTGCAAATATTTTCGTAGAGAAAACAGACAAAATGTGAAGGAATAGAAAAGTAAGGAATTTAAACATAATCCAGACAAAACCTTCGAGCACTCTGTGACAGTGTGTCGCTCCGTTGCTTGGATTGGAGAAGTCTTCATCCCTCCAGTGATTAGTCTAAGGCCTGAATTTTGCACTTTCCCTAGACATTCTGTGTTTGTTTTAGATGCTGTGGCCCAGGCTGACATGCCATATTCAAGTACAGGTCTGACTGTGCCTGTATAGACTTTTTTAAGTATGTTGGTATTTGCCCCCCAACTTGTGCCAGCCAGTTTCTTCATAATAGAGAGCTTTCTTATTGCTCTCTGTTCTACTGCTTTTATGTGCGGCTTCCAGGTGAGTCTCTTATCCAACTTGACTCCTAGGTATGTTGGTTTTTCCTCGATTGGAAGTTCACTTCCATTTAGCTGCAGTTTGATCGTTTCTCGGCGATTTGACAGAGAGAAGCAGGTTGCTACTGTTTTGGAGAGGTTTATCTGTACTCCCCAATCTGATGCCCATTTACCGATGGTATTTAGCGCTGCTTGCATCCTGAACTTCGCAGTAGGCAAATGTTCAGCAGCACACCAGGCAGCAAAATCGTCAGCATGAAGAGCCCTGGAGATATGCCCGGACAGTAGTTTTCTCTGCAATAATCATTTATATATATGATAAAAAGTGTGGGGGAGATAACTCCTCATTGTGGCACACCCTGTTGTAGAGTGACGCGATGGCTCAGTTTCCCGTCAAGTTTTACTCTTGCTGTGCGGTATCGAAGAAAGTCCCGTATCCAGCTGAACACTCTCCCTTCAATTTTGCTGTTGAGCATCTTAAGGAGGAGTCCTTCTTTCCATACCTTATCGAAGGCTTTTGTCAAGTCTACAAAAACCGCCAGTACTTTCTTTTTCTCCTGAAAGGCATTTTCTACTTCCTAGATATACTAGCTGGTCTTCGGTGCTGCGATTTTTCCTAAATGCTGACTGTGTGTTATCAAGCAGATGGTTTTTTTCCAGATGTTTCAGTAATCTTGAGTTCACCATTCTTTCCATTACCTTACCCAGACAGCTCAGTAGGCTAACTGGTCGGTAGCTGGACTTGCTTGTTTTCTCCTTTTGTTTCTTTCTGATGGGAACAATGATTGCTTCTCGCCATCGATCTGGAAATTTTCCAGTACTCCATGATTTATTGAAGATTAAGAGGATCTTGTGCCTGGCTACAGGTCCAAGGTTCTTGATCGTATCATTTGTGATGCCATCTTTTCCTGGAGCTTTTTTGTTCTTTAGTTTTGTTACGGCAGCACTGAGTTCTCTCATAGTAAGGGGTGACTTCATGCAGATATCTGGGTTTTGGTGCTTCAGTTTTTCTTTTACTTCCTTACGTACTTATTGGATCCGTGCATGTGAAAGTGATGTGGTGCTTTCTTCCTTGTAGAAATCTGCCAGGATGTTTGCTGCCATCTTTCCTGTGTGGTATTTTTCATTTTCCTTGATGACAGTCTTACAGTAGCTGGTTGTTGTTTCTTCATTTAGCACTCTTGTCAGATTCCATAGCTTGCTTGAGTCCTTTTCCATGTTGAGACTGCTGGTCTTCTGGTGCCAGCTCCTTTGGATTTCAGCTTTCTTTTGTTCATTGAAAGTTTGTTTTATGTTGTTGTGCCTCTGTGTGTTCTCTAATGTGGGATTTTGCTCCATAGTTTCCCGTGCTTTATTTAATTCACTATGGAGTTTTCCCAGGTTGTCACTCCAGTATGGTTTGTAGTCTCGTCGTTTACCTCGTGGAATTGACTTCTTTGCTGCTTGGATGATTGCCTGACTGATGATGGAGATGTTTTTATTGATGTTATTTGAGTGGGCAATGTTCTGACAGAAATTGTCGGCTTGTTCTTTAAAAAATTCCCAGTTTGCTTTTTTGAAATTCCAGCTAGGAGACATATTTATTTCTCCTGCACTTCTTATCTCAGATATCTGTAATGTGACTGGTACATGGTCACTTCCCCCAAGTTGAGTATTTACTGTTCTGGTGGTGAGTCGATGTATGTCATCTGTAGCCATAGCAAGATCTGGTGTGCTCGTTGTTTTCCATACTCTGGAATAGAAGGTGGGCTTATCCTCTGGTTGGTTTATTAGAATTAGTTTATTCTCTACCATCCAATCTTCCACCTCTTCTCCTCTCGGATCTGTTGCTTCATAGCCCCAGCTGGGTGAGTGGCTATTGAAGTCACCCATAATGAGGTGTCTCGATGCTGCAAGCTTCACTTTGTGTAGCTCCAGAGTTGTGGTTGGAGGGCTGTAGCAGTTTGTGATCATTAAGTCTCCACTGGGCAGCAGTAGTTGGACTGTTATGTATTCAAGTTCGTCCTCGCCAGATCTGTGTGTCTCTACTGCTGGGATTGAGGTTTTAATCAGTGTGAGGATTCCTCCCTTAGTTCTTTTTGCCCTGTGTGATAGTTTCAATTGATTGTCAACCAGATTCTTTTGCTTGTGTGATTGTTGTTATGTTGACCCTTGTTTATGTTCTCAACTTAATGATGACCGTAATGTCCTTGTCTTATGTTCACAGGCCGTAATTGTAGGTGCCGTACCTTTGTGGCCTACCTTGTTCATATGACTGCTGAATGAGATTAAATTATCTGCCAATGATAATACTTGAAAGGACTTGACGACTCAGAGGTGACAACCAAAGTTCTTTATTAGTTGTCAAGGAACATATTCACAAATTGGCTACCTCTGAGCCTGATTATCAATAAATATACATATGAAACTTCATTGATGACACTCCTACATCACTTACTGCACTGGTCAGGAACTAATGTTATTATATCTCTTGATTAGCTCCGGATCTCTGCTGTCTTCTTTGTTATTCTATCTACCCATCACTACTACACACTACACATCTCTACTGATTAATGGGCTGTTCTCAATCTATTAAAGTAAGCTTCGAAGTATTGTCTGGGTAAACTTCCAGTGCTGGTAACTTATTCTTAGCTATAAACTGTTCCTAGTAAATTGTCTACACGTCCGACACTGGACTACAGTTCTAACACTTTTCTTTGTCTATCCACGCTCGTTAAATATGCGAGTGTTTACATACCAGGATGAACTGCTGGCGATATATGCTGAACATATCTTGACATGAAAAACTATTTGTTCTGGAAATATCTTGCATCAGTCTTCTTCTCTGCACACTGCAGCAGTACCATAAGCAACATGGCACTTCAGCTGTCCATAACATGGTAGGTGGTCGTTACGGTTAGTCTAATTTCTAACCCGCTCTCAGCTGACGACCATTGAAGAGTGTTCCTGCTCCTCACTTAGCCCACTTATTTCTCGTGATCCGGTGACGTCAGAGCTAAGTCTTACTACTCATAAAGTATTCTTACTTAGTCATATCTCAGTTCTTTCCCTTTCCTATCACATTGCCTCCCCTATCCTAAAAAAAGATTTGTCCCTGAGGACAAATTTTTTCTCTCCCCTTAATTACTACACCTACCTCTACCCTAAACTAAATATGTCTACTTCCTTGACCAGTACCACTATACATAAACACTTCAATCAAATATATATCATCATTCTACTACCTCATCATATTGTAATCATATGAAGCTGGCCACCAAACATAATCTGTAATCACTACTAACTGTGACCTATTTATACCTTGTACACTTCTTTCATCCACAATTTATTATAACTTTCACACTCCATTTTCACTCTGAACCTCACCATTCCCTACTTTGTTTCTGAGCTCAACATGTTTTTCATTAGCTGTCATATCCAAATCTATATGTCTACCATTGTAAGTCATTCCATCATGACCTACCGAGCATCATCATACTCGTACTCACTTTCTTATTTACTTTTTCTGTAGTTAACACGTTTTCACGTTCAATCGTTTGCATTGATTTTTCTCTATATTCACTCCCATTTATCTCCTCTACCTCTTGTTCCCTCATTGGAACTGTACTGTCCAATTTCTCAATTATACACTCTATTCATCTCCAAATATTTAACCGCCGCCATCTTGTTCCGTATATGTTATGCTATGCCTGTCAGCACATAGCCTCCTTCTAACTATCTATTTCACCTACTCATGATCTCCAAAACCTTCATAGCTACTGCCTCTTTGCTCTTGAGCGCCTCTAACATTATCAGCTTATCCCTATCTTGAGTCTCCTCCACTCCTCTAAGTTCGTTAACCTTTTGCTTCCTCTCTACCTCTTCATCTCTCATATCTCCAGAATTTCTCTCAATCTCTCTACTCCTTACTTCTTCAATCTATTAAAGTAAGCTTCGAAGTATTGTCTGGGTAAACTTCCAGTGCTGGTAACTTATTCTTAGCTATAAACTGTTCCTAGTAAATTGTCTACACGTCCGACACTGGACTACAGTTCTAACACTTTTCTTTGTCTATCCACGCTCGTTAAATATGCGAGTGTTTACATACCAGGATGAACTGCTGGCGATATATGCTGAACATATCTTGACATGAAAAACTATTTGTTCTGGAAATATCTTGCATCAGTCTTCTTCTCTTCTTCTCTGCACACTGCAGCAGTACCATAAGCAACATGGCACTTCAGCTGTCCATAACATGGTAGGTGGTCGTTACGGTTAGTCTAATTTCTAACCCGCTCGCAGCTGACGACCATTGAAGAGTGTTCCTGCTCCTCACTTAACCCATTTATTTCTCGTGCTCCGGTGACGTCAGAGCTAAGTCTTACTACTCATAAATTATTCCTACTTAGTCATATCTCAGTTCTTTCCCTTTCCTATCACACCTGTCTTGGCGGAAGGATTGGTATCCACGTACAAAGAATCGTTGGGTATCTTTTAGGTGAGTTTCTTGGATGCAGATTATATCAATGTTATTTTCCCTGAGGAATTCTTGTAACTCCGGTTTTTTGTTCCTCACTCCTTCTGCATTCCATTGAGCCACTGTAAGATAGTGGGTTGGTTGGTCGGTTGCTCTACTTTGCCTTCCCCTGACCATTTGATTGGCAAAGGCACCGGTTGCTTGGGTGGGCCCTTTCGAGGCTAGGGGCCCAGCTCCGCTCCTCCCCGGTTGTAGCTGATAGGAGCGACGCCATGACGTAAGTCGAGATTGTCGCATGACTCCATACCGCAAAAGCGCGTGTGTCCTAATTTTTCCCGGTGTCTGCGCCGTAGCTGACACACTCCGTCTTCGGCAGGCCGGGTTGTGTTTGTTGTTCAGGGTTGTCTCCCATAGCCTTTCCATCTCCCGGTGGAGCTGCAAGGCAGCAGTTGGTTTGTTTACCGAGGTTTACCTTCCCCATGGCTAGAGCTTATAGCGGCTCTTACTCGCTTGATGCACCCGTCATAGGACATATGGGAGATTTCAGTGGGGGTATCAGTGCCACCTGTTACCCCTCCCCGTCCTGCTGGGAGGACATCGCCGTTTGGTCCGCGACTGCTTATTTGTCCAGCAATGCTGACTTAATTCGCAGCTGACACACCATATCTGGAGGTCGTTCCACTATCCGCCACCCGTGGACGCGCCTGGTTGGGGTCGGTCGCCCCTTTGCCAGGTTTTAATCTTCTAACTTGAAGTCAATCCTGGCTTTCTTTGTGATCGATGTAACTCACAACTTGCCATTCTAACTTTGAAATGGCGGTTTACGAAGATGAAAACACAATCCACGTTTGTTAATCTTCTACCATTAAAACTGAAAAAAACATAGAAAAGTTATATTAAGTTTACAGAACCTATAATATTGTTCCGTAAAACAATAGATCCGTGGCCTTCAGGGACTTTTAAAATCCGTTCTACATTATCTACCACCCTCAATTATTTTTAAAAGGTGCTAAAGGAATGTGGCATTCAATAGCTCTTTCTTATTAAAAAAGAACACGTTAATTCTATAGAAAGCTCTTCGTGTTGTGGTGTGTTATTTTTGCTTAGACTATTATGTTTTTACTTTCCGAGTTGCACTTTTCCATCTTACGTCATTGTATGAACAGGTATTTAGATGAATCGACTTATCTCATGAAAGTTCCACGTACGTTTGTAACGTACATAAAGAGATGTGTACACACTCGTGCTGGAAAATAAAAAAACCTCAAAATAGTTTCCTGCCACATAATCTGATCACCTTTCAATACCTGACAGATGGATGTAATAAAATAAAATGACATTTAAACATATCTTTGACATTACGTTACCCCTGTTATTTATGATCCCTGGTTGTGGCTGGTTTAAATAAAAGTGTTTACTTTATAAATCAGAAATGTCTCGGAAGTCAACTTTGGTCAAGAACACAAACACTCTAACTAATCCTAAAGCCATTTTTATTTCTTCAAGCAAACGTCTGACGCTGTCTTTATCACAGGGGCTGTCTACCTTAATCTGGAGACAAATAAAATATTGTTTCTATTCTTAATCTGGGGAGCTTTTCGAAAAGGATCAAGTCAGTTTCGTTTCTCCCTTCTGATCGTCATTGTCGTCATCATCATCAGCTGTCATCTCCAAAGGAAGGAAGCAACAGATCTCCAACGTCTTCTGCCTTTGTCTTGATAGTGCGACGCTATAGCCTCTTTCCTGTCCATCTCTTGATGTTATCTTCCCACTTACAGCGTTGCCTTCTTCTTGCACGTTTATCTTCAACTCTGCCTTCCATTATGATCTTCAGCAACGTGTTATGTCTTTTTACGTGGCCTAAACATTTTATCTATATAATTTTGATCTCCTTCATTATTTCTGTTTCATTCCAAGGTTTTCTAGGACCTCTTTGTTTGTTTTCATCTCGTTCTGGGAGGGACCAATTCTTGACTGGTAATCATTTTTTATAAAAATAAACTGTTGCCTCTTTTTGGCAAGGTGCGCCCCGTTCAACCTAGACACGGGGGCTGTCGGTTATGTTATACTGAAATGTTGAAATATGGAAGATCATGTGGTCTGGTTAAACAGCTGTAAACAAACTGGGACCACAAGTTTTTTTTTATATATTTGGACACGTACCATTATATAACTGACGGACCTTTTATCTAGGTTGAACAAGACGCGCACCAAAACGGGACAAAGCTAATTAATTAATAAAACGAAATTAAAAAAAAATGTCTATTAGTGTTTCATTTTAAATTTTAAATTAATGAAAAGCTTACGAGATATTTTCCTCTTTCCACTTTATTAATTTTTTTTCTATTGAGAATGAAAAAAGTACTTTCCCGACTATGTACAACGTCGCATTGCTACAGTACTCAGTGTCGGGATAATTCTGCGCATGTCCGAGAAGCACTTCACAATGAAAACTATAAATAACAATAGGTAATACTCAACATGTAATTCGTTTCATCAACATATCACAACCCTCCACTCCCAAAAAAGCATAGGCCTTCAACAAACACATGCCAAGTCCTCCTGTCACGTGCCATCATCTCAAGTTCTTTCCACGTTCTCCTCATCATTTTCACCTTTGTTTCCATCTCTCTTCTCCATGTGCTTCTTGGTCTACCTCTGCCTCTCTTGCCCTGGGGGTTCCAGAACAAGGACTGCCTTGTAATGCTATCAACAGGTTTCCTCAGTGTGTGTCCTATCCATTGCCATCGTCTTCTTCTCATCTCTTGTTCCACTGGCACTTGTCTAGTTCTTGTCATCAGTTCCACGTTGGTAACCTTGTCATACCGTTTTAATCCCTCTATTCTACGCAAGCACCCATTTATGAAAGTCTGTAGCTTTTTGGTTGTTGTCTTTGTTGTTCTCCATGTCTCAGAGCCATACAATAGGACTGACTTCACATTTGAGTTGAAAATTCTTATTTTCGTGTTGGATCCGATTTCTCTTGATCTCCATATATTTCCTAATGCAATGAAAGCTCCTCTTGCCTTTTGTATTCTTATTTTGATATCGTGTCTGTCCCTCCAACTTTGTCTATATTACTGCCAAGATATGTGTACGATTCTACATCTTGTAGTGGTGTTTCTTCAAGTTCAACCCTGTTATCTTTACCTGCATTTATTCTCATTATTTTTGTCTTTTCCCTGTGTATTTTCAGACCCAATTGCTGTGACCTCTCATCGAGTGTTTTCAATTTGTCCTGCATCTGATTACGGTTATGGGACAGAAGAGCCAAGTCATCAGCAAAATCCAGTCCACTGGATTCCATTTCTGTTGTGTGTTGTCGGTGATCTCATAACCCAGTCTATTGCTAGCAAGAAAAGAAATGGAGACAAGAGGCATCCCTGTCGCACTCCTGTTCTTATCCCAAACGGTTCTGTAAGCTATCCTTCGTGAAGAACTCTGCATGTCATGTCTTCATGTAATTCGGCGATTATGTCTGCAGAATGGGAGAAGATCGGCTACCACGACAAGCATAGGAAGCTAAGAGCCAGATATCCAGATCTCCAGGACGATCCAAAGTCCGCTGGGAGGACAACATTAGACAATCTTTGAAGGACTGAGAACTAGAATGGAGCCAAACCAGGAGGAAGACAGCCGATAGAATAGTGTGGCACTCTCTCTTACAAACCTCTACACCTCGGTAGAAGAGGAACGAATAAGTAAGTAAGTAATTTCGGTGATTTTTAAATTGTACGTGTTTACTCATATACATTGATTTCCCCGTATGTATAGGTATTCTCCTATTCACACACCTGTTTCGCCAAAATCAAACACGTAAGATAAGACATTCTATTTAACTACCTTGTGCCCTTCAAAAACAGAAAACTGCACAGGCATAAAACATAAATGGCATGATGTCATTTCCTGATGTTATTCTCTACCATTTACCGCCAAGCAAGAAAACACATTCTTTAAGTGCCATGCTTAGTGCGTAGGAGATCATGTCTCTCCACAACTTCTTGTCTCCAGTACAATTTATCAGTTCTGCTGTTGACTTTTTTTCCGTGCCACGATGTCAAACTGTCAAGTATTTGCTCTATTTGTCTTCTTCTTTCTCTTTTTCCTTCAATCTTACCTGTTATTATGATATATTCCAGCTTTCCTCTTCTCATAACATGCCCAAAAAAAAAAATGGATTGCGTCTTTCGTACTTGTGAAATACGTTTCCTTTGTGCATTGGCCTCCTTTAGGAATGATGTACATTTGCCTTAAAAACTAAACATTCTTAATAAGTATCAAGTAACATGTGCAATAAGTTCTTGGCACTCTACAGTTGTACAAGTAAAACAAAATGTAAGGTCTTGCGCAAACTATAAGGACTGAAATGGTATTTCCAGGTCACTAATGCCGAACTGATGGAGGGAACTAGACAAGCACTAGTGTAACAGGAGGTAAATAGAAGACGCTGGCGTTAGATAGGGCCCACATTAAGAAAACCGGTTGATAGCATTCAGAGCAGTTCCATGTGTGGAATAATGTTACGCCTCTTTTTGCGCACCGCAATATGTTCCTGATTTTGAACCATCGCAGTGCTCAACAAGAGCGTCGCTAGATTGAAATGACATCAAATAAAATAAGCACGTAGACGCGCATGCAGAGTAACGACAGTTATCTTTGGCAGTGTCTTCAGGCGGAATGGCTGTACTTGTGTGAGCTCTGGCCGATGTGTTCTATGTCCGCTGATGTGTCTACATATATGGAATATATGTGATTATATGCTTGCCAGAGACACGTATATGTACCTACAGGACAGTATCCTAATGTTTACAGAATGATAACTGACCATTGTGTACTTCAGAGTTAATTCGCGGACTTGGACTGTATAGACGGCACGATAGATGTCTGTTACTGCATGAACTCTGATGTTCCATGAAAGGAAGATTATTTAATCAAGTATATGTTGGAAACATTATCTTGTCAATACATGCATGTCGTGGTAGTCATATGCTGTGGATTTACGTATTGTGGAAAGATGTTAATAAGTGTGAAAAATCGTTGCTGATGTCTACTCAAATTATTTTATGAATTTGCTGTTTGGCGTTACCAGCTGCTACCCTAGAATCAGTTGGCCTAAAATAATTCAAATAAAAATCTTAAAGGAACACCACAGTTTAATGGTAGGCCAAGCCGTGATATTTAAACAACTAGAACGGCAGAACTTTATCTACATCCTCAACAGTTTAATGGGATGCCAAGCCGTTGGATTTGAACCACTACACCTGCAGCACTTTTTTGCATCCAACAGTTTAATGGGTGCGTTCTCTGGTGCGTTTTTTCCATTGTCATCTATATGTTAGGTCTTGCTTATCTCAGCTGTTATTGCTTTACGGAGTCACATCTTGGAAGACTTATTATCTCAACTGTCTAATACTACTTACTTTAAACCTTCTAAAATTAAGATAGGATTTCAGGAGATTTCATTCTTGGGACACAGAGTCGGTCATGGCTGTCTTAAATCTGAGGATACTGTCGTAAATTTTTATTTTGAGAGAAAAGAGTCTAGAAATAGTAGTCGGTTTAGAGTGTGAAAATGACGATGGAAAGCTCAGTGATAGAAAATGCATAGATTAAATATGATGCTCCACAGCGAGCTGGAGGAGAGTAAAGACAGACGTATTTACGACAAATCGTTTCTCTCAATTTTCTCTTCCACTCTCCTGGTCAAACAATTATTTGCCAGTTTTCCAGACACACGTCTGCGCTCACACCGATTTGTTGCTTTCAAGCACTCAGACGACGTGGATACAAACTATATTAAACGAATAGGGAATGATTGGGCTTTTGGGTATTCCAACACAGTCCGATTTAAGTTTATGATGTTTATTTACCGTAAAGATCAAAACACAAAAAACAATATCAAGTGTTACATAAATTTATCATAAGTACAGAAAAATACAAATATCAAGGTAGGGAGGGGGTGAAGAAGATTGGTATCGACTAAGCCCTTCCCGCTTGTATTATACAAAGATAAACCCAGTCCAGAGATAGATAATATCAGGAACATAGGTAAGTTTAACCTAACAGTAAAGTTAATTACTCTGAAAAAAAGAGGTGTTACCAAATTAGGTATAGGTGGTAGAAAGAAATCCTGTTCTTCCAATTGTTCTTCCCTTTACTAAGCAAATGGAAGGAGGGGGGTTTTAAACATAGTTAACAAATTATCAACTATCCCACTTAAAGGAACAATGCCGGGTATAAAGAAAACGTATTACCCGGTAGGCAAGTTAACAAATGGTTTGTTGCAAAAAAATAAATCTCCTGTCATTCATGCACACTGTGAGGATCCACACTCATATACACCACACACTTACCGAGTTGCAGCATCAGTCAATCCCTTAGAATGATAAACACAATAATTAACTCTTGACGTATGACAAATGTTGTCTAGTCCTTCTATGTCCCGCCCCAGATAATGCGAGGATTCACTGAGAGCAAATATTCCCGCTTATCGCCGGACTTGAAGTTCTAAGAGTTCTTGTGGTTTATTATAAAGGAACGAGTCTATGGGATGGCACTGACACAATTCAACATAGGGGTGAAAAATGAGGTGTTACAATGGTATAATCCTTCACTGCGTGATGATAGCCACTGACCGGGAAAGTGTTTTTAATCCAGGGAGGAAAGAGGAGGCTCGGTCACATTCAGGTATAATCGGTAATCTCTCACAATAGACAGTATATAAACTATCCCTACTGGCACTGTTCATCTTCCAGTTTATCTTACAAAGTGTAAGTTAGATTGATGATAATAATCAAATGATCTTGGGTAGGCTTTCCTTCATGTAATTATGCTAGCCAGGCCGTGCCGGACCACCACAAGATTTACTTTAAAAAAATGTCTCATCAAACTGTCTGGAAGTTTAAGAACCGAGTATGGAAACTCTGAAAGATTTCGTTATTGCTGGGATTGCAAAAGGTGATCAATCTAGAGAAAAAGATAGAAAACCCATAACAACATAATCATACTTTAAAACAAATAATCTTCTAAGCGCGCGATAAATTTCCCGTTAAGCCTATTATACACTCGAGTATTTAATTATGTATTTAATAAACACTGCGCGAGTTCTAGTGGTTAAATCACACATCTATAATATAGGACTTAACTAAATTTATTAATTATAAATTCCTTCGCGACTTTAAAAGTTAATTTAAGCATCTATTATCTTTTGAAATAATATAATAGATAGATCATTATATTTACAACTGGAACTATTGAGACGTTTTAATTTAATAGGTTTAAATTAACACAAAATCCAATGAAATATAATGAATGAACTCGAACCACTGATCACTTTACACACAAATATATATATATTACCCTAGCTTTGCACAGAAATAGAATTCACTGCAAATATGTATAAAATCCCCCATGAATATAAATAACACATAAGGAAGGGAAACCCGAGGCCTGTAAACAGTAAATTAATATTAGACAAACATAAAGGTATGTGTTTTCAGGCACTCGTAAAGTAAATTAATATTAGACAAACATAAAGGTATGTTTTCAGTGCCTGAAAACATACCTTTATGTTTGTCTAATATAAAATAAAATACCATGGGATGATCTAGCAAGATTTCAAATATCGCTAGTGCTTCTATCAAGTTCTGGCCAGCGAAAGATAACGTGTCTAGTCTTCATGGTCTATTTAGCTATAAATGGAATGTAAGATGAGTGGGACATGAGAACTTTTGACAGCTTTTTTGATCTCATGACTTTTGGGGGATCTGACCGCCAATCCAAAGAGAGAAGCCCGCCCTGGCCTCTCGTATCTTCGTTCGCTCGCTCGTTGCGTCAGCTTTCCCCGTTCGCTCTGGCTGCGCTCGGTTTCCGTGCTTAACACCGAGATGCGAAATCGTTTTCAGGGACCACTACTGTCTTTGATAGCGCCGATAGTCTCCCCTGAAATCCCTCAGTCTGTCTCTTTGATCTCGTGCCGCATACTAAATGAGTCCCGGTGAAATCGATTCTCTCTGGCTGGCGAGACGAAAAGTTACAACAAAATGTTCAGGGGTTCTAATGTTATGAAAAGCTAACAGTCCCTTTAAATCATCTATCATATCAGGGAAAATTCACTTGGTCAACCTAGGAACCGCTAACGTCAACAGATTACCAATTGTTG
>JAMPIV010022389.1:0-174334 GCA_024509875.1 Oreohelix idahoensis
AACATGCGTCTAAGGTCGTGTTTTTTTGTGCAAATAGCGACACTTTTGATTCAATACAGTCTGACGCTAATGTGAACAGCACTGTCTTTTGTCATTATCTTCAATATTATCTATCCGTCTGTAAAATTAAGAACATATTAGTTCACTGCTCAGAATGGGCCATCCGGCCAGCTAATTTTTATATTCCTAACATTAATATAAGAACAAATTTGTGTGTGTGTGTGTGTGGTAATATTCCAAACATCTGTGTTCTGCCGCTCATTCAAATCAAAGGGCTGGGTATTGACAAAAGCGTCCAATAAATGACTGTGGCGTAACATATCTATGGTTCCTTTGTCGAGTGCTTACTTTTTATGTCAACTTGGGAAACGTGACTTTTCTCCGTTTCCCCCCCAATTGCGTCTCCTTAGCCTTTCTAGTCTCACGCAATCTTCCAGTCATATTTTTTCCTTTTTATCCGCCGTTCCCCTCCTGTCTAGCAAGTCAATTATTATGGAGGATGATGACCCGCGGTCTAGGCGATCATGTACTATTCGCAGCCTACGCATATGTTTTTATCCTTAAATGTTATCTTTGGAGGTATTTTACCGTTGTATCTCTGTCAATTTCACTGAGTGAAAGTTCCAAGGGGGGGGGGTGGGTGGTTTGGTGTTGGTGGGGGTGGGTGAACTTGCACAGGGCGAAGCTGACAATTGAGAATAAATGCAGGTAACAATAAAGATTGCAATGGAAGGAGGCACCCCTATAAGATGTAGAATCACTAATATAACATCGTGGTTAGTTTCACAAACTACATCGTGGTTTGATAGATATAGAATCACAAATAAATCGGGGTGGTAGTAATCATCACAATTCACTCGTTGGTTGGTAGAATCACCAATTTACATCGTGGCGAGGCAGCAATATTAGACAGAGGTGGAGGGGCAGAAAGTTGATATCTGAATAGGAGAATAGGAAGAATTGAATGGGAAAAGTTCATCTTAGTGGGAGCGATCTATGGCATTGGGGGGAATACAGTTCTATCGGAAATCATGGGGGGTCTATCAATTATAAAAAAACAAGGATATCTCCAATTCAGACTTCAAATCAATCCCCAATGAACGGCTGTGTTGAAAAATGAAAAAAAATCCCTGTATAGTAAAGTTACAGAATGTCTTAAAAGTTGGTTGACTTGTCTAGAATTGAAGGATTAAAATGAATACGACAAGGTAAGGTCAACCCCAATGTGGAACTGATGTACAAGAACCAGACAAGTGTCCAGTGGAACATTAGATGACAAGAACCAGACAAGTGTCAGTGGATACAAGTGATGACATGAAACCAGGACAAGTGTCAAGTGGAACAAGAGATGACAAGAAACCAGGACCAAAAGTGTCAGTGGACACAAGAGGTTGACAAGAAACCAGTCACAGTGTCAGTTGGGAACCAATGAGATGACAAGAAACTCAGGACAAAGTGAAGTGTGGAACAAGAGATGAGGGACGATGACACCAGGTGGGGGATAGGATACACAAATGGAAAGAAAAATGTTGGATAGCGTTTACCAGGGGCAACATTATTTAAATCACACGGTGGGGGGGAAGATGACAACTATGAGACAGTAAATGAAAATGGACGGTGGGAAAGACATTGAGCTTGAATGGTCACGTGGACTGGAGGGACATGGCGTACGTTTGTTGGCCAGTATATATGCTCCTTAGGGGGAGCTCTAAGGGATTTTATAATGATAAGAAAATTTCTAAAAACTTAAGCTGAGGGGATCCCGTCTCAGAGAGGTATCATCAGTCTTTGGTTCTTTGTGTGTGACAGTTATGGATGTACCCACTATGAAACAGTTTAGTAAAGATATTGGTATCTCTATTAGTTTGCCTATCAACATTTTTAAACGCTGCCACTGTTTATATTAATGGCATTGATGTGTGTTTCTCATGATTGCTAATTGTTCCGCCAGGTTGTTTACCCGAAGTCAGGACGAAATCAGAGGAAGCGACATGAATGAACGCCGTCATAAAAAATAACATTCCTGCTGTTCAGTTCACTGGACCAAGAGCAGCTACCATGGAAGTGCTGGCAGGTACCGCCATTGTTTGAGAATGGATGGGAATTGGACACCGTGGTTACCGGAAAAAAGTGCGCGCAGTTCAAACATGAAGATTCTGAACATAAATATCGACTTGGACCGGCTCACCACTAGATCTTACCTGTTTTTTTGCGCACCGACATTCGATCTGCTGCATCGATGGACAAGATTTACATTTAATCCGCCGCACTTCAGGCTGGTGCTAATAGTTGTTTGGTTGATCTAGTTATTTTAGTTCGTAAGCTAAGACTGTTTTAATTCTGGAGCACGACAGGAAGAGTTGGGTGTAACAACAAACAAAAATAGGGCTTGCTGCGGTGAGAAAAGAGAATATGAGGAGACAGTAGACGAATTGGAAACACTTGACAATGAAGCAGGTTTGAAACAAAAAGGTGCAGGTAGTCTCTTAGAGCATTTAGTGCCGTAGGGGAGTGACATGTTAGAGATTTCGCAGTATATCTAGGTCTCAGCTTTATAAGTTGGGGTGATCAGTTTCTTTCCTCGCCGCCTTTGACATCTCTAACTCAATAACATGTACCCATTTTTACTGCTGGATAGACTGAGGTGAGTTGCGACTTAGGCTTCGAAAACCCTAGTCACTTTGACTCAAGAAGCAAGCAGTCAAACCACTGTGCCACCCGGCGACACTCGCGAAATTGAAAGTTTGATGGGAGAGGAAGGAATCAAGATATAGCGAGGACGTAAGAGGAAAAATGAACAGTTTTAACAATATGGCATTAGAAGGAAAAAAAGTCAATAAATTGGGGTAGTGGGGGCTAGGGTCATGGACATACAAATGCAAGAAAAGCAGATACAAAATATGCACAAAGAGATACGTAGTTGTGTATCCAAAAATATTCTCAAGTATCTTCAGTACTTTCATAACAATCTCACTTTTCTGAAGTATCCAGTACTTTTCATAAACAATCTCACTTTTCTTAAGTATCTTAAGTTACATTCATAACAATCGCAGTGTAACACAGTACTAATTGACATTTACCAGCTAGCAAATGTATTGGAGAAGCAATTAGCTGGTCTCACTTTGTTCAAATTCCCTGTCTTTATCTACGCCGTATAATTAGCACCTAACATTAAGAAACAGCCCAGTTAGCTAGTACGTGAGCCGTCGCATATAACCATAGATCAGCGCTCAGAAATACCATTGGGCATAATATCATATTCAAGTCTATTTGATGACTTGCTGTAATCTCACGCATTACATTTTTTAAAAATTATCTTCCTCAAAGGCAATGTTGTAATTCGCATGTCTTGTCGTTAGAACAAAGGTACGAGCTCCTGCCTCTGCGTTGTCATCGGAACCTTTATTGATTATTATGGTGGACATCTTTATTTGGCATGAAATTTCTGGCATTATCTGGCCTTGCTCTCATGAGTGTTTTCGGTTTTTTAGGTCTTTGGAGCAGCATTGATTTTGTGGACCGGTTGTGTTGTAATTGTTTTTTAGGAGCAAATAATGGTGTGGCGTGAAGGTTTGTAGGCTTAGTAATAATGGCTGGAAGAGAATGGTAGGTGTGTCCTTATTCCGTCTTTGTTGATTATTGCAGATAGCTCAACGTGGTCAAGTTTGGAGAGATAAGAGCTTCGATGGGCAGTGTTAGATATTGGCTGGAATATTCAGAAATTGCAGCAGGGGAGTGAATATCTGTAGTTAACTTTTTTACTTCTGCAAGTTAAATTGTTTACGTGTATATTTTTGTTCCCGATTGGTTGTTGAGGTATGCTAATTTTAGCGTTTTCCCTGTCCGATGTTCCCCGTTTTTAAGCGTCCCCTGAAGCCCGTTTTTATAACAGTGCTGCTGAATATTAGTGGCACGCGGAACCGCCGTAGTTCTCAAACCAAGGGCTGCCTGTCCGCAGCGAGTTTCCAGGTTAAGTTAGATGTATTGGTAGTATTCACACAGAAATTCTACCGATAATAATTATCAGTCACAGTTTAACGAGTTGGCTCACAGGTCAGGGTGCCATTATAAATTAGTTAGTATGCTTTTTTCATTGGATTTTGTGGTGTAGGAAAAAGGCATTAGACAAGTGTAGACAGATAATCACTTTGGTAACTTCTTCTTTGATACTTACAGACGCGACTGTCAAAGCAATCAGTGGCCATCACGCCTGGTTGGCGTCTTGTATGGCTGCATACAAACAGCTTTCACTTTGCTCAGGTCAGCGGGTCATCATTCGTGCAGTGCCCTCAGCTCTGGTTCAGGTCTTTGCAATCTCAGCCTCCACAGGTTTCAGCCAAGTTGTCTTTAGGTCGGCTCTCTTTCGCTTTCCTTCAGGGGGTCCCATAGCATAGCTGTTTCTTGTAATGGCACCCAGGGTCTTTACTGAGAGGATGTGGCCAACCCAACTCCAGCGTCCCTGCAGCTATGATGGTGTGCATGTCCTCTTGGTTGCTTCCCGAGTTATTAGGTCGTGATTGGTGATGGTATGCGTCCCAAAAGATTAGGAGAATTTTCCTTAGGCAGATTGTGTGGAAGGGGACAGTTTTTTCGACATTTCATTCTCTGGATACTCTCCAAGCATTCTGCACCATAGAGAAGCATCAGAAAGTTCACAGTGTCATATAAGCTTAATTTGGTGTTTGTGCTGTACTGGAGAGGACTTGCCAGATGTTGTTTAAGATGAGCAAAGGCTATTCTCGCTTGATTCCATCCTATTGTTGTTGACTTACTTTGGAAACTGATAAATAAATTATATGAAGACTGAACGCTCCCGCGCCCCTGAAGATTAACCTAGTGAAGAAACCTTGATGTCATTAAATGCAGAATTCTGTGTCATTCAATGTGGAACTCGTGACATGAAAACTAAAACAGTGGAAATAACAGATAAAAGGAAGGGACCCTGGCGGGCAGACCATTAAGGAAACCTGATTGTAGCATGACCAAGGGCTAGTTGTTGTTCTGGAATACCCAGAGTAGCAGAGGTGGGACGAAGAGAATTGGAGTCAACAAATGAATGATTAGCATCGGAGATATAATTGTTTTGTTAATCTCGAATGTGTCTTGGATTTTTTTGTATTTGTTTGCTTGTATATGATGTGGATTTATATTGTAAATACTGTATGATGTGCTGTTTTGTGATTATTTTTTGTTAATTTTTGAAGTATTCCTTGTGATTTTATGTTGTTCTATACCCGTAGTTGTGTTGTACTGTAAACTACTATTTCTTGTAGCGTACTGGTTTATAGGGGAGTTTGGTTTTTGTTTTCTCTTCAGGATTACGAAGGACTTGTTTATGATTTGTGTGTTCAAATATGTTGCAGTTTTCTTGTGAGGCTGTTGTTCTGTTTTTTCACGAATGTTGAGTGCTGGTTGATCTATCTATTCAAAGATTGTTTTCCCAGAAGTCCATCGAATGTCACGAAAGCTGTTTTTTATTTTGAAGGTTTTCGTCACTCTAAATGTTCCTGGAAAAACTCGCTCCTTTCTGGCGTGTCTTATTCTTCTTTTATACATAAAACCCCCAATCCGTCAAAGCAGTCCAGCGGGCCATCACGCCTGGTGGCGTCTTGTAGGGTAGAACAAATTGATTCCAACTTTGCTCGGTCGGCGGCCATCCTTCGTACAGTGCCCCAACTGTGGTTCATTCTTTGCATCTCAGCTTCCACATTTGTTCTCTGCCAATGTTGTCTTTGGTGTAGTCCTCTTTTTTCGTTTCCATCGGGGGGTCCATAGCATAGCTGTTCTTGTGATGGTATCAGGGTACTTTCTGAGGACGTGGCCAACCCAACTCCAGCGTCTGCCAGCTATAATGGTGTGCATGTCCTCCTGGTTACTCCGAATAAGTAGTTCTTGGTTGCTGATGGTGTTTGGCCAAAAGATTCGGAGAATTTTCCTTAGGCAGATTGTGTGGAAGGAGGACAGTTTCGACATTTCCTTCTCTGTCACTCTCCAACATTCCGCACCATAGAGAAGCACAGAAAGTACATTCAAGCCTTCATTACAGGTCGTAATTTTGGTGTTTGTGATGTACTGGAAGCACTTCAAATGTTGTTGAGACTAAGCAAAGGCTGTCCTCGCTTTAATTAATTCTGTTTGTTATTGTCCTTGCTTGTTCCGCAGTCAGGTGTTACTATGCTTCCCTAGGGAAGTAAAGGTGTGTCGGTCACTGTCTCTCACTCTCTCGTCAGGTTCCTTACTGTTGTTGGATCAGGATTGCCCATCATTTAGTGTCATGACCTCATGTCTTCTTCAAATTTATGTTCAGGCCAAAACCTGCTGGCCATACTTATTCAGCTATCGGGTTTTGTCTGTGAATGTGTTGATGTGGAATGCGCGCTTCTGCAATTGTTTTCTGTCTTAGATAATGGTCTGTAGCTTTATTCGTTGGCTATTTGCTTTCTTTGGGGCAACGGCAGGGAACTTACATTACCGACTTCCCCCAACCCCCCCCCCCCCCCCCCACCTTTAAAGACGGATTAAAAACATTAAATGTGCTCTTTCAGTGGTAGTTTATGTGGGCAATTAGTTTTAACCATGATAAAAAAAAACCCCGTAAGGCCTGCCAACATTTTTCAATGTCAAACGTTTAAAATAGGCCTATTTGTTTTGTCTCCAGAGACCCTAGAGAAACTATACGGGGCCGTCTGCAGATTTTAACAGTATAGGATTAACCACACACGCCAGTAGGTAACGCCGAAAGGATTTCATATGATCGTCCCGACACAGGTATCCCCTAGTTTCAGGTGTCGATAGATGGATATTCCTCAGAGCGTATGTTCGACGCTTCGCTGCAAAGACATTAACTTCGACATCTGCACAATTTTAGTTTTTGTAAACACACTATTTACAGGCATGTTGCCTGCTGTCACTGCACTGATCTCATAATCCTAAGCTTCAACCGAAGCTTCTGGTGTAGGACAGAAGCATGTGTGCACGCGTTATCTTCCCTGGGCTGCATCGGAAGCGTGTCGCTGGTGATAGCATAAACCGGTTTTCCGTTTAAATCATGGGTTCTTAACACGGTTTTCGTTTAAACATAGGGTTCAATAACCTCTGGGGTGCGGCATCCCAGGTGAGCTGCGGAGAGTATACTGTGAAAGTGTGTGCTGCCTCCCACATAAATTTTACCAGCAGTGTGTTCTCCGCTGGATAATACATTCCACGGGGAAAAAAAAAAAAAAAAACGACGAAAAGTTGCCAATTAATCAACAAGATAAAGCGAAGACTAAGTTGCCCTTAGAACATGAGAAGAGAACAAGGTAGAAACTGATAAATTAACACTTTAAAAAAATGTGGATAAGGGTCAAGAAACATGACAAAGTGGGGTGCTTAGTGACTTGAAAACAAAGATACTTGTATGAACTGGGAAAGACGTGATCGCTGAAGCCAGACAGAAATCCAATGAATGAAGGGATTATTGTTTTTATTACAAGCTACTGCTTGGGATGGAAACCATTAACTGTAACGATTGTGCTTTAAACCTTAGATTCTGTACCTTTTTGTGCCCCCACACCTCCCCCCCCGATTGTGAACGTAATTGCTCACGCCGCCACCCTTCCCCAGTTTTAGTCAATGAAACTCAATTAAAAAACTTAATTAAGATGTTATTTAAGGTATATTTATTTTTAGCCAATGTCCTCACGCGTGCACAATGACAAATATAAATACAAGTAAATAATTTTAAATGATGTAACTGCTGCTAGTTCCGGTTAGTAGGGCAGAAATTCAAGGGGCAGTTTTTGAACTGCGCTAGGCACATATCAACTATGACTATAAACTGGCTGAGTAAAACATAGAAGGAAAACACATTCAGCACATATGATTTTCTGCCAAACATGGCATATCTTCTTCTTCATTCTTCAGTACTCTCGGACTTCTACTTGTATATTTTCGTAATAACGCAGTGAGTTTTGTCCGATATAATGTTACTAGTGAAGGGACATTATGTTACTTTCTTAGTTCCTCTTATGTTGGGCATCTTTGAAAGTAGATGTTCAGCATTCAATTTTATCAGTGCCCACAGCTTACACCTCATGCGGTAGTTTCGAACCTTTAACGTTGTTGAATAGTGGTAGCCCATTCTGTTGTGTCCCCGTGTGGGAATCTGAAGATTATCAATTATTCATTTCTGCTGAGCTGGTAAATATGCTTCATTGTGTGGGTGTGTGTCATGGATGTTCTGCATTAAAATTTAATTCTGTATCTGGTTGTGATAATAATTCTTTGCTCTATAGAAAGTTATGCTTGTATCAGGTTGAGGGTAGCTTTCCACCATTCCTTTGCCAAGCTGTCCCGCCTCTTCATTTGCTGGGGATGCTACAGTGAGATACGATTCCAGTGAATCCACTCACCCTGTTTAAATTGGTTACACATAGGTTGTGGAGCCACTTCTCGTAGGGTCATTCCATGGTCTGCATGAATATTGCTCATCAGCGGTGTAATTTCTGGGTCAGTGGCGTCTATGAAGAAAATTGGATATAAAATATTTTAGGTCCACATTAGCATAAAGAATTTGTGTCATTTGGGACTAATCTAAGAGTACAGGGGGGGCTTTACATTTCTCAGCGAGACTGGTTTAGATTTAGTTATAAAGGTCCATATACCTTGTAATTTTTTCCTACGTGTAGAAATTAAACCTTATTTTGTTTAAAGGTAGCATGACTAGACTTTTAAACAAACATGTTTTTGCGGTTTATAATTTTGTCATGTTAAACCCTTGTGTTATTTTGCTATTATGCGTTACAGATATCCACACTCAATCAAAAAGCATTTGTGCCGCCACCTGTGTGTTAGATCCAAGATGGTTTAATTTGTTCACAACCTGCTATAGCGATGTCCCTTCTAAATACATGGTATAACATTCTAGTCGTTATTGCATTTCCTTGATATAAGCATTTTGTTTTTTTATGTCTTTCTTTTTTATGCAAGTTTTAATCCTTTTTTGTTGTGCCTGTTGTGGTAACTGCATAAAATACAGATGATTGACAACATTCGTTTCCTGACTGTAAAACTATCGTTAAATACATACAGGGGTAGTGAGCGTAAATATCCGGCTTGTGTCCAGATAGACATTATATGTAGGACAGCGTAATATCAGGTTGTGTCCAGATAGACCTAATGTAGTACAGTGTACATTTCGACATGTGTCCAGAATCATTAATGTTGTACAGTGTACATGTCCATGCTATGTGTCAGATTGCATAATGTAGTTCAGCGTACGTGTCCGGGTTGTGTCCATATAGGACACTTAATGTAGTACAGGTAACATATCTGGGTTGTGTCCAGTTAGACCACTAATGTCAGTACAGTGTACATATTCGGACAAGTCTCCAGATAGAATAAATGTTGTTCAGCGTACATATCCGACATATGTCAGATAGACACTTATGTAGTACCAGCGTACAGATATTTTTGGACATAGTTTATCTCACTAATCTATATCACAAATGTAGTAGTATTACATATCTGGGTGCTCTCAAGAGCTACACAAATGTCTGTTTACAGCTTTTCATCCTCGTCATGTAGCCACGCATGACCAAGGACATGTAGATTCAGCGTACCAGTATCCGAAGTTTGAGGCGTCCTGATAGATCCCCGAAGGTTTGCACAGTTTCATAATGTCCGTCAGGTTTTTGAGGCTAGACTACTGTATGTTCGTTCATTCATTGTAAATATCCGACATTTGTCCAGTTGGACACTTATCTAGTACAGCAGTGCATACTCGACAAGTCTCCAGTTAAGACATAAATGTTGTCCTGGCTTACATATCCGTAGTGTTCAGACAGATTACCTTTGGGCTGCAATACAGCTGGACCTTATCTCGACTGTCTCCATGATGGATAGCAGTACCTCAGAGAGTAAGCTATCGACTTGTCAAGTGACATGGGTACGCCTGCCCTTTACCTGAGAAGCTGATGATTAGTACACTGAAGTCGAAAGCAAATCAACAGTATGAGGAAGCCAAGAGGTGGAAGGATCAAACACCAATTTTTATAAATTATTTTAATGCAACATAGTCTACTGTCAGGGGACATGTTTAGAGTAACAACAAGGATCATGTTTTTGACCTTAGTATCTTTGAATTGATGGATTTCCCCTACAAGACAATGACATTTTATATGTTGCACCTCAAACTGTTAACTATAAGTTATTGTGTACTGGCCAGTAAATCTATGCATGGACGGCATATAATGGACGACATCTTTATTATGACCCACCATGCTATGCCACAATAAGCTACAATATACGATTACGTAGGAACGTGACTATTTTCCTTAAATGTCGGTGTGTGGGTGAAAGGTTAATTACACCCTCATAGACTCTTGAAATCATCGGAGGATAAATTTCATGGATCTCTGCCCTGGTGGTGAAAAACATGTTGAGAACTCAGCACTGTACTACGTAAGCTTTATGGCAGAAGTCACTCTGAGCTCAGGGGCGAATCTATGGCTTTTGACCTGGTATGAACTTGCCAATTAGGAGGATGTCATATTCAACTGACATTCTGATCCATAGCCAGGGGGAGCTGAGCTACTGTGCAGACTGACATTCTTTTGAAAGCTTCCTTGGGAGAAGCCCACAGAAACCGTTGCACGTAATTTATCTTGCATAGTTGAGAGACCCCCTTAGATGGCGCAGGATGCTGCACTAGTAGCCACCGCTTCTTCTGAACTCCTCTTGTTGGGACTCAAAGATGTGATGTTCCTAACTTACGAATGCGAAGTCAAGCTTCTACAGAAACGTGGAAGTTTCATGATCTTCAGCTCAGGACACATTTGTGGAATGGCAGAAAAAGTCTGTGAAAAAGTCTTAGATCTACAGCTGTCATGATTGTACTGTCGTAAGGTGTTTTCTAAACTTCGTTTGCTCAATGGCTGCAAAATGACGCAAAAGTTCGACCAAGCCCTAGCATCTAACAACTCGTGTTGCAGCCATCTTATCATTTTGATCATAATAATAAAGTCTGCAATACTTTAAATTACATTTTTATCTTGAAGAAACAATCAAAAACTTACATTTTAAGGTTATTTTTAATCAAAAAGGATGAGTTAATCCGGTTTCGCGGAATGAAACTGGGTTCTACAATCAAAAACTTAAAATTTTATTCTATATAATGTGCTCACTTTGTGTTGCACAAATACCAACAAGACTTTTCAATAAAAAATGTTGAGTGTTATATTTTCGGAGAGTCATATTTAATCTCAATCTCATCTCAAACCATAACCCGTCATGGGTCGTAGGGGTGCCATGGTGGAAGCATCAGCAGACAGGGTCCTCCACTGCTCTCTATCCTCAGCAATGCGTACAAGTGTGGAAAAACCGTGTCATGCCATTCTTGATGTTAGCAGCCATGATTGTGGTCATGGGCATGACTACAAAACTCACAAAAAGCCGCTCCAAACGTTCCTGGAAAATGAGGTATCTGAGGAAGGTGAGTCATGAAGTAGACATGCCAAGAGTCATGGTCTGCACATGACAACGTCATGGCACTATTGAAAAACCCAGCCCCCTGCAGGACCTGAATAGGTGTTTATCTTCAGTCTAACATACGACATTTGGTTTGTGCCATGTCTTTGCAGTATGCGGAGAGATCGGCTACGGATGACAAAATATGCTAGGAATGCCTGAAGATCCTAGGGATCAATAACATCCAGTGATGTGACCAGCCAGTCACACCCATGGAGGACAATGCCAGACATTTCTATAAGGTTTTGTTGGACTAGATCCTGGGACAAGGCCAGACTGAAGTTACAGTTTCCCGATCAAATCAGGCTAGTCATGGCACTTCTCTGGAAATACTCTAGCCACAGGTAGGATGAAGAGGAACTTGACCTAGTCAAGTAAAGTAAGCATATAGTGGACCCGAGAATATTTAAAGGTGTTAATACCAATACAATTTATATGTCTAACTTTCAACCACAGTTGCATCTCTTTAGATGTGACCAACGTACAAACGGCGAGGAATTATGGTTGTTGATGATAGATTAAACTATACAACGTTGTTTTATGACCTCAGGTCAATTAGCGGGCCAAAAATTGGAGACAGAATAAAGCTGTTACTATGGCGACGATATCAGTAGCAGTACAGACCCACAGTTGGGAGGAACGTACAGTGGTTGAAGAATGACAATACAAAAGCGGATGCGCTTTCATTGAATTGATAAATGTTTGGAGATAAAAAGAAATCAATTCAAACACAACAATACCTAGGCATTGTCAACTCCAACGTCCAAGTTCATTTCTTTTATGTATTGCTGGGTGAGCAGCAAGAATGAGCTAGAAGTTTAAGTATTTCATAACATGGGTGTAATGAGTAGAACTGAAGGAACGAGGTGTTTTGTAAGGTCGACTGTGGAAAATGATGACAAGTAACCAGTCAAGTGGCAGTAGATCGGTAAACACAATTGGAACGATTAACTTTTGTGTGTGTGTGTGTGTAATTGAGATCTCTCTTCCTAGTGAATGTCATTTTACAACAGGCGCTATCTTTATCTGTACTGTCGTTTGCTTTCGTGGTCCGCCCCTAATGTCAAGTTAAACAACATTAATCAGTCGGAGGAACACATGCGCAGCGACAAAACCACTATCACTACATGTTTTATTAGATCCAGCGGTAGGCAGCCAAGTGCTAGTACCTAATCTTTCATCATCATTTTTCTTTTGCGATCCTCCCTTTACGGAGCATGGGAGCCACCACTGAAGCTGGTCTCCTTGCACCAAACAGTTACATGCTTTAGCAGCTGTGGTTTCTGTGGTAATTTATTTTACATGATGAGGTTGCACCACCCCTACATACACAACCTTATTAGTCACCCGACTGTAGGTCGCAGTAGCCCTGATCTTTCTTTGTCTCTCTTTCAATAGGACCTCCAGGAGCTACACGTGATTCTAGGACAGCTGTGACTGTTTAATATTTTTCTTGTGTGGAGAACTTAAACCCCTGGTCATCATAACAATGATGGAAGAAACATTGGTACACTGGTCTTCTCTGAGAAGATGTGTTTACATTTGCTTGTCTCGCAGGTCACTGTTTGTGAGATAGGGGACTCTCTCAGGAAACGGTGCGTTAAAAAAAGAAAATTAGGTAATTACTCATTACTAGGACACAATACAAAGAAAATTGTCTACGTTGCGACCACAAGGCCTTCGTCTAGGTAACGGGAAAGAAGCGAGAGCTGAGTGAGAAAACATGAGAAAATAATGCCGTGCTCTGATTTTCACGGAGCATGCCGCAAGAATCGCGCAGAATGGTTGACCCGACCGGGGTTTAAGAGAGTTAGAAAAAGAGGCAAACAAACAAAAGTCTTTCATGTGAAAGATTTTATTTCCCTTTCATTTTTTTTTTTTCTCTCTCTAACAGGTCACGCAGGACTGGAGGTTATCACGCAGGGAGATGACGGCGACAGTTTTATTTACGTGATTGATAAGTGAGTTTAGTTGTTTGTCAGGTGTGTGGCTATCTCCTGGTGTCTGTCTTGTTGATCTTGTGTTACTTCACTTCAACGCGCCGACTATCACAACAATTCACAGCCTATTATATTCTTTTCTGTCTTGTATTTTTGAAGTTATTGTAAACATTTCTCCTGGACTCTGACAGACATCCATTACGCCCATTTCATTACCAGTCCTCACAGTCATTTGCCTGTGTTTTTTTGTAATTAAACAAACTTCCTAAACACAAGGCCTTTCAAGCTAATGTGCAGGGAGGGGTAATTTTTCTTCTTGTCTTTTTGTGTTTTTCTCTCTCTGCTTTTTAAGGGGCGTGGGTCAATCATAGCTGACATTCAACGACGAAACATTCTTCTTCTTCTTCGTTCGTCCTGAAAAGGACGTTGGTTGCGTTGTGTATGTTTAACGCCGGAGCTGTGATGATATCTGCACCTTTCGGTCGACCATCCGACTTCAGCATGGCATTTTTGGGACTCGGGTTTGTCTTCCCTCTGCGATCTACTCTTTAGCCAGATTGCAGTGATGGCAGCCTGTTTCCAGGACCACCACTTTGGAGGTGGAGTAGGGTCTTGGTTCAGCTCTGGTTCGCTGACCCTGATGCTAAGCAGTAAAGCTATGAGGGTCGCTGACTGCATTTCTCTATTGCTGCTATCTTTGGGTCCACGAACTAACATTCAAGACCTACATACTTAACAGCTTTTTATCGCGTTCAGCATGTATAGTAATACCTCACAATATTTATTATAAAGGATTAACCTAATACTTCACGCAGCATTTATTAAGACAGCATAATACCTCATAATATTTTTTAAGACAGCATGTATACCGCAATATAGCATTTATTAAGACAGGCATAATACTTCTCACAACGTAGCTCATCTAATGGATAACCTCCTACCTCACACACCATTTTTATCCACAAAACTATCGTATTACTCGTACACTTCATTCAGGGCCAACATATAACCTCGCACAACTTTTCATCCAGAATATCTCATATTACCTCACACAAGTTTACTTTACGATCATAAATTACGTACGCATACTTTCATCCACGATCACATGTTAACCTCATCACAACTTTCATCACGATGCCACATGTTACCTCATACAACTTTCATCAAGATCACGTTACCTCACACAACTTTCATCAAGATCACATATTACCTCACACAACGCTTTCATTAGTATATCACATATTACATCACACAAAATTTCTTCAAGATCACATAGTTCCCACTCAGACCTTTCATCACGTTTCACATATTACCTCACATGACTTTCATCAAGATCACATTGTTACTTACTATAACATACAACTTTCATCAAAGATCACATGTTACCTCACAAAAACTTTCACCAAGATCAACATATTACTCACACAATTTTCATCAAGATCACATATTATCCTCACACAACTTTCATCCAGTACATCACATATTATCTCCCAACCGACTTAATCAGATTTGGTCACGTTTTTTCCCTTAAGTTGCCTTTGTGAGAGTATCCATTGACCCTTGTACCGCCTTTGTAACCTGGCGAGGTGGTCGCCATACGTATGTTAGGTGAGGATCATTCCCTGGCCTGACTGGTTACATGCAAAAAGGAGTTGTTTACACTTGTGTGAAGACATGGGGCATTGAATCTCAAATATTTAATACGGTCAAGTCCCGTCTCTGGTGTTGATACAGTCATTTTGTCGTCTGTTTGGGACACATAGACACGTTGGTTGGAGACACATAAACAGTAGAATAGAAAAGATTGATTTCAGGCAGGGACAGGAGGGCAGCAGAGCTCTTATATAAGCGAAGTTGGATAGTCGCAACCAAGGTGGAGGATTGGTTTTAATTCCCAGCGAAGGCAGGAAAAGACAACCAGAGACTTACACTTGGGAGCAAAGACCAAATGGGCCGCTCTCCCTGCGCATTTAGGGCTTAGGAGCGTTGTCACCAATATTAACCGAGGAAAGTGGAGGGGGAACTGCTGTAAGACGTCGGAATTCGATGGATGGGGTGTTGAAAAAAAAATCGAAAAAGGTGATTCGTCTTAACGAGGACAAATCAAAAGACAAAGAAAATAGTCTACGTTACGGCCACAAGGCCTTCGTCAGGAAAGGAAAGAAAGTGAAGGCTAGATAGGACACATAAAAACTAAATAAATAAAAACTGGGTACTTCCCTGAAGGCAAGAACCGAAATTCTATCAAAATCGCTGTCTGTTTGTAAGCGCGTGGCTGAACAGAAAAATGACTTCGCGCCGGATGTTACACAATGCATACTAAGAAAACTAAAAAACGAAAACCGGAAAATATAAACTACCCACGTGATAAAAGTGGGGACTGGAAATAGAAGGGGACAGAATGAGTGGGAGATAAATATAAAATATGAAATAAAAAAATGTATATGGCATACAAATAGAAGAATAGGATAAGAGTGGAAAGAGTAAAATAGAGCAAGAGAGGAGAGGGTGACCTCAGACAAAGGTGTGAAAGTGTTGAGACCGGCTGGTTTTAGACACCCCTTGGAGCATCAGATATGGCAACAATACTCCGGTCCTTTCCCTGGGTTTTACCGCAGATATATCGATGATGGCATAGGTCTCACAGATATGTCTGAGACTGATTTACACCGCTTCATCGACTTTGTGAACCACTTTCACCCCACCATCAAGTTCACCTCCCTCGTCTCCACAGTATCTGTCAACTTCCTTGACATTACTATTTCTATCACGCCCTCCGGCCTTAATACCTCAGTATACTACAAGCCGACAGATGCCCACAGCTACCTCCTGTATACCTCTTCTCATCCTCGGGCCTGTCGTGACTCCCTTCCTTTTTCACAACTTCTCCGCCTCCGCCGTTTATGCCAAGACGACGATGACTTCCACTTACGAGCAAATGAGATGTTGGATTTCTTCCGTAACAGACTTTATCCAGAACATGTTCTCACCTCTGCTCTCCAACGTGTGCTCCCCATCTCTCGTCTGGAGGCCCTCAAACCTCACCATAAATCCACTTCGGATAGAGTCAAATTAATCTTGACCCATCACCCTCACAGTACTACTGTCAAACAGATCCTTTTCCGCCACCTCCCTATCCTCCAAGCAGAGCCTCTGACCCAAAAAGTATTCAGTGAAGCACCTTTGGTGGCATATAGACGTGACAAGAACTTGAAGGATCTTCTTGTTCACAGCCGTCTCCCAAAGGAGAATGCCACTCACTTTGGCACACTACCCTGTGGTCGGACACGATGCAACACGTGCAAGTATGTCATCTCAACCCAGAAGGTGTCCTTTCCTTAGCTACGTACACCATCACTAGTAGCTTCACGTGTGAATCGCGCAATGTCATTTATACGATCATATGTAAACGTTGCTGCAAAACCTATATTGGCCAAACAGGCAAACGACTTGGGGACAGATTCAGCCAGCACTTAAATGACATCGCTCAGCAAAAGTCAACACCAGTTGCTATACACTTCAATGGTCCTGACCACCATGGTCCCATCGACATCCAGGTCACAGCGATCCGATCCTGCTCCTCTGACACTGCCAGCCGAGAACAGCTTGAGAACCGTCTTATCCACCGCATGGGGTGTCTAAAACCAGCCGGTCTCAACACTTTTCACACCTTTGTCTGAGGTCACCCTCTCCTCTCTTGCTCTATTTTACTCTTTCCACTCTTATCCTATTCTTCTATTTGTATGCCATATACATTTTTTTATTTCATATTTATTTATCTCCCACTTATTCTGTCCCCTTCTATTTCCAGTCCCCACTTTTATCACGTTGGGTAGTTTATTTTCCGGTTTCGTTTTTTAGTTTCTTAGTATGCATTGTGTACATCCGGCGGCGGAAGTCGCTTTCTGTTCAGCCACGCGCTTATCAACAGGACAGCGATTTTGATAGAATTTCGGTTCTTGCCTTCAGGGAAGTACCCAGTTTTTATTTTATTTAGTTTTTATGTGTCCTATCTAGCCTTCACTTTCTTTCCTTTCCTGACGAAGGCCTTGTGGCCGTAACGTAGACTATTTTCTTTGTCTTTTGTCCTCGTAAGACGAATCACCTTTTTTCGATTTTTTTTTTTTTTCAAACCCATCCATCGTATTCCACGTCTTACCGCAGTTCCCCTCCACTTCCTCGATTATATATATATATTTTTTTGACTGCACCGTGTCTCTACAGGGACCGATCCTGCTTGAAAACCCTGGATTATTACGCCTTTTCCCAGCTTTTATTGATTAGTAAGAATCCAACCTTTTACGTATTTCCCTTTTCTTTTACAACCTTTATTAGCCTCAAGAAGTTCTAGGATTTTTATTTACTGTTTCAGCGTTTTTTCCGAATTTTATTTATTTCATTTTTTACAGGTTTTTTAACTTTTCTGGACGGTTTTAGCTTTTCACCACTAAACTCTAGGAAAAATATTTTATCATAACTCGCTCCGTGTGTCCATCAACCAGACATTTTAGATCCTCCTTTATATCCGCAGAGTCGCTTTGAAAGCTTTCCGTTACTTTGAAAAAAAAGATTCACAAGACAACCAGTATTGGCACAGTAACCCTGATCTTCCAAGGTGAACTTGGTCAATAAAGAGATTTTTTACAATGACTAACCAACAGCGTTATTGGAACACTAAATCTCAAACAACCTTAACTAATTCTGAAATTTTTTAGAGCCCAGATGCTGGGCCAGGTTCTTTCAAGGAATACCCCTATAGCAAAGTGGTTCCAGCTAGTTTGAACTTTTATAGAAGCATGTGGAAAGATGAAAGCATAAGCTTAAATATCTGTAGGGCACTGAGGGTTGAATTGCATCATTTGACTAGCGGTCCAGCTATGCGCATACGTTGAAAGCCACATTATACGTCTCAATTCGTTGTGGGAGACCTTCCCTGACAGGATCGAGTGTACCAGCAATGGATGTTTGTACTTAGGATGCTTTAAAAATTAGGGAAGGTTTTGTGGTGGAGGCAGGTGTGAATAAAGTGGAGATGAGAGGTGAATCTAGTTTTCTTGAAAGTAACTTTTAACGGGTTTTGGGGCAAAAGTCAATAGGCGACACGGGAGTTATCAGGAGGTATGGGAGCTAAAGCTGGTGGTAACCGACACACGGAGCGAGTTGATAAAATATTTTTTGAGAGGGCATAGTATGGAAAAAAAACGTCCAGAAAAATAAAAAACGTATGAAAAAAGTGAAATAAATAAAATATAAAAACGCTGTTATGAAACAGTAAATAAATAGGGTTAGATTGCGGAAAAATATAAGGTATGACAGGAAGAATAGGGAAATACGAAAATAAATAGGTGAATAGGATCATAAAATACTGAGAAAAGGCGATAGGATAGGATCAGGGATTTGATAACAGGTAGTAGGTATGATAGAGATACGAGATAACAGAGACACGGTGCAGTCAAAAAATTTTATCAATATAATCGAGGAAGTGGAGGGGAACTGCGGTAAGACGTGGAATACGATGGATGGGTTTGAAAAAAAAAAAAAAAAAATCGAAAAAAGGTGATTCGTCTTACGAGGACAAAAGACAAAGAAAATAGTCTACGTTACGGCCACAAGGCCTTCGTCAGGAAAGGAAAGAAAGTGAAGGCTAGATAGGACACATAAAAACTAAATAAAATAAAAACTGGGTACTTCCCTGAAGGCAAGAACCGAAATTCTATCAAAATCGCTGTCTGTTTGTAAGCGCGTGGCTGAACAGAAAAATGACTTCCGCCGCCGGATGTACACAATGCATACTAAGAAACTAAAAAACGAAACCGGAAAATAAACTACCCAACGTGATAAAAGTGGGGACTGGAAATAGAAGGGGACAGAATGAGTGGGAGATAAATAAATATGAAATAAAAAATGTATATGGCATACAAATAGAAGAATAGGATAAGAGTGGAAAGAGTAAAATAGAGCAAGAGAGGAGAGGGTGACCTCAGACAAAGGTGTGAAAAGTGTTGAGACCGGCTGGTTTTAGACACCCCATGCGGTGGATAAGACGGTTCTCAAGCTGTTCTCGGCTGGCAGTGTCAGAGGAGCAGGATCGGATCGCTGTGACCTGGATGTCAATGGGACCATGGTGGTCAGGACCATTGAAGTGTATAGCAACTGGTGTGGACTTTTGCTGAGCGATGTCATTTAAGTGCTGGCTGAATCTGTCCCCAAGTCGTTTGCCTGTTTGGCCAATATAGGTTTTGCAGCAACGTTTACATATGATCGTATAAATGACATTGCGCGATTCACACGTGAAGCTACTAGTGATGGTGTACGTAGCCTTAGGAAAGGACACCTTCTGGGTTGATATGACATACTTGCACGTGTTGCATCGTGTCCGACCACAGGGTAGTGTGCCAAAGTGAGTGGCATTCTCCTTTGGGAGACGGCTGTGAACAAGAAGATCCTTCAAGTTCTTGTCACGTCTATATGCCACCAAAGGTGCTTCACTGAATACTTTTTGGGTCAGAGGCTCAGCTTGGAGGATAGGGAGGTGGCGGAAAAGGATCTGTTTGACAGTAGTACTGTGAGGGTGATGGGTCAAGATTAATTTGACTCTATCGAAGTGGATTTATGGTGAGGTTTGAGGGCCTCCAGACGAGAGATGGGGAGCACACGTTGGAGAGCAGAGGTGAGAACATGTTCTGGATAAAGTCTGTTACGGAAGAAATCCAACATCTCATTTGCTCGTAAGTGGAAGTCATCGTCGTCTTGGCATAAACGGCGGAGGCGGAGAAGTTGTGAAAAAGGAAGGGAGTCACGACAGGCCCGAGGATGAGAAGAGGTATACAGGAGGTAGCTGTGGGCATCTGTCGGCTTGTAGTATACTGAGGTATTAAGGCCGGAGGGCGTGATAGAAATAGTAATGTCAAGGAAGTTGACAGATACTGTGGAGACGAGGGAGGTGAACTTGATGGTGGGGTGAAAGTGGTTCACAAAGTCGATGAAGCGGTGTAAATCAGTCTCAGACATATCTGTGAGACCTATGCCATCATCGATATATCTGCGGTAAAACCCAGGAAAAGGACCGGAGTATTGTTGCCATATCTGATGCTCCAAGTGGCCCATGAATAGACAGGCATAGCTACGTACACCATCACTAGTAGCTTCACGTGTGAATCGCGCAATGTCATTTATACAATCATATGTAAACGTTGCTGCAGAACTTATATTGGCCAAACAGGCAAACGACTTGGGGACAGATTCAGCCAGCACTTAAATGACATCGCTCAGCAAAAGTCCACACCAGTTGCTATACACTTCAATGGTCCTGACCACCATGGTCCCATTGACATCCAGGTCACAGCGATCCGATCCTGCTCCTCTGACACTGCCAGCCCAGAACAGCTTGAGAACCGTCTTATCCACCGCATGGGGTGTCTAAAACCAGCCGGTCTCAACACTTTTCACACCTTTGTCTGAGGTCACCCTCTCCTCTCTTGCTCTATTTTACTCTTTCCACTCTTATCCTATTCTTCTATTTGTATGCCATATACATTTTTTTTTTTTATTTCATATTTATTTATCTCCCACTCATTCTGTCCCCTTCTATTTCCAGTCCCCACTTTTATCACGTTGGGTAGTTTATTTTCCGGTTTCGTTTTTTAGTTTCTTAGTATGCATTGTGTACATCCGGCGGCGGAAGTCATTTTTCTGTTCAGCCACGCGCTTACAAACAGACAGCGATTTTGATAGAATTTCGGTTCTTGCCTTCAGGGAAGTACCCAGTTTTTATTTTATTTAGTTTTTATGTGTCCTATCTAGCCTTCACTTTCTTTCCTTTCCTGACGAAGGCCTTGTGGCCGTAACGTAGACTATTTTCTTTGTCTTTTGTCCTCGTAAGACGAATCACCTTTTTTCGATTTTTTTTCAAACCCATCCATCGTATTCCACGTCTTACCGCAGTTCCCCTCCACTTCCTCGGTTAATTTTGTGACAACGCTCTAAGCCCTAAATGCAGGGAGAGCGGGCCCATTTGGGTCTTTGCTCCCAAGTGTAAGTCTCTGGTTGTCTTTTCCTGCCTTCGCTGGGAATTAAACCAATTCCACCTTGGTTGCGACTTCCAACTTCGCTTATATAGCTCTGCTGCCCTCCTGTCTGCCTGAAATCAATCTTTTTTCTACTGTTATGGTCTCCAACAACGTGTTATGTGTGCCCAAACAGACGACAAAATGACTGTATCAACACCAGGACGGGACTTGACCGTATTAATATTTGAGATTCATGCCCCCTGTCTTCACACCAAGGTAAACAACTCCTTTTTGCATGTAACCAGTCAGGCCAGGGAATGATCCTCACCTAAACAGACGTATGGCGACCACCTCGCCAGGTTACAAAGGCGGTACAAGGTCAATGTACTCTCACAAAGGCAACTTGGGAAACAATCGTGACCAAATCTGATTAAGTTGGTGGGAGATAATATGTGATACTGATGAAAGTTGTGTGAGGTAATATGTGATCTTGATGAAAATTGTGTGAGGTAATATGTGATCTTGGTGAAAGTTTTGTGAGGTAACATGTGATCTTGATGAAAGTTGTGTTAGGTAACATGTGATCTTGATGAAAGTCATGTGAGGTAATATGTGATCGTGATGAAAGTCGTGTGAGGTAATATGTGATCTTGAAGAAAATTTGTGTGAGGTAATATGTGATACTGATGAAAGTTGTGTGAGGTAATATGTGATCTTGATGAAAGTTGTGTGAGGTAACGTGATCTTGATGAAAGTTGTATGTGGTAACATGTGATCGTGATGAAAGTTGTGTGAGGTAACATGTGATCGTGATGAAAGTTGCGTAACGTAATTTATGATCGTAATGAAACTTGTGTGAGGTAATATGAGATATTGATGAAAGTTGTGCGAGGTTATATGTGGCCCTGAATGAAGTGTACGAGGTAATACGATAGTTTTGATAAATGGTGTGTGAGGTAGGAGGTTATCTTGATGAGCGTTGTGAGAAGTATTATGCTGTCTTAATAAATGCTATATGTGCGGTATTATGCTGTCTTAAAAAAATATTATGAGGTATTATGCTGTCTTAATAAATGCTGCGTGAAGTATTAGGTTAATCCTTATAATATTTGTGAGGTATTATGCTGATCGCGATAAAAGCTGTTAAGTATGTAGGTCTTGAATGTTTCGTGGGACCCAAAGATGCAGCAATAGAGAATGCAGTCAGCGACCCATAGCTTTACTGCTTGCATCAGGGTCAGCGAACCAGAGCTGACCAAGACCCTACTCCACCTCCAAGTGGTGGTCCTGGAAACAGGCTGCATCACTGCAATCTGGCTAAAGAGTAGGGATCGCAGAGGGAAGGCAAACCCGGTCCCAAAAATGCCATGCTGAAGTCGGATGGGTCGACCGAAAGGTGCAGATATCACAGCTCCGGCGTAAACATACACAACGCAACCAACGTCCTTTTCAGGGACGAACGAAGAAGAAGAAGAATGTTTCGTGAATGTCAGGCTATGATTGACCCACGCCCTTAAAAAGCGAGAGAGAAAAAACACAAAAAGACAAGAAGAAAATACCCCTCCCTGCACATTAGCTTGAAAGGCCTTGTGTTGGAAGTTTGTTTAATTACAAAAAAAAAAACACAGGCAAATGACTGTGGCTGGTAATGAAATGGGCGTAATGGATGTCTGTCTGGAGAAATGTTTACATAACGTCAAAAATACAAGACAGAAAAGAATATAATAGGCTGTGATTGTTGTGATAGTCGGCCGTGAAGTGAAGTAACACAAGATCAACAAGACAGACACCAGGAGGATAGCCACACCTGACAAAACAACTAACTCACTTATCAATCACGTAAAAATTGTCGCCGTCATCTCCCTGCGTGATAACCTCCAGTCCTGGCGTGACCTGTTAGAGAGAAAAAAAAAATGAGGGAAAATAAATCTGTCACATGAAAGACTTTTGTTTGGTTTCTTTTTTTAACTCTCTTAACCCCGGTCGGGGCAACCATTCTGCGTATTCTTGGCATGCTCCGTGAAAATCAGAGCACGGCATTATTTTCTCATGTTTCTCACTCAGCTCTCGCTTTCTTTCCGTTACCTGACGAAGGCCTTGTGGTCGCAACGTAGACAATTTTCTTTGTATTGTGTCCTAGTATGAGTAATTACCTAATTTTCTTTTTTTAACGCACCGTTCCTGAGAGAGTCATATCTCACAAACAGTGACCTGCGAGACAAGCATGTAAACATCTTCTCAGAGAACCAGTGTACCAATGTTCTTCCATCATTGGTTATGATGACCAGGGTTTAAGTTCTCCACACAAGAAAATATTAAACAGTCACAGCTGGTCCTAGAATCACGTGTAGCTCCTGGAGGTCTTTGAAGAGACAAAGAAAGATCAGGGCTACTGCGACCTCAGTCGACTAATAAGGTTGTGTATGTAGGGGGTGGCAACCTCATCATGTAAAATAAATTACCACAGAAACCACAGCTGCTAAAGCATGTAACTGTTTGGTGCAAGGAGACCAGCTTCAGTGGTGGCTCCATGCTCCGTAAGGATCGCAAAAGAAAATGATGATGATGATTAGGTACTAGCACTTGGCTGCCTACCGCTGGATCTAATAATACATGTAGTGATTGTGGTTTTGTCGCTGCGCATTGTTCCTCCGACTGATTAATGTTGTTTACTTGACATTAGGGCGGACACGAAGCAAACGACAGGACAGAAAAGATCGCCTGTTGTGAAATGACTTCACTAGGAAGAGGAGCTCAATTACACACACACACACACAAAAGTTATCGTCCATTGTGTTTACCGATCTACTGCCACTTGTCTGGTTCTTGTCATCAGTTCCACTGGCGACCTTACATAACACCTCGATCCTTCTGTTCTACTCAGACACCCATTTATGAAAGACTTTAACTTCTAGCTCATTCTTGCTGCTCACACAGCAATACATAAAGAAATGACTTGACGTTGGAGTTGACAATGCCTAGGTATGTTTGTGTTTGATTTGATTTCTTTTTATCTCCACACATTTATCAATGCAATGAAAGCGCATCCTGCCTTTTGTATTGTCATTCTTCAACCACTGTACGTTCCTCCAACTGTGTCTGTACTGCTACTGAGATCGTCGCCATAGTACTGCTTTATTCTGTCTCCAGTTTTGGCCCTAATTGACCTGAGGTCATAAAACAACGTTGTATAGTTTAATCTATCATCAACATCCATAATTCTCGCCGTTTGTACGTTGGTCACATCTAAGAGATGCAACTGTGGTTGAAAGTTAGACATTAATTGTATTGTATTAACACCTTTAAATATCTCGGGTCCACTATATGTAGTGATTGAAGATCAAGTAAAGAAATCAAGACAAGACTTGAGATGGCCTCAGCTGCCATGACAAGGTTGAATGTGATCTGGAAAAGTAACATCAGTTTTCCTGTGAAGATCAAATTATACAAATCACTTGTATTATCTATTCTCTTGTATGGGTGTGAGGGCTGGACACTCACTGCAGATACGGAGCGAAGGATTCAGGCTTTCGAGCATAAATGTTATAGAAGAATTTTGCGCATTTGCTATAAAGAGCACAAAACAAATGTCTATGTTAGAGAGAAGATAAACACCTATGCAGGCCACCAAGAACCACTTTTGTCAATAGTGAAACGTCGAAAGCTTGCCTGGTTTGGGCATGTAACTCGTCATGACTCCCTTTCGAAAACGATCCTCCAGGGAACAGTCGAAGGTAAACGGAGAAGAGGAAGGCAAAGAAAATCCTGGGCTGATAACATCAAAGAATGGGCAGGACACGGTTTTTCCACACTTGTACGCATTGCTGAGAATAGAGAGCAGTGGAGGACCATGTCTGCTGATGCTTCCACCATGGCACCCCTACGACCCATGACGGGTTATGGGTTGAGATGAGATGAGATTAATATGTACTCTCCCGAAAATAGTAACACTCAACAAAGAAAAGTCGGTGAAATGTGCAACACAAAGTGAGCGACAGTGATATATGAATAAAATGTAAGTTTTTGATTGTAGAACCCAGTTTCATTCCGGAAACGGATTTAACTCATCATTTTGTTAAAAATAACCTTAAAATGTAAGTTTTTGATTGTTTCTTCAAGATAAAATTTTAATTTAAAGTATTGCAGACTTATTATTATGGATCAAAATGATAAGATGGCTGCAACACGAGCTGCAGATGCTAAGAGGACGAGAAGATCGCGTCAATCACAACGAGCAAACGAGACTCTAGAAGAAGCAACAATACGACGACAACATGAAGCGGCACAAAGACAAGCACAGCGTCAGTCGCAACGAGCAAATCAGTCTGCAGAAGAGCATGAATCTCAACGCGCTGTAGAAGCTTTTCGCATTCGTCAGTTATGAGCATCACAACGAGTAAAGGAGACTTCAGAAGAAGCAACCGAACGTAGAGCAGCAGCTGCACAACAAGTGAGACGATCAAGAGCTGCACGTAGTCCAACAATTCCAAATCATGATGCCTTTGATAAGAATGCAGTTGCTGTACACAACTGCGGGCTAATGGATCAGGAATGTCAGTTCTGTCACTCTCAATTTTCAAGTGGAAAGATCAACCGATGGTACACTCAGATATTGCTGCCATAAAGATATAGTACTGTTGGAGCAAGAAGGAGAGCAGAGACGACCTTTTCCTCCGTATCTCAAGGATCTTTTGAGCAACCCAGCGCATCCACAACACCGACATTTTAAGGAAAATTTCCGTTCCTATAATTCAGTCTTGAGCTTTTATCCATGGGTGCCATTTACTTTCGTCATTATTGACGGGTTATTGTTAGTCCTACACAATATCTTATAGTTAACAGTTTGGAGCAACATATAAAATGTCATTGTCTTGTGTTAAATCCTTCATTTCAACTACTAACCCAAAAACTTTGAACGCGTTTTTCTCAAAACAAGTTGAAGTAGAGATGGAATAAAGCAGTAGACAGATTGTGTATTATTCTACATCTTGTAGGCATATTTTACATGACTTAATTACTAATAATCAACAACGTCATGGTAAACAAGCGTACACATTTCTTGTTTAAGTCTATTGCTGCTCTCTGTAGGTATTTCTATCTATCTGGACACAGGCGGGACATGTACGCTGTACTACATTTGTATCTATCTGGACACATGACGGATATGATGCTGTACTACATTTGTGTCTATCTGGAGACTTGTCGAATATGCACGCTGTACTACATAAGTGTCTATCTGGACACATGTCGGATATTTACACTGTACTACATAAGTGTCTATCTGGACACATGTCGGATATGTATGCTGTGCTACATAAGTGTCTATCTGGACACAAGCCGGATATGTACGCTGTACTACATTTGTGTCTATCTGGACACATGCCGGATATGTACGCTGTACTACATTTGTGTATATCTGGACACAACACAGATATGTATACTGTACTACATTTGTGTCTATCTGGAGATTTGTCGAATATGTACGCTGTACTACATAAGTGTCTATCTGGACATATGTCGGATATGTACGCTGAACTACATTTATGTCTATCTGGAGACTTGTCGAATATGTACACTGTACTACATTAGTGTCTATCTGGACACAACCCTGATATGTACGCTGTACTACATTAGTGTCTATATGGACACAACCCGGACACGTACGCTGTACTACATTAGTGTCTATCTGGACACATGCTGGACATGTACACTGTACAACATTAATGTATGTCTGGACACATGTCGGATATGTACACTGTACTACATTAGTGTCTATCTGGACACAACCCTGATATGTACGCTGTCCTACATTATTGTCTATCTGGACACAAGCCGGATATGTACGCTGCACTAACCCGTGTATGTTTTTTAACGATAGTTTTACAGCAGGAAACGAATGTGTCTATCAGTCTGTATTTATGCAGTTACCACCAACAGCACAACAAAAGGATTAAACTTGCATAAAAAAGAAGACATAAAAAATGCTTATATCAAGAAATGCAATAACAATAGAATGTTATACATGTGTAGAAGGGACATCGCTATAGCAGGTGAAACAATTAAACCATCTTGGATCTAACACACAGTGGCGGCTCAAATGCTTTTTGGATGGTGTGGATATCTGTAACGCATAATAGCATATAACACAAGGGTTTAACATGACAAAATTATAAACCGCAAAAACATGTTGTTTAAAGTCTAGTCATGCTACCTTTAAACAAAATAAGGTTTAATTGCTACACGTGGAAAAATTACAATGTATATGGACTTTATAACTAATCTAAACCAGTCTCGCTGAAATGTAAATGTACTCTTAGGTTAGCCCAATGACACAAAGTCTTTAGGCTAATGTGGTCCTAAATATTTTATATCCAATTTTCTTCATAGACGCCACTGTCAGTAATTACAACGCTGAGGAGCAAGAATAATGCAGACCTGGATGACCTAAGAGAAGTGGCTCCACAAACTATGTCAACCATTTAAAAGGGTTGTGATACACTGGATCGTATCTCACTGTAGCATCCCCAGCAATGAAGAGGCGGACAGCTTGGCAAAGGAAAGGTGGAAAGCTACCTCAACCTGATACAAGCATAACTTTCTAAGAGGCAAAGAATTTTATCAAAACCAGATACAGAAGTAAATTTGATGCAGAACATCCAGGACACACACACAATGATGCATATTACCAGCTCAGCAGAAATGAATAAGTGATAATCTTCAGATTCCACACGGGCCACAACAGAATGGGATACCATCTATTCAACAAGTTAAAGGTAGAAACTACCGATGAGTGTAACTGTGGCACTGATAAAATGAATGCTGAACATCTACTTCAAAGATGCCCAACATATGAGGAACTAAGAAAGTACATATGGCCGTCACTAGTAACATTTTCGGAAAAACTCACTGCGTTCTTCGAAAATATTCAAGTAGATGTCCGAGAGTCTGAAGAAGAAGAAGAAGATATGCCATGTTTGGCAGAAAATCATTTGTGCTGAATGTGTTTTCCTTCTATGTTACTCGCCAGTTTATAGTCAGAGTTGATATGTGCCTAGCGCAGTTCAAAACTGCCCCTTGAATTTCTGCCCTTACTAACCGGAACTAGCAGCAGTTACCTCATTAAAATTATTTACTTGTATTTATATTTGTCATTGTGCACGCGTGAGGCATTGGCTAGAAATAAAATACCTTTAATAACATCTTAATTATGTTTTAATTGGTTCATTGATTAATCTGGGGAAGGGTGGGCGGCGTGAGCATTACGTTCACTATCGGGGGAGGTGTGGGGGCAAAAAGGTAAAGAATCTATGGTTTAAGCAAATCGTTACAGTAATGGTTTCCATCCCAGCAGTGCTTGTATTAAAACATTAATCCATTCATTCAGTGGATTGCTGTCTGGCTTCAGCGATCACGTCTTTCCAGTTCATACAGTATCTTTGTTTTCAATCTCTAAGCACACCACGTGGTCATGTTTCTGTCCTTATCCACTTTTTTTTAAGTGGAATTTAGCAGTTTCTACCTTGTCTCTTCTCATGTCTTAGGCACTTTGTCTGCGCTTTATCTTGTTGATTAATTGGCAACTTTCGTCGTTTTTTTTCCCCGTGGAATGTTATCCAGCGAGAACACACTGCGGTAAATTTTTTGGGAGGCATCTCACACTTTCACAGTATACTCTCCGCAGCTCACCTGGGAAGCCGCACCCCAGAGGTTATGAACCCTATGTTTAAACGAAAACCGGGTTAAGAACCCATGATTTAAACGGAAACCGGTTTATGCTATCTCCAGCGTCACGCTTCGATGCAGCCCAGGGAAGATAACGCGTGCACACATGCTTCTGTCCTACACCAGAAGCTTCCGTGAAGCTAGGAGGATGAGATCAGTGCAGTGATGCAGGCAACTGCCTGTAAATAGTGTTTACAAACTAAATGTGCAGATGTCGAGTTAATGTCTTTGCAGCGAAGCTTCGACATACGCGCTGGGAATATCCATCTATCGACACCTGAAACTAGGGATACCTGTGTCGGGACGAGCATTGAATCTTCGGCGTTACCTACTGCGTGTGTGGTAATCCTATACTGTTAATCTGCAGACGGCCCCGTATAGTTCTCTAGGGTCTCTGGAGACAAACAAATAGGCCTATTTTAACGTTTGACATGAAATGTTGGCAGCCTCGTCATGTTAAACTAATTGCCACATAAACTACCACTGAAAGAGCACATTAATGTTTTTAATCCGTCTTTAAAGGTGGGGGGGGGGGGGGGAAGCGGTAATGTTGGTTCCGTGCCCCAATGTAAGCAAATAGGCAAACGAATAAAGCTACAGACCAATACTAAGACAGCACATGCAGAAGCGCGCATTCACATCAACACATTCAAGACAAAACCGATAGACTGAATAAGTATGGCCAGCAGGTTGGCCTGAACATAAATTTGAAGAAGACAGAGGTCATGACACTAAATGTGGGCAATCCTGAGCCAACAACAGTAAGGAACCAGAAGTTAGAACAGACAGACACATTTACTTACCTAGGAAGCATAGTAACACCTGACGGCGGAACAAGCAAGGACATTAACAACAGAATGAATAAAGCGAGAACAGCCTTTGCTAGTCTCAACAACATTTGGAAGTCTTCCCAGTACAGCACAAACACCAAATTAAGACTGTATGAGAGCTGTGTACTTTCTGTGCTTCTCTATGGTGCGGAATGTTGGAGAGTGACAGAGAAGGAAATGTCGAAACTGTCCTCCTTCCACACAATCTGCCTAAGGAAAATTCTCCGAATCTTTTGGCCAAACACCATCAGCAACCAAGAACTACTTATTCGGAGTAACCAGGAGGACATGCACACCATTATAGCTGGCAGACGCTGGAGTTGGGTTGGCCACGTCCTCAGAAGGGACCCTGATACCATCACAAGAACAGCTATGCTATGGACCCCCGAGGGAAAGCGAAAAAGAGGCCGACCAAAGACAACTTGGCAGAGAACTGTGGAAGCTGAGATGCAAAGAATGAACCACAGTTGGGGCACGGTACGAAGGATGGCCGCCGACCGAGCAAAGTGGAATCAATTTGTTGCTACCCTACAAGACGCCACCAGGCGTGATGGCCGCTGACTGCTTTGACGGTTGGTGGTTATGGATCAAAGAAGAAGAAGACACGCAGAAGGAGCGAGTTCCAGGAACATAGAGTGACGAAACCTTCAAATAAATAACAGCTTTCGTGACATTCGGATGACTCTGGAAAACAACTTTGAATAGTTTGATCAACCAGCACTCAACATTCGTGAAAACAGAACAACAGCTCACAAGAAAACTGCAACAGATTTGAACACACAAATCATAAACATTCCTTCGTAATCTGAAGAAAAAAAACAACTAAACCAGTCAGCTACAAGAAATAGTAGTTTAAGTACATCACAACTACGGGTAGGAACAACATAAATCACAAGAATACTTACATTTATTACAAAAAAAAATCACAAACAGCACATACAGTAGTTACAATATAAATCACATCATATACAAGCATAACAATACAAAAAAACAAGACACATTCGAGAGTAACAAAACAATTATAACTCCGGATGCTATCATTCATTTGTGTCTCCAGTTCTCTTCTCCCACCTCTGCTACTCTGGGTATTCCAGAACAACAACTGCCTTGTAATGCTACAAGCAGGTTTCCTTAATGTCTGCCCGCCAGGGTCTTCCTTTTATCTGTTATTCCACTGTTTAGTTCTTGTCACGAGTTCCACATTGATGACACAGAATTCTGCATTTAATGTCTTCAAGGTTTCTTCACTAGGTTAATCTTCAGGGGCGCGGGGAGGTTCTGTCTCTATAATTATTTATCAGTTTCCAAAGTAAGTCATCAACAATAGAATGAATCAAGCGAGAATAGCCTTTGCTAATCTAAACAACATCTGGAAGTCCTCTCAGTACAGCACAAACACCAAATTAAGATTATATGACAGCTGTGTACTTTCTGTGCTTCTCTATGGTGCAGAATGCTGGAGAGTAACAGAGAAGGAAATGTCGAAACTGTCCTTCCACACAATCTGCCTAAGGAAAATTCTCCTAATCTTTTGGACGCATACCATCACCAATCAAGACCTAATAACTCGGGAGCAACCAAGAGGACATGCACACCATCATAGCTGGCAGACGCTGGAGTTGAGTTGGCCACATCCTCAGTAAAGACCCTGGTGCCATTACAAGAACAGCTATGCTAAGGACCCCTGAAGGAAAGCGAAAGAGAGGCCGACCTAAAACAACTTGGCTGAAACCTGTGGAGCTCGAGATGCAAAGACTGAACCAGAGCTGGAGCACTGCACGAATGATGACCGCGGACCGAGCAAAGTGAAAGCAGTTTGTTGCAGCCATACAAGACGCCACCAGGCGTGATGGCCACTGATTGCTTTGACAGTCGGCGGCTAAGGATCAAAGAAGAAGTTTCCAAAGTGATTTTCTGTCTACACTGTCTAATGCCTTTTCATACTCCACAAATCCAATGAAAAGCATACTACTATTTTATAATGGCGACCTGACTGTGAGCAACTCGTTAAACTGTGACTGATAATTATTATCGGTAGAATTCTGTGTGAATACTAATACATCTATCTTATCCTGGAAACTCGCTGCGGACCGGCAGCCATTGGTTTGTGAACTACGGCGGTCCGCGTGCCACTAATTTCAGCAGCACTGTTATAAAAACGGCTCAGGGACGCTAAAACGGGAACATCGGAGCAGGAAAACGCTAAAATTAGCATACCTCAACAACCAATCGGGAACAAAAATATACTCGTATACATTTAACTTGCAGAAGTAAAAAAGTTACTACAGATATTCTCTCCCCTGCTGCAATTCTGAATATGCCGAGCCAATATCTAACACTGCCAATCGATGCTCTTATCTCTCCAAACTTGTCCACGTGAGCTATCTTCTATAATCAACAAAGACGAATAAGGACACCCTACCATCTCTGCCAGCCATTATTACTAAGCCTACCAACCTTCACGCCACACCATTATTTGCTCTAAAACAATTACAACACGAACGGTCCACAAATCAATGCTCTCCAAAGACTAAAACGAAACACCATGAGAGCATGGCCAGATAATGCCAGAAATTTCATGCCAAATAAAGTGTCACCATATTATCAATAAAGGTTCCGATGACAACGCAGAGGCAGGAGCTCGTACCTTTGTTCTAACGACAAGACATGCGAATTACAACATGCCTTTGAGGAAGATAATTTTTAAAAATGTAATGCGTGAGATTACAGCAAGTCATCAATAGACTTGAATATGATATTATGCCCATGTTTTCTGAGCGCTGATCTATGGTTATATGCGACGGCTCACGTACTAGCTAACTGGCTGTTTCTTAATGTTAGGTGCTAATTATACGGCGTAGATAAAGACAGGGAATTTGAACAAAGTGGACCAGCTAATTGCTTCTCCAATACATTTGCTAGCTGGTAAAATGTCAATAGTACTGTGTTACACTGCGATTGTTATGAAAGTACTTAAGATACTTAAGAAAAGTGAGATTGTTATGAAAGTACTGGATACTTCAGAAAAGTGAGATTGTTATGAAAGTACTGAAGATACTTGAGAATATTTTTGGATACACAACTACGTATCTCTTTGTGCATATTTGTATCTGCTTTCTTGCATGTATGTCCATGACCCTAGCCCCCACTACCCAATTTATTGACTTTTTTTCCTTCTAATGCCATATTGTTAAACTGTTCATCTTTCCTCTACGTCCTCCTATATCTTGATTCCTTCCTCTCCCATCAAACTTTCAATTTCGCGAGTGTCCGGGTGGCACAGTGGTTTGACTGCTTGCTTCTTGAGTCAAAGTGACTAGGTTCGAAGCTAAGTCGCAACTCACCTCAGTCTATCCAGCAGTAAAAATGGGTACATGTTATTGAGTTAGAGATGGCAAAGGCGGCGAGGAAAGAAACTGATCACCCCAACTTATAAAGCTGAGACCTAGTATATGCGAAATCTCTAACATGTCACTCCCCTACGGCACTAAATGCTATGAGACTACCTGCACCTTTTTTGTTTCAAACCTGCTTCTTGTCAGTGTTTCCAATTCGTCTACTGTCTCCTCATATTCTCTTTTCTCGCAGCAAGCCCTATTTTTGTTTGTTGTTACACCCAACTCTTCCTGTCGTGCTCCAGAATAAAACAGTCTTAGCTTACGATCTAAAATAACTAGATCAACCTACAACTATTAGCACCAGCCTGAAGTGCGCGGATAAATGTAATCTTGTCATCGATGCAGCAGATCGAATGTCGTGCGCAAAAAAACAGGTAAATCTGTGGTGAGCCGTCCAAGTCGATATGTTTCAGAATCTTCATGTTTGACTGCGCGCACTTTTCGGTAACCACGTGTCACTTACCTCCTTCTCAAACATGGCGTCCAGCACTTCTTGTAGCTGCTCCTGGTCCAGTGATCTGAACAGCAGGATGTTTTTGACGGCGTCATTCAGGCGCTTCCTCTGATCGTCTGACTTCGGGTAAACAACCTGCGGAACAATTAGAATCATGAGAAAACACATCAATGCATTATATAACAGTGCAGCGGTTAAAAATGTTGATGGCACGTATAGAGATACCAATAGCTTACTAAACTGTTTCATAAGTGGGTACATCTTTCACACACAAAAACCAAAACTGTTGATACCTCTCTGAGACGTCCTCAGCTTATGTTAGAAATTCTTTCATTATAATTCCCTTAGAGCTCCCTAAGGAGCATATACTTCCAACAAACGTACGCCATGTCCTCCTGTCACGTGACATCAGCTCAATGTCTTCCTCGTCATTTTCATTTCTGTCTCTAGTTGTCTTCTCCGTGTGTTTTATGGTTGCCCTGGTAACGCTATCAACATGTTTCTTCAATGTGTGTATCCTATCCACCTCCTGTGTCTTCGTCTCATCTCTTGTTCCACTGGCACTTGTCTGGTTCTTGTCATCTCTTGTTCCACTGACACTTGTCTGGTTCTTGTCATCTCTTGTTCCACTGACACTTGTCTGGTTCTTGTCATCTCTTGTTCCACTGACACTTGTCTGGTTCTTGTCATCTCTTGTTCCACTGACACTTGTCTGGTTCTTGTCATCTCTTGTTCCACTGACACTTGTCTGGTTCTTGTCATCAGTTCCACATTGGTGACCTTACCTTGTCGTATCATTTTAATCCTTCTATTCTAGACAAGCACCAACTTATGACATTCTGTAACTTACTGGGTTTTTTTTCATGTTTCACAGCCGTTCATTGGGATTGATTTGATAGCTGAATTGGAGATCCTTGTTTTTGTGATAGACTTGATTTCCATAAACTGTATTCCCCAATGCAATGATCGCTCCTCTTGTGTTCTTTTCTCCTTATTCTGATATCACTTCTGCCCCTCCACCTCTGTCTATATTGCTGCCACGATGTATTTGTGATTCTACCACGATGTATTTGTGATTCTACCACGATGTATTTGTGATTCTACCACGATGTATTTGTGATTCTACCACGATGTATTTGTGATTCTACATCTTATAGGGTGCCTCTTCCATTGCAATCTTATTGTTTCCTGCATTTATTCTCATTGTCTGTCTTCTCCCTGTGCATGTTCAGACACACACACACACACACACTGGCTGTGATCTTTCTGTAGTGAAATTGACAGAGATACAACGGTAAAATACCTCCAAAGATAACATTTAAGGATAAAAACATAATGCGTAGGCTGCGAATAGTACATGATCGCCTAGACCGCGGGTCATCATCCTCCATAAAAATTGACTTGCTAGACAGGAGGGGAACGGCGGATCAAAAAGGAAAAAAATATGACTGGAAAGATTGCGTGAGACTAGAAAGGCTAAGGAGACGCAATTGGGGGGGGGGGGGACGGAGAAAAGTCACGTTTCCCAAGTTGACATAAAAAGTAAGCAACTCGACAGAAGGGACCATAGATATGTTACGCCACAGTCATTTATTGGACGCTTTTGCAATACCAAGCCCTTGATTTGAATTGAGCGGCAGAACACAGATGTTTGGAATATTACAAACATTAAAAAGTAATTTTTTCTTAATATTAATGTTAGGAATATAAAAATTAGCTGGCCGGATGGCCCATTCTGAGCAGTGAACTAATATGTTCTTAATTTTACAAACGGATAGATAATATTGAAGATAATGACAAAAGACAGTGTTGTTCACATCATCGACAGACTGTATTGAATCTAAAAGTGTCGCTATTTGCACAAAAAAACACGACCTTGAGACGCAGGTGTTCAAATCTACGTAGTATGGAAGAGAGGGTTATTGGTGGTAGCTGTGTCTAAATATAACTTTTAACGACAAAATTTTGGAGGGGAGAGAAAGGTTGGTTCAAAAATCAAGTACATTTTTGTAGAAACGCAAGTAGAGACGGACAGACTAACAGATAAACATCCATATGACTGAAGCATGACTGAAATGACTTTAGTGTAGGAAATTTGAAATTCAAAAAAACCTAGGCAGTGATTGGCCACAGACAAGCATATTGTCGGCGCTTAGACGCGGATTTGGGGTCATTTCTCAATAGTTGTTCAGTGATAGACACAGATTTTAAAGTGTGGTGATTTCCATATGAAAGAAAGTGAAAGAAGTTTAGGGACGCCATACTATAGCCAGCAGCTCAGCTGAGTTTTGCTAGCAATTCTGTGTTATTTATTCATAATCTGGTAAGATTGAAATTATTTCCTTATATATTTTGAATATTGTTTCATGTTTGAGTGATTTGATACTGCCATATCGAAATCTAGCCTTACAAACAAGTAGGGATTTGCTCTAGACCCCCCGCCCTAGTCAGGGTCTAGGGACCAACAATATACATAAACTCCAGCAAGGGTTAGGCAAGACAGATCAAGTGTTGAGAATAATGAAACATATTACCTATCCTCTTTTAGGGCAGAAAACTAATAAATATTTTTCAGAATCTATAGTCTGGGAGGATCTATCTGATGTAAAACCACCATGGTAAATGTGCTGTTTGGTCAGAGAGATCTGACCTGTCTGTATGATGTGGTTGTTGTGTCAGTGTTGTGTCCAGACGTGGGTAGAGAATAGATTTTGACACATGGCCCATACTTTGATTGCAGAGCTGTGAGTTTCTGTTGTCAACAAAGCAGTGTCTATTCAGTTGGTGACTTACTCGAGTGTATCTGTGCAGTTCTTGTGACAGAGACCACCATTATTGCCCGCCAGCACGGAGAGGTGGGACCACCTGATTTCAGCACCAGAGCTACAACTACAAGATGAGTGAGCCTCTGGTCTGCTGGACATTCACCAACGCTTGGTAGTTACTAATACCCCCATAAAAATTCCCACCATTTTCTGGACACTGTGTAGTCAATATAGACAGGTGTGATGAGGCCACCCCAACAGCACAAACATTAACTATCCTCCCAAGTAGATGACTACTAGAACATTTTAATAAAACTAACTAGTATAGTACATATATATGTACACTATTGCATTTATGATATAATATTCCATGCATTTCTTTCATAATCTCTAAATCCTTTTAAGTTCTGGTCAACCTAAAAAATTGATCCAGAACAAAATAAATGTAATATAATTTTATCAAAAAATTTTACACACGTGAGTTAGTTCAGTGTATTTTAACATTTATTAATATTATTAGTCTTGTTAATTATCTGTGGGTATATCTATAACCTATTACACCACACTACATATCATAACCCTAGACACTTTACGTAGCCACATTCATAAAAAAAAATTAAGTGTGAGGTCGTAGTGGTAGCAAGAAAGGCCTTCTGACAATTCTCAACTACATTTTATCTCAGGAGCCTTCACAGCTGGCCTCATACAATTACATTTAGTAATATCACCATCATACAATACCATCAACACCACTACACTTTCATCAAGCATTTCTCTTGTGTCTTCCATCTGGTTACGGGGGTGAGATAGACGATAAAGCTCTACTTTCCCAGCCTTACGAACAGTAAATAAATACCAAAACACACTCAAAAAAAATATAACATTTAATATCAAGCAAAACTCAGCTACACTGTCACTCGCAATGCACTAGTACAATTTTCGCAAATACATAAAATCTCACATAAAGTACAGATGAAACAAAATAGAGGCAGATAATAAATGTAATTAAACAATTTTTTTTTAATGTGATTGTGTGTTTGGTTGTCTCGTTCTGAGAATATGTAAATTTGATATTGAATAAAATTCTGATATGTAAATTTTGTCATTTGTAAGCATGCATATGTAAACTGATACACATTTCTTGTTCTTTGAGAACAGGATCTGGCATGTTGTCTTCTTTTGTGTTGTCTGGGAACACGGGACACTTAATCTAAACTGAAACACTAGTAGCAGTGGTGGCAGCATCTGATGTAGTTGTAGTGGTCGTATTAGTTGCAGTAGCAGCAAGTGCAGTAGTTGTAGTCGTAACAGCTGCAGTAGCTGTAGCAGCAACAACTGCTGTAATTATAGTAGTAATAACTAAAATAGTTGTGGTAGTAGCAATGGAACCGTTGTAACGGTACCAGAGCTACATCTTTTCAAAGTTGAGTGAGCCTCTGGTCTGCTGGAAATTCACCAACTCCATTTAGTTACTAACAATCCCATAAAATTCCTGCCATTTATGGACAAGGTGTTGTCAATATAGACTGGAGTGATGAGGCCACCCCAACAGCACAACCATTAACTATCCTCCCAATTAGATGACTAGTATAAACATTAATAAAACTAAATAGTCTAGTACTTACATATGTACACTCTTGCATTTATTATGTAATATTCCATGCATTTCTTTCATAATTTCTAAATCTTTTATAAGTTCTGGTCAAAATAAAACTTGATCCAGAACAAAATAAATGTAAAAAAATTTCTATCAAAAATTTTACACACTTGAGTTAGTTCAGTGTATTATAACATTTGTTAATATTATTAGACTTAGTAAATATCTGTGTGGGTGTCTATAAACTATCACACCACATTACATATCATTACCCTAGACATTTAACGTAGCCACATTCATTAGAAAAAAAAAAAAAGATAAGTGTGAGGTCGTAGTGGTAGCGAGAAGGGCCTTCTGACAACTCTCAGTTACATTTTATCTCAGGAGCCTTCACAGCTGACCTCATGCATCACACGTAGTACCATCACCACCATACAATACCATCAAACCCACTACAATCGTGTACACTGACTGTACACGGCAAACGTGGTTCGTGAAAGCATATTTACACTGCCAATCGCTAACTCCCAGACGACAAGAATAACTTTTGGCAGCTTCTTTAAGCCTCAATAAGCTTCCCCCTGCTGACAAGCAAGACGAAAACTATCATTATGTCGACGTCTGCATAAAACAGGCTGACAGCTGTTTCAGCACTTCACAAATAGCCGTCAATGTACCCACGTCACTGCTCCAAATCGACAACGCGTATCCTATAACTTTCTGAACAGTTTAAAAAAAAAAAGGATAACGTTTTGCTCGTGTTGGCGAAGCACGCCGCTCAACTTAGATACCAGGTCCGTCAGTTATATCAGGACACATGCCCAAATATAAAATGCCTTGCAGTCTAGAAATCTAGGTGATTTCTGGTCAGTTATACTTACCGTAGTTAATGTTCAGACCAAGTAAAACAAAAACTAGACATCGGCAGGTCAGATCAGGTTCTGTCTACTTAATAATCCAAAGCTAACTCATGTATGTCCAATCATGTCTGTCTCTTGTATCTCCAATAATGTCTGTCTCTTGCATCTCCAATAATGTCTGTCTCTTGCTTTAATGCAGCAGTAGACAACTAGGGGTAAATTACCCAGGCGGGGGTCATTTCAAGTTTTCCGGGAGTAAAGAGTAAATATTGATTCTCCTTCCGCTTTCGTGTTACCGCTAAACACAACTTCAACAATGCCACTCCGTTTTTCAACCAAGATCTAGACTTTTACCTTCCAATCTAGGGTTGTTGCGTCTCAAGGTCAGCTAGAAGGGATTAGCCACGGTGACCAGAACAAACTCAAAATATTAATGATAAATAATATAGAAAAGCGAGGTGATCAAAAACGACAACGCGAAAACAGATTCTACCTGGAATGCGACAACAGGTACATTGACTCAATAACAAGCCGCAATGTGAAGACGTCATCAATAATAACAAAAGTCCATTTAGCTATTAGACTTACCTAGGATTAGAATTAGATTCTGTAGTTTTATCAAGTTTGTCTTATATACGGCGGTGTACCAAGTTTCTGAGATGGGGTGTGTTAGTCAAACCTAGCTGCCGACAACTTCCTTACTGGGACGCTATGCCAGACAATTCTATGTCCATCTTGTTATATTTACTTCCAGCTATAGTGCTGTTTTCCTCTTGCTCGTTGGCTTTCAACGCGTCCGACTATTATAGTTGTGTCAGTCCAAATTATTCTGCATCCAAATACTAGAGGCCATACCCGGCCCAGCCCGGGTCCATGTCGGAATGAGTGCAAGTCGGGTTTGGTGCGAATCGTTTTAGGAAGGTTTAACTTTTTTTTGTTTTTAATTCTACTGTTGTATTGAGGTGTGCTTCTAAGGGAAAAAAAAATTAAGTAAGGGCTTCTTTGTAGACGACATTGGTATTACAGTCACTTGATGTGTAGTTGTTCCGATGCAGGCAAATCATCGGGATTCTTGGTATGCAGACTTTCTCCCTGCTCCCACAACCACCAGTCTGCTTTTTTTTATTCCAAGGATGAGATTTTTTTAAATCGTAAATAGTCAAAGCATTTAAAAACAGACATAAATAAGAGAAAAAGTACATACAACCTGCACCTATATATATATATACACGAACATACATACATGTGTATTCATGCACATACGTACCTCCACACACACGCTCTTATGTATTGAAATGTATGCACGTACACTACTAATGCCCTTTCCTCTATAAAATAATGCTGTAAGGGGATGCATTACATATAAAAGCACACACGTGTAGTTTCACATGTATACTTAAAAATAAACAGGAAGGAGAACAGTACTAAATAAAATAAAGTAATTATTTCATTCAAAAAATGTTTTACGCTTCCCTTCTCATTCTCTTTGCTTTGTTGCTAAGTCTCCCAAGTGACGAAGTTCTGTTGGACGATGTGATAGGCGTAGAGTAAAGCAAAAATGAAATTAAATTAAAGTACCTAACTAAGAATAAATACACCTATGTGTTAAAAAACCTAAGCAAAGGAAACCTACTATTTCCGAGAAGTGGGATTATAATGCCTAAAAATGATCCCAGAATAAATTTAAAAAACCTAAGTGTTTTTAAAAGAGGCACACAAACCTTGTCTACGATATAATTAAAGACAAAAACGTAACAAATAAATGAAAGGAAAACTGAAAATAATTAAGTAGTAAACTTATTAAGTAGTAAATAAACTTAATAATGAACTGTGAAAATTATTATGTAGGTAGGTAGCTAATATTCCCCAGCAGAATAGTAACTGAAAAAAAAAAACTGAAGTTACTTGCCTTTTCTCCATATCCAAATGAATCGCTAACCAATTATTACGTCAGAACATACACAAATCTTCTAGAACATACACAAATCTTCTAGAACATACACAAATCTTCTAGCACAAATAATTTAAATGAAGGCTTCTGTGTAGAGCCGCGGTAGCATAGTGGTTTGTGCACTGGCTTCCTAGCGCAGTGGTCTATGGTTCAATCCCCAGATGAGGCGGGAATTTTTTAGGCCGCAAACGGCTCCTGGGTCGACCCAGCCCCAAATGGGTACCAGAGCAACTCTGGGAAGGTTAAGGCGGCCGGCGTGATGCCGACCACATCACCCCTAGTGTGCCGACGGTCAAGATAATATGGGCCTAACACCATATTCCCAATATGCCTCAATGGGCGTGTAACGGGTTCCTTTTTCTTTCTGTGTAGACGAAATTGGTAGTAACAACTCTACATAGCTGAGTATTAATTAAAATTTCGTAGTCAGGAATCCTGATTTAAAAAATTTGCATAACAGCTGCAACGCACTTGTTTATTTAAGTAATAACTCTACAAAGCTGAGTATTATTCAACGTTTCCTTGTCAGGGATCCTGGTTTAGAAAACTTACATAAAAGAAACCAACGCACTTCTAAATTTAACGAAAAAGGATAAAATTTATGACATATAGTTAGTAAGCTAAGGCCGTTAACTCAAGAAACGGTAAAGTTTTTACGTCCCTTGTCCCTTGAGATAAGAATAAATGGAGTGAAGAAAAATTCACTGCTCAGGCTCCTGATGTTGTACCTTGATAATGTATAGCTTAAAACTTTTCCGGAGAAATGTCCAATATGCTGAAGCAAACCGCATCAATATCGGTTCAGTGGTTCTCGAGTTATGAGGTAACAGACAGACGTTCGATTTTATATATATATATATATATATATATATATATATATATATATATATATATATATATATATATATATAGAGAGAGAGAGAGAGAGAGAGAGAGAGGTCACTGTGTAATATCCAAATTAATCTGTGCCCAATAAGTCTCCTTATAATATCCAAATTAACTCCGCCAATGCCGGTCCCAAGCCCGGATGAAAAAGGAGGAGGGCGGCCTGCATGGAGGCCGTAAGGAGGCAGCCCCTCCACCATGCAAAGGCACAACAGGCCAATCACCTGTTTGCTTTAAATCATGATTACGTGAACTACAAGAGAGAAAACCGGACTGATTCTAAAGGCGACGAACTGGAACGGACTACGGACTACGACTTATGGAACTTGGAACACAAGAAGTATAAATGGGAAGGAAGAGGAGCTGGTGGAAGAGATGAGGAAAGCAAACTAGAAATCCTGGCTATAACGGAAACGAAGAAAAAAGGACAAGGAGTCATGGATCTCGATGGCAACACGTTGCTCTACAGTGGTGTACCCATATCTGAAAGAGCTAAAGGGGGCGTGGGTTGCATTGTGGCCCAAAATCAAAAAGATAGTATCAAGGGATGGAACTTTGTCTTGGAGCGCATTATGGTTGTAAAACTAAAAGAAGGAGAAACCATAGTCAACCTGGTCATAGTGTATGGGCCAAATGAGGATGAGAGAGATTTTAATGCCAGAGTTGGAAATGACCATGCTAGATGGGGTGGAGTTATCGGAAGATATGGAGAAGATACTCTCAATGACAATGGAAAGCGACTCCTTAGATTCTGCAGTGAGCAGAATCTGATCATTACAAACACAAAGTTCCCCCATAAGCGCATACATGCATACACTAGATGTGAACCAACCAAGAATGAGAAGTCAGTGATCGACTATGCCATTGTTCGGAGAAGCTCATTCAGATATGTCCGAGATGCAAGAGTCTGGAGGGGGCCAGAGATTGGAAGTGATCACTACCTGCTAACAATCAAACGAACAACTGAAAGAGTTGCTCAGCCTAGGAACTGCCCAACATCACGCAAGAAACCAAGTAAACGAGCAGGAGAAATGAGCATTAGGACCTACAAGCTGAGAGAGCCAGAAATTAAGACCAGATATCAGGGGCTTATTGCTACAGCAGTGAGCAACACAGAAGAACAACCTGATGACTTGGAAACCCTCTGGAATAAATTCAAGGATATCATAAAGACAGCTGCTGCAGAAGCATGCGGTGAAGTCCGACTTGGGAACCAGAGAAAGAGGACACCTTGGTGGACAGAGGAAGTCAAAGAGAAAATAAGAGAGAAGAAAATGGCATGGAAACAATACTTAGGAGCTAAAAACACAACAGGACAAATGGAAAAATATAGAGAATATGTGACACTCAGAACAGAAGCAAAGAACAAAGTGCTAGCAGCAAAACAGAAGTCCTGGGAAGAATTTGGAGAAAAGCTAGAAAAAGATGCACAAGAAAACCAGAAATTGTTCTATAAGACCCTAAAGAACATGAGGAAAGAAAAACAATGCCCTCTCAAATTTATAAAGGACAAGCAAGGCAAATTGCTTACTACCCCGAAGGAAGTAATGGAAAGATGGAAAGAATATTTCTCAGAACTCCTGGATGGTGAGCATGATGAAGCATCAGAAATGATAACCACTAGCACAGAAGAGAAAACCAATGATGGTGAAGATGACATAAAGATGGAAGAACTGAGGGCAGCACTAGAGAAAATCAAGATGGGCAAAGCAGCAGGGCATGACGGTATAACACCAGAAATGATTAAGTACATGGGAGCATCAGGCGACCTATTACTCTTAAAGGTCCTACAGGCAGCATGGTGCAACAAGACCATACCAAAGGATTGGGAGATTGCCATCATAACACCAATTTTCAAAAAGGGCGACAATGTGGAAACCATAGAGGCATATCCCTTCTCAGTGTCCCTGGTAAAATCTACTCTAGAATCCTAGAGCAGAGACTCCGACGCCTAGCTGAGCCACAATTGGATGAGGTCCAGTGCGGATTCCGAGCAAACCGAAGTACTCAAGACCTAATCTTCACACTCAGACAGCTGAGTGAAAAGGCCCTTGAGTATAAGAGTGAGATGCATCTTTGTTTCATAGATCTGGAAAAGGCGTTTGACAGGGTCCCCTGGAGCAAACTTTGGGACTGTTTGGCAAGGAAGAATATTCCAGCACCTCTGATTCATGCTATACAGAGCTTCTACAAGTCTTGCAGAAATTATGTGAGGACAGCAAACCATAAGTCAGAAGAGTTCAGGACCACCACTGGTGTAAGACAAGGTGATATCCTATCACCTTACCTCTTCATACTCCTTATGGACGATGTCATCAAGGCATGTAAGGAGAGAACAAGAAAGTATTCAGTGGGGTACTGGAAGATGAGACAGGTCTATATTTCGGAGCTGGCATTTGCTGATGATGTTGCCCTGATTGCTAAATCAGAGGCACATCTCCAATCCAACCTGCAAGTCTGGAAGGAAGAGCTGGAGAAGAGAGGGATGGTCATAAGCAGCTCTAAAACAAAATCCATGGTGATATCACGAGAAGAAAGAAAACATCAGATTAAGTTGGGAGAACAGGTCCTGGAGCAGGTCGACCACTTTAAATATCTCGGAGCTATTATAGACCGAAAGGGAGGCATCAAAGAAGAGTTGGCCACTCGAAAAGCAGCGGCTGGGAGACTTTTTCAGGCCATAAATCGTGGATTCCTCAGCAAGAAAGAGGTTGGTAAGAAAACGAAGATGGCTGTATACCGCTCCACCTATGTCCCAGTCTTGACATATGGATGCGAGTCGTGGGCAATGACTACAACCCACAAAAGCCAGATCCAAACCTCAGAAATGAGGTATCTGAGGAAAGTGGTTGAAGTAACAAGAAGAGACATGGTCCGCAACCAGACGATCCGTCAAGGCCTAAAATCCCATCCGCTGCAGACCCAAATAGAACAGTCCCAACTAAGATGGTTTGGCCATGTCTGCAGAATGGGAGAAGATCGGCTACCACGACAAGCATGGGAAACAAAGAGCCAGGGATCCAGACCTCCAGGACGACCCAGAGTCCGCTGGGAGGACAACATTAGACAATCTTTGAAGGACCGAGGACTAGAATGGAACCAGGCCAGGAAGAAGACAGCTGATAGAATGGTCTGGCGCTCTCTCTTCCAAACCTCTACACCTCACGGTAGAAGGGGAACGACTAAGTAAGTAAGTATAATATCCAAATTATTCGGTGTCCAACTTCATCCACAATTTTTTTGGGTTTAATTCTTTCCTTCCCCCCCAAGCTTTTCTTTATTTTTTCCTTTCCTTCTTTCTTTCGCAAAATGTGTCCCATACGATTAAGCACCCACGCCCTAAGCAAATCTTAACTCTAACCTGTTGTTCAAGGTCCTCATTTTTGCTTAACAACAACAAAATAATTATATACATAATCATTTTTCTTTGCGCTCCATCCGGAGCATGTAACCAGGCACTGTGGCAATTTGTTTGACATGGTGAGTGTCGTGAGTTAGTCTGTTTCACAACACAGCTTCTGTATAATCCTGAGTAACTCTGACGAAAACCGCGCACCATACATTGTAGAAATTGTATGATACACTAGCCAATGGAAAGACTTCCATATTCGTGTGTTTACTACAGCCTTGGACAGGCAAAATGGCCAGTCCTCATTTGTGCAACAGAGTGAAAGATGCAAATTAATTACATAAGTAGGAAAGAAGTACCACTTGGAAGAGGTCTCTAGTTCAACAACAGGAATGTTACTTTAGAGGTAGGTGTAAAGACTTCCTTGAAAAGTAGTTTATTAAGAGAGATATATTGAGTGGAAAGGCTTCGACACATCGGGTTAGTCCCTAATTTAGGTATTTAAAATATGCATAGAATAAAATGCACTTAGGAGACTAAAAGATTTTTAGCTAGGAAGATAAAGATTAATTCAGGGTATAATTTAAGCCTTAGATGAATAAAATCGCTCCAGAAATAAGAAAGATAAGGGGGAAACTAGTTTTTCATAATTGAACAGAGAGACAAAATATGCCTCATTTTGGGATTCGCAATACCCCGTTAGCCCCCTGCTTTCCGATACGCCGGATGTGCTAGTATAAATAGACCTTGCCCTTGCTAAATTGGGGCCATAAGATTTGAAAAACACAGCGAGCAGAAAGAAGCAATAACTTGTAAATGAAGACTGCCTTTGCCAGTTGTACCTGAGAGCAGATCAAGTTTGCCATTAACAGCTCGTCTGTGTGTGCCTGAGGGTAAGAAAGATATATATATATATATATATATATATATATATATATATATATATATATATATATTGTAGTGAAATACATTGATACAGCGCTAAAATTGTTAATTATAACTATTAAAGTCATAATAACATAAGTAGAAATAGGAATAGTTGAGTGTAACGCGTCTTCTGTATCAACGCCATTCATAGCATTGAGATAAGAGCGTACTGTGAAAACCGTATTGCCGTGGTAAAAAGTATTGGACTTTATTCGACACGTCAAGGGTTAACTGAAACTATTTTGAAAACCCCAAGTTTAGTACTGCCTAGAAAGATAGTACGATTCAAAACACGGGGAGGCATAAAAAGGACGTATGAAAGTGAGAGAATGGACACAGGCTGGTTCGCCAAGTGTTAGATGTTCGAGCTTGCCGCTCGAAACGACAGTGCGCGGCGGGTAGGGAGAGGTGTTCGAAAGCTTAGACGCAAGATTGGAAAATTTAAAAAATACCCGCAAAAGTCAAATGCTATCGTCTAACTGTAAGGCACACAGTGAACGATATATACACACACACGCAATAAGATTTGTGTTTACTTGACGCTCGTTTTCCATAATATGAGAAAGGATGAAATGGAAACCAGCGGACACTGATATGGAAATTTTATGTAATTCTTTAATTTTAATACTACACAAATAAAACTTAGTGGTTTAATAGCTTAAGATTCCCCTGAAAAAGTATATGCTTTAAAATATTAAATCGGACAGAGAATAAGAAAGTTAGTGACAAAAGACGGTTTCGGTTTTGACAGACCGACCAACGCATGCTCCGTTTTTGCATTCACAAAAGTAACTTTTTGAAGTGTCCTTGGGAAAAAGCCAGCTAGGGTATCGGTATATGCAAAGGAGGGGTAGACAAGGGGGAGACAAACAGGTTTTGCAGTGGAATTTTGAAATGAGTGAGAGGCAGAACTTGGTAAAACCCAAGAATCAAGTCTGTTTTTTGACTTGTGCTGCAAATATTCGGATTTTATTTTCAAAATTCAAATGTGCTGGCTACCATTGGCTAATGCATTATATATTAGTAACCATTTAGAGGGGTAGGACGCCATTTGTCTGAATCAGTTCCTGAAGCAGGTTGATGTGATACTAGAAGTGTGTAATATTAAAACTAAAAGTGTTTGACACAGTCTAGACAGCAGCACTACTGAACTTGTGCCATCCATCTAACCTTTGCTTATTTCATTGAATTCTGGTAAGATGAATATTTATATTATTTTGTATGTTGGCAAAGGCAAAAATTGGGAAAGTGTATGACATGCCTAAGAGACAGTTGGGTATATATATATTTGATACATGTTTGAATATTGCCTTGTTGTGATTAAAAATTATTGTATTACTAAAGTAGATTAGCAAGCCTCCGTGTTCGATGAACACTATTCATTGCCTGGAGCGTTTATATTTTGAAATAGCATAAAAGCCATCATATGTGAATAAGGAGATATACATACTCCTAGTAATTTGTGTTGAATAAAAATATGGAAATGACAGGGGCGTATCTGCCATATGGACCTGAGAGGTGGTCACGATATGATGTGAGTCATATAAATTAGGGGCTGGTGCATTTGTCTGCACACGAGGCTGAACTCCATCTTGTCAGGTAGAGAGTAAAGGGAAAAATAAACAGAGACGAAAAGGCCAGGGTGTCTTTAATCATTTCAGAGGTTTTGTCTCCTGTTACCTGCTGGTGACAGAAAAGCTGAGGTACGATTTGAAGACAACAAAGTCTCTAGTCCAGCTTATCCTATATCATTATCAAGTGGAGCTTTTGCAGAGCCATATCCTATATTGAAGCTTCATGAAGGAAATTGCAGGTTATGTGCCACAGACCAGGCAAACTGACATCTTATCGGAATAAAGGTTTCCCTATTATATAACAGAAACTCTCTGGGGTATATGATGACACAAACCAGCTATTCTAATACATGACTCATCTAATCATTGAGTAGTGAACATTCTGTAAAAAACACCTGAAGGAACATTATAATATTAATAGTGTGTTTAGACCCAGAGTCCTTATTTCAGTTCACTTTCGTGTAACATACATTTTCTTCAGTTTTTTTGAAAGACCTGTCCCAAAAGAGATTGCAGGGCAGGCATATTAAAAATTGTAAAAAGAAAAATCATTCTAAATTTGAAACTTTAACCTCAGAGTTATTAAGCTTTTTATTAAAGAGTTATACTGTGTTGGTTTGGTGTACAATCATTACATTGCATCCCCTAGACACTAGTCACATCAAACACCATACATTAGAACATCACAACACCGTGTGAGATCTTGAGAGGTAGCGTTAGGTCCCTTGAGACTCATCATCAACCACTAGACTCAAGGTCTTACATAGCTGGACCTCACACGGTTACACCTCTATATCTATCCTTTGTATCATTTACCATCATAACCTCTCCAGCAAATCACATTGCTACATATATATATATGATTTGCTATTGATTCACTACAGTGTGTTGACGTATTTCTGCAACCATTGTGTAATTTCTGAAGGACTTACCAGACTGTATATATTCAAAAAAAATTGCGAATGATGGCAAAAGTGTGTCTGTAGGTTTGGAAAAGCATTTAAAGAATTATTTCTTGTTGGAATGGGACACTTACCAGGAACATAAGGAAGGATGACAGAAATGGTTTTAATGTATTGATCAAGGTATTAAATCAGAGGCACATCTCCAATCCAACCTGCAAGTCTGGAAGGAAGAGCTGGAGAAGAGAGGGATGGTCATAAGCAGCTCTAAAACAAAATCCATGGTGATATCACGAGAAGAAAGAAGACATCAGATTAAGCTGGGAGAACAGGTCCTGGAGCAGGTCGACCACTTTAAATACCTCGGAGCTATTATAGACCGAAAGGGGGGCATCAAAGAAGAGTTGGCCACTCGAAAAGCAGCAGCTGGGAGACTTTTTCAGGCCATAAATCGAGGATTCCTCAGCAAGAGAGAGGTTGGTAAGAAAACGAAGATGGCTGTATACCGCTCCACCTATGTCCCAGTCTTGACATATGGATGCGAGTCATGGGCAATGACTTCAACCCATAAAAACCAGATCCAAACCTCAGAAATGAGGTATCTGAGGAAGGTGGTTAAGTAACAAGAAGAGACATGGTACGCAACCAGACGATACGTCAAGGCCTTAAATCCTACCCCCTGCAGACCCAAGTAGAACAGTCCCAATTAAGATGGTTTGGCCATGTCTGCAGAATGGGAGAAGATCGGCTACCACGACAAGCATGGGAAACAAAGAGCTAAGGATCCAGACCCCGAGGACGACCCAGAGTCCGCTGGGAGGGCAACATTAGACAATCTTTGAAGGACCGAGGACTAGAATGGAACAGGCCAGGAGGAAGACAGCCGATAGGATAGTCTGGCGCTCTCTCTTCCAAACCTCTACACCTCATGGTAGAAGGGGAACGACTAAGTAAGTAAGTAATCAAGGTATTACTTAGTATTTTATACTAGACCAAATCATTGTATGGAGGCGTAGCATGGACAAATGGATCTAACTAAGGATTTAGAAGGAAAGTGTAGTCACGGTGAACTGGCTGTGGGTAATACTAGAATAATTGTCCTGTGCATCTGCTAGTCTGACACTGTCTATCATCTCCATCTTGTGTAATAATGGAATAGTGATGGACCATATAGGGGTTACGTTTATTTTTGTTTCAGGTTTTATCCTGAAAACTACCCAAACTTTAAAGAGTTATCCACCTCTGCTGGACTCTATGGTGCGAGTGCTCTTGTGGTCAACAGAGCCAGATACCCAGCTTCCACTGCCTGGAGGAATTCCTAATACTTGTCCGTCCATGGCAGGAGTGTGAACGATCTCTAAACAACAGATAAGTGGCAAAACAAAGCCACTAGTCATTGTATCCAGATTATACCCCTATACTAAAAGACAAGATACAAATAAACATACAGTGAATGATGAAAAGTGTGGACATAAATTTACCCATTACTAGCTTCACAGTCAAGAAATAGTGACAAAACTCATTAGTATCATATCAATGTTCTTTAAAAGGAGATAATTAATCCAGTTGATAACCTTCAACAATTGAATGACTTTTGATATTGTTAATTATTTTCAATGTTTATTGATTTATTGTTGTAAATAAATTTGGTTTCATTTCAAACTTTCCAGACCGAAAAGAGAAACGGTATAGGCTAAATAAATTGTAAATATTTACCAACAGACTTACTTACTTATTAAAGTTGAGTTCATGTTCTTGTTGGAAATAATTTTGTTAATATCCCCTAGCAGAGTCAACAATAACAATACTAATATAATAATCAAGGGAGGATCTTGAGAGGGAGCCCATAGGTATCCAGGATAATACACTAACATCATACCTGGAAACTTATACAGCTTGACCCTACCTTTGATATCCATACACCCTTACTCTTTTCAGAGAAGGGGGTATTACTTATAAGACCAGACTCTTATCTGGCACTATCCTGGTATCACCTGATACAACTTTTTGTCCAGGATATCTTATATTTTAATAACATCTCAACCCTCTCGCGACAGTGAGGTTGCCAGTCCCATGCACAATGTCATATTAGTTGTACGAGGGTACAGTATTTCCATTCTTTTTGTTGTCTCTTGACAGACCCCCGGGAACTACCGAGTAATTTACTGGGATCTCTGAAGAGAGAAAGACATAACAGGATCACTGCTTTCTCATGCATGTCGTAAGATGCCATCATTCTGAGGCTATGCACGGAGTTAACAATCTCAGTAGGTTATTGTTATACAGAATTGTCATCACTTCACTCCGGGCAAACCCATAGGTGCTCAGTATATATATATGTGTGTGTGTGTGTGTGTGTGTGTGTGTGTGTGTGTGTGTGTGTGTGTGTGTGTGTGTGTGTGTGTGTGGGTGTGTGTGTGTGTGTGTGTGTGTGTGTGTGTGTGTGTGTGTGTGTGTGTGTGTGTGTGTGTGTGTGTGTGTGTGTGTGTGTGTGTGTGTGTGTGTGTGTGTGTGTGTGTGTGTGTGTGTGTGTGTGTGTGTGTGTGTGTGTGTGTGTGTGTGTGTGTGTGTGTGTGTGTGTGTGTGTGTGTGTGTGTGTGTGTGTGTGTGTGTGTGTGTGTGTGTGTGTGTGTGTGTGTGTGTGTGTGTGTGTGTGTGTGTGTGTGTGTGTGTGTGTGTGTGTGTGTGTGTGTGTGTGTGTGTGTGTGTGTGTGTGTGTGTGTGTGTGTGTGTGTGTGTGTGTGTGTGTGTGTGTGTGTGTGTGTGTGTGTGTGTGTGTGTGTGTGTGTGTGTGTGTGTGTGTGTGTGTGTGTGTGTGTGTGTGTGTGTGTGTGTGTGTGTGTGTGTGTGTGTGTGTGTGTGTGTGTGTGTGTGTGTGTGTGTGTGTGTGTGTGTGTGTGTGTGTGTGTGTGTGTGTGTGTGTGTGTGTGTGTGTGTGTGTGTGTGGGTGTGTGTGTGTGTGTGTGTGTGTGTGTGTGTGTGTGTGTGTGTGTGTGTGTGTGTGTGTGTGTGTGTGTGTGTGTGTGTGTGTGTGTGTGTGTGTGTGTGTGTGTGTGTGTGTGTGTGTGTGTGTGAAAAATGTATATTAATATATTTAATAAAATAATAATAATTCCAATAAATTGTATTTAACAAAAGAATTACTATTCCAAAGATCTAACATAACATTCTATATCAACACTAAAAACAGTCTCTTTATTGAAAAATGTACATGCCATTGAATGATTGAAGAAAATTAAGTATTAAAAGCTAATGATGTCAATCTTCCAGAAACAGTTTTAAGCAGTAATCGAATCATAAACATCATCCTCTGCTGGCAGCATGACGAATATTTAATGTCTCGATTTCTCTCTCTCTCTCTCTAAGTAACGATGATAACAACGTCCTTCTACAACGTCAACAATCAGAGATTTTGGTGGTGTCCATGAGTGACATTCAACACATTTTCTTGATATCGCCTGCTTTGCTAACAACCTATTTGTGACAGTGAGGCATGCAATCTATTTGTCTGAGCTGTTTTCACAATGTTGACTTGCGAAAATATCCTCTCTACACATGCTGATGAATGTGGCAACACCATTATACGCACATAAATTTGAAAAGCAGTTCAAACTTGAAATGATCATTCCCATCCTTGATTGATCTCAACTTAAACCAGAAAGCTCCAGGTTCAAGATTAGCCATGTTTTGAAGAGACTCTTTTGAATTTGATAGAAGTTTCCATTGGTCCTGTAAATTGTCTAGTTCACTCTCAGCTTTTTTTTTACGTCTTTTCTTGGCTTATTTTCATAATTCTGACTGGTAACACTGGCAGTAGCTATTAGTATGAAAGCCGCATGTATTGAATGTATTTATCATCTTAATGTATGTTCAAGGTGTATGTGTGTGCTGATAGGTTTACGTTTTCGGTGGGAGGCCATCAAAACAGATATTGATACCTCTACAGAGATATTATACAAACTACTTGGCAAAGTCTGGGAGAGAGAGGAAATACCAGCAGAATGGAAGGAAGGTTATCTGGTCAAGTTGCGTAAGAAGGGAAATTTACAAGAGTGCACAAATTATAGAGGAATAATGTTACTATCAGTGCCAGCAAAAGTATTAAACAGAATCATCCTGGAGAGATTAAAAGAGTCCATAGACAAGCAACTGAGAGATGAACAAGCAGGTTTTCGACAAAATAGATTCTGTACAGACCAGATAGCCACATTGAGAATAATAGTTGAACAAAGTCTGGAATGGAATTTACTGCTATACATTGGATTCGTGGACTATGAAAAGGCATTTGACAGTGTAAACAGAGAATTGCATAGGAAATTGATGAGGCATTATGGAGTTCCCATGAAGATCATTAACTTAATAAAGAAGACCTATGAAGACATGACATGCAGAGTTCTTCGTGAAGGACAACTTACAGAACCGTTTAGGATTAGAACGGGAGTGAGACAGGGATGCCTCTTGTCTCCATTTCTTTTCTTACTAGCAATAGATTGGGTTATCTTCTTCTTCTTCGTTCGTCCTGAAAAGGACGTTGGTTGCGCTGTGTCCGTTTACAGCGAAGCTGCGATATTTGCACCTTTCGGCCGACACATTCGACTTCAGCATGGCATTTTTGGGACCAGGTTAGCCTTCCCTCTTCGATCCCTACTCACTCAGCCAGACTGCAGGGATGCAGCCTGTTTCCAGGACCACCACTTGGAGGTGGAGTAGGGTCTTGGTCAGCTCTGGCTCGCTGACCCTGACGCAAGCAGTCTAGCTATGGGTCGCTAACTGCATTCCTCACTGTTGATGCATCTTAGGTCCCAGATTGGGTTATGAAAACATCGACATCACACAACAGAAATGGAATCCAGTGGAATCTGACTAAACAGATTGATGATCTGGATTTTGCAGATGACTTGGCTCTTCTGTCCCATAACCATAATCAGATGCAAGAGAAAATGAAAATTCTCGATGAGAGGTCACAACAAGTGGGCCTGAAAATACACAGGGAAAAGACAAAGATTATGAGAATAAATGCAAGAAATGATAACAAGGTTGAACTTGAAGAAACACCACTAAATGATGTAGAATCGTACACATATTTTGGAAGTAATATAGACAAAGTTGGGGGGACAGACAGTGATATCAAAATAAGAATACAAAAAGCAAGAGGAGCTTTCATTGCATTGGGAAACATATGGAGAACAAGAGAAATCAAGTCCAACACAAAAATAAGAATCTTCAACTCAAATGTCAAGTCAGTCCTATTGTATGGCTCTGAGACATGGAGAACAACAAAAACAACAACCAAAAAGCTACAGACTTTTATAAACGGGTGCTTGTGTAGAATAGAAGGACTGACATGGTATGACAAAGTCACAAATGTGGAATTGATGACAAGAACCAGAGAAGTGCCAGTGGAAGAAGAGTTGAGAAGAAGACGCTGGCGATGGATAGGACACACATTGAGGAAACCTGTTGATAGCATTACAAGGCAGTCCTTGTTCTGGAATCCACAGGGAAAGAGAGGCAGAGGTAGACCAAAAAACGGAGAAGAGAACTGGAAACAGAGGTGAAAATGATGAGGAAAACATGGAAAGAACTTGAGCGGATGGCACAGGACAGGAAGACTTGGCATGTGTTTGTTGAAAACTTATGCTCCTTGGGGAGCTAAAGGGTATTGATTGATTGATGGGAGGATATGGACAGGAAGAAATGGTGGCGTACTCAGCACATGAGGAATAAAGCGTATACAATATTTCTCCCTCCCCCCATTATTTCTTGGCAACAAGTAGGAAATTAATTATTTACTAAGAAAAGAATATCAACAGCCACGTTGTTCAGAACCAAGACAAAGAGTTCTCAGCATTAGGAGCTGATTCTAAGAGTTCATATGCTGAGAGATTTAAGACGTTGGCTTCAATTCTTCCTCTGCCTATTTTTAAACAGGGTGTCAGTAGTTAAGTTTTTACAAATTTATTTACTGTATCACTAATGGCAGTTATTTAATCATTAAGTTTTTTTTTTAATTTATTTATTGCAGCACTAATGGCAGTTATTTAGTCATTCATCTGAGCACAGCTCGCGTCAATGACTAATAAATGTCTCCGCATCAAGCAAGACCAAATGAAATCTGATCTGACGGGAAGGTTGCTGAAAGTCACATTCCGCAAACAGCGCTACGAATGACCGATTCGGTCTTGAGGCGGGGGCTATGTAAATAATGTTCTCGTTTTAATTACCTGTATACCGATGGTCGGGAAAGACACATAAAGAATAGGAATACTGTTCCTTCAGGCAATGTCGTAAGAGGAGATTGATATGGCGCTGCACATGGGCTGACAACCTCATCATGTAACATAAGTTGCTCAGAAGCCATCAATGTAAGAGCACAAGAATGCTCTCGTGCCAGCCTCCTATAAGAGGACCAGCTGCAGTAGTGGCTCCAGGACCAGCTACAGTAGTGGCTCCAGGACCAGCTGCAGTAGTGGCTCCAGGACCAGCTGCAGTAGTGACTCCAGGACCAGCTGCAGTAGTGGCTCCAGGACCAGCTGCAGTAGTGGCTCCATGACCAGCTGCAGTAGTGACTCCAGGACCAGCTGCAGTAGTGGCTCCAGGACCAGCTGCAGTAGTGGCTCCAGGACCAGCTGCAGTAGTGGCTCCAGGACCAGCTGCAGTAGTGGCTCCAGGACCAGCTGCAGTAGTGGCTCCAGGACCAGCTGCAGTAGTGGCTCCAGGACCAGCTGCAGTAGTGGCTCCAGGACCAGCTGCAGTAGTGGCTCCAGGACCAGCTGCAGTAGTGGCTCCAGGACCAGCTGCAGTAGTGACTCCAGGACCAGCTGCAGTAGTGACTCCAGGACCAGCTGCAGTAGTGGCTCCAGGACCAGCTGCAGTAGTGGCTCCAGGACCAGCTGCAGTAGTGGCTCCAGGACCAGCTGCAGTAGTGGCTCCAGGACCAGCTGCAGTAGTGGCTCCAGGACCAGCTGCAGTAGTGGCTCCAGGACCAGCTGCAGTAGTGGCTCCAGGACCAGCTGCAGTAGTGGCTCCAGGACCAGCTGCAGTAGTGGCTCCAGGACCAGCTGCAGTAGTGGCTCCAGGACCAGCTGCAGTAGTGACTCCAGGACCAGCTACAGTAGTGGCTCCAGGACCAGCTGCAGTAGTGGCTCCAGGACCAGCTGCAGTAGTGGCTCCAGGACCAGCTGTAGTGGTGGATCCATGCATCCATAAGTAGCGACAACGGAAATGATGATGATGTGGATGGACAAATTCTGAGCGCTTAAACAAACGCGAGCTTATCGGATAGCAATCCTCTAGCGTTATCAAACAATACCTACCGCTTGTGAGATACTTGACATACGCCGATATAGAGACTCAACACAGAAACAATAATCAAACTTTTAACAATTAAATATAAATGGTGAACAGGACGAAAGCACCTGGGCAAGAAAATATTACCATTGGTCTGTTCAGGCTAAAAAACAACAACAACAATAAATATGTCACAAGGCCCGCGTAGCGCGTTGAGTTTAATTTAAAATGGAACGATTTTCGAGACTAGATATTGTATTTCCAACGAACAAAAAAACAAAGGTACACGGTAGGCGCTCGTAAGGAAGAAAGACTATAAAGGAAGAAGGCACTCCGGGGATTCGACCCAATACTACCAGAAACGGCGCCATTACCTCGCAGAAACAGTGACCCATGTTAGAACTAGCGATCAGCTAAGCACTAAATAAAAATATGCATCACTGAAAGGTACTCCTCTCACGACACTACTGGCAACTAATGTATATAGGACATGAACGACCAAGACATGTTCAATGTACTTAAACTTAGCTGACTGGAAGAGGTTCTGGTGTTGGCTCTAAAATCTTCAGACGTGTTGTGTCCCGGGTAAATTAAATATGTACAAAGTACTTACGAGTATGTACATTGTTTAAGTTCAAAAGACATCTGAACGTAAACGCTTGATCAGTGGCAGATGACCTGCTTCCACAGTTAAGTCTACATCAAACACAGTACCAACCTAGCCAAAGGCTACCATTTTCCACTTAAACACGATTTTCATAATTCCCGTTTATTGATTTTTTTAAAAGAAAAATTTAAAAAAAAGAATATAAAATCAAACGCAACGAACAATTTAAAAAAAAAGGTTTTGTTTGGGACGGCTTAGTTTTAAGCTGATTAACGATGTCATCTGCCCTGCAGAAAACATCATCCATAATCCCCAGATTATCATGGATTCATGAAAGCGTACCCGTCACTGGAGTTTGGAAAGCAATATGTGCACCAGGAAGGCGCATAATTACGTTGTCACGCCAATACAAAACATTCCTATTTATTAGGAAAGTAACCAGGATACCTTCAAGGCGCATACTACCAGTAGCTGGTAATGAATAACGCTAAATCCGTAGCAACATGTGGCTCATTCTAGAACACACACCTTTATCTCGTTAAACCCTGTTCTGCTACAGAGAGATATGAGGATGATCAAGGACATAACCTGGCTATACAGTCTTCTTCTTCTGAAAAGGACGTTTGTTACGTTGTTTCGCCGTTTACAGCGAAGCTGCGATATTTGCGCCTTTCGGCCCGACACATCCGTTTTCAGCATGGCACTTTTGGGACCGGGTTTGCCTTCCCTCTTCGATCCCTATTCTCTCGGCCAGACAGCAGTGATACAGCCTGTTTCCAAGTCCACCACTTGGAGGTGGAGTAGGGTCTTGGTCAGCTCTGGCTCGCTGACTGCATTCATCTCGTTTGCTGTGCCTTCGGTCCCGCCTGTACAGTCTCACAACTCCCTGTCTCTTCGCCTGTTAGCTCCCTCAGAAGCACAGATCTTCAACTAGTTCCCTCCTGTCTTTGACAGTCTTTTCACGTTATTTCCATGGATTCTTCTTATGTCTTTTCCCAGTTCTCTTTCCCCAGTGTGTTAGTCCGATAAATAATCTGTTATATAACACAGAAAATGTCTTCGGTTTTCGCCTGACATCTGCAACTAACAGGCTTGCACGTGTGAGGCAACTGTTACAAATGTGAAAAGTAGGTGCTCAACTTAGTTGCTGCCGTAATTCTCCGTTAATGTCAACATCCGAGAAATGTCCGACTCCAACGGAAGCCCTAGTCCAGGGTTTCTTAACATGTGGTTCACTCACCCCTTCGGGGGTGTCGTCCATGAATAGATTTTAAGGGTCCGTGTACAAAACCTAAAATTTGAAGTTTTTTAAATTTATCTTTAATAATGCGATTTTGTACATTTTCTTTTATTCCAACAAGTGGTCCATAACCTTCATTGGATAATCGCAGGGGTTTGTGGTATTTAAAAAAATGGGTTTAAAAACCCGTGCCCAAAACATAAGCCGACATCTGTCTTTCACGTCTGTTGCCGTTACAGATGCGGACAATATAACAATAGACTTAAAACCTTAATCTTAAAGTGGTAGACCGGGCAAACAGAAACATAAAACAAATACAGGTATTAAAATAACAAATAGTTCCTGGGAGTCTCTGAAGAGACGAAGAAAGAACATGACTACTGTTCCCTCGCGCATGTTCTATCAATCAATCAATACCGTTTAGCTCCCCAAGGAGCATAGACCTTCAAAGAACACATGCCAAGTCAACCTGTCACGTGTCATCAGATCAAGTTCTTTCCACGTCGTCCTCGTCATTTTCACTTCTGTCTCCGTGTTTTGTCTACCTCTAACTCACTTTCCCTGGGGATTCCAGAACAAGGGGCTGTCTTGTAATGTTATCAACAGGTTTCCTCAATTTGTGTCCTATCCATCGTCGGAGTGGCTAAGATGTATGGCGTACGCCTCTAATTCTAAAGGTAACGGGTTCGCTCCCAGTACAGGGAATATAATTGATGGACATTTTTTAAGAACCAGTGGTTCACTAATCTCCTGAGTAGTGAGATCGGATGCCTAGACTTCTCAGATAATAGCGAAAAATAGGAGGTCCCGCGTGCAAGTTGCGCACGTTTAAAATCCCTCGGCAGTTGGAAATTGTAAAAAGTAGGCCATACGGACGCTGGCCTTGCAAATTAAAACATTAGGAAATCTAACCACGACAAAAAATATTTATAAAATGTGTGATTTATGCATATACACATTGGGATCCTCGCCGTTGCTACGGACTTCGTGCACTGTGCTGAGATCATCCTTGTGTGATCTAAGCGAGGAGATCGAAGCACTTATGGAGTTGTCCATGTGTAATGAAGATGGTCCTTAAAAAACCAAACCAAACCAGAACTATCCATCGCCTGCATCCTCTTCTCATCTCTTGTGCCACTGGCACTTGTCTGGTTGTCATTAGTTCCTATGAGGCAACTAAAATGAAATTGTGTTTGGGGATTGTAACATCATAAAATGAGGTTGTGTTTGGGGATTGTAACATCATAAAATGAGGTTGTGTTTGGGGATTGTAACATCATAAAATGAGGTTGTGTATGAGGAGTGTAACATCATAAAATGAGGTTGTGTATGGGGATTGTAACATCATAAAATGAGGTTGTGTGTGAGGATTGTAACATCATAAAATGAGGTTGTGTATGGGGATTGTAACATCATAAAATGAGGTTGTGTATGAGGATTGTAACATCATAAAATGAGGTTGTGTATGGGGATTGTAACATCATAAAATGAGGTTGTGTATGGGGATTGTAACATCATAAAATGAGGCTGTGTATGGGGGGATTGTAACATCATAAAATGAGGCTGTGTATGGGGATTGTAAATCATAAAATGAGGTTGTGTATGGTGATTGTAACATCATAAAATGAGGTTGTGTATGGGGATTGTAACATCATCATGTAAATAAACATTGCTACAGAAAGTATGGCTGTGACAGCATGATAAAGTTTTAATGCAGGCTTCCTAAAAATGGGCAGACTTCAGTAATGGCTCCAAACTTCTATCGGAGCAAAAAGGGAAAAGTAGTTCCTTTGTATTTTCATGTATCACTGCCCGACTATGCTCTCCATTCCTGGTAAGTTATGAAAGAGAAGGGCGGTAAATGGCAAGTACTTTACTGTGAGAAACAAAACGGACATTACGAATCAATCATGCATTTGCACCATGCAGCCATAATTAAAAATTCATGAACCACGATTCTCCAAACAAAAATGAAAAGAAGCAAAACACCTTGGAGTCACGATCCAAGAAAGACTGTATGCCAATAATTTTATACGGAGGCCGCTTTTAACGATTGGGTTACATCCTACGGCAATGCACTGTATAGATTTCTATCACTGAATACAACATATCACATATCTTACATATGAAAACGTGAAATGCTGAATTCTTCATGAAGGACGGCGTATTGAAACATTTGAAATAAGAAATGGTGTGAGGTCAGGATGCCTCCTTCACAATCTCTCATCTTAGTGGCTATTGACTGGATAATGATAACAAAGATAAAAGCCTACAGAAACTGAATTCAGTGAATTGGCAAAACGCCACACCTACTGAAAAGTCACATTCTATTTTTGGAATTTTTATGTCTCTACTTATATTCAACTAACTTGTATAAATTAAAATTAAAAAACAGGTGTGAAAATAAAGAGGAGAATTAACTGCCATTTATCACATAAAATGATATGTCTCATAACATCTAAACGAGAGATACGACGGTCTGTTCAAGACATGATTTCGTAGAGTGCAGAAATGTTAGCTGTCTCTTGTAAAGTCACTTTATTGGCCATTTGGGATTTTATTTTATTTTGTTTCTGGGAGTTAAAAAACAAATTAATTAAACGTATTTGTCAAATGTCAGTTATCGTTCATTGTTGTAACATTTGTTTCATGTATATCAAACAGATACAAGTGAGGATACAACAATTTAAAAACAGGAAGTAACTTTTCAATCACCATGAAGGTTTCGCGGACGATCTAGCTCTTCTATACTAAAATCATAAACAGATAAAAATGACAATACGTGACGAGAAGTCACAAAGCTGGGTTTTGTAATATACAGAGGGACCGAAGACGCATCAAAAGTGAGGAATGCAGTAAGCGACCCATAGCTTGACTGCTTGCGTCAGGATCAGCGAACCAGAGCTGACCAAGACCCTACTCCACCTCCAAGTGGTGGTCCTGGAAACAGGCTGCATCACTGCAGTCTGGCTGAGAGAGTAGGGATCGAAGAGGGAAGGCTAACCCGGTCCCAAAAATGCCATGCCGAAAACGGATGTGTCGGGCCAAAAGGGGCAGATATCGCACCTTTGCTGTAAACTGCAACACAACGTAACAAACGTTCTTTTTAGGACGAACGCAGAAGAAGTAATATATAGAGAGAAGACAATGATTATGGGGGAAAAAACATGAAAAGATAACCAAACTGCATCAAGAGATAATCCCTATAAGATGTGGACTCGTACATATATCTTGGCAGCTTTACAGAAACATTGGACAAACAGAGAGTCATCATGTGACGTATTCTTTCCAGAACGTTGTCTCCATTACAGCTGCTCTGAACGCATCACGATTCTGGGCAAGTCGACCTGCATCAGCCAAAGACAAGTTCAGACTCTCTGTGATGTCGTGGGTCCACCGTCGTCTAGGTCGACCCCTTCCCCTTTTTCCAGGGACCATGCCTTCCATCACTATTTTTTCCAGACTATTATGTCTTTTTATATGACCGAAAAATTGCAGCTTCCTTATTGCGATGGTATTTAAAAGCCAATGTTCCTGTATGTTTAGTGAGTGCAGTACTTCTCTGTTGGTCTTTTTTTTCTGTCCAGGGTATTCTCAGCATCCTTCTGTAGCATTTCATTTCGAATGATGTAATCTTTTTTGCAACTGTTTTACTGAGTGTCCAAGTCTCGCAGCCGTATGTTGCTACTGGGAATATACATGCTCTGATCAGTTGTAACTTTGTTTCTTTGCTTGTGCCTTGCCATAGGTTTTTCATCTGTATTAGTTTATGTGAAGCAATTGCAAGTCTTCTTTTAATTTCTACTGCACAGTCGCCAGAGCTGTTGATGATTGATCCTAAGTATTCAAATTCATTAACACTTTCCAGTTCTTCGTTATCAATTTCAATTTCTGGTTTGGTCTTTAAGGTCTCTAGGGTGTTGCATAAAAAGAGTAAAAAACAGAGAGATTCAAGGAAATCAAGTTCGAAACAAAAATACGAATCTTTTAACTCAAATGTTAAGACAACTCTAGCACACATGGCTATGGCTATGGCACACTAGGTCAACAACTAACACAGAAAACAAGAAGTTAGAGTTTCATAAATGGTTGCTTGTAAAGAAAAGGGTGAAAATGGTATGATAAGTTGACCAACGTGAAAGTGACGGAAAGAACCAGATAAATAACAAGTGGAACAAGAGGAGAGATAAATAAGCTGTGGACACCAGCTGAGAGAGAAATAAGCTGTGGACACCAGCTGAGAGATAAATAAGCTGTGGACACCAGCTGAGAGCACAAAGACAGTCTTTGTTATAAAACCCCCTGGGTTAAGACAACAAAATGGAGGGAAACCAAATAAAGACTACAGGCTAAAACAGGATATGGAAAGACCTTGCACGGATGGCACAGGACAGGACTTGCCACAAATTTGTTGGAGTCATATACTTTACAACAGCCGAGGAGTAATGGCAGACAGGAAAGATCATATTCTCAACCATTATGACAAAATCTGTTCTTTGCTTCAGCCAAGTAGCTCTGTCTTCCACTCCAAGGCCTGGCTTATTACACTGAACTATCATTTCTAATCATAAAATATGTGCTCCAAATTTTTTATTCAAAAGGTCTAAAGAATAGACAGATCTTGAGCTACAGAGAAGTGCAGACAGAAATAAAATGTCTAAAGAATAGACAGATCTTGAGCTACAGAGAAGTGCAGACAGAAATAAAAGGTCTAAAGAATAGACAGATCTTGAGCTACAGAGAAGTGCAGACAGAAATAAAAGGTCTAAAGAATAGACAGATCTTGAGCTACAGAGAAGTGCAGACAGAAATAAAAGGTCTAAAGAATAGACAGATCTTGAGCTACAGAGAAGTGCAGACAGAAATAAAAGGTCTAAAGAATAGACAGATCTTGAGCTACAGAGAAGTGCAGACAGAAATAAAAGGTCTAAAGAATAGACAGATCTTGAGCTACAGAGAAGTGCAGACAGAAATAAAAGGTCTAAAGAATAGACAGATCTTGAGCTACAGAGAAGTGCAGACAGAAATAAAAGGTCTAAAGAATAGACAGATCTTGAGCTACAGAGAAGTGCAGACAGAAATAAAAGGTCTAAAGAATAGACAGATCTTGAGCTACAGAGAAGTGCAGACAGAAATAAAAGGTCTAAAGAATAGACAGATCTTGAGCTACAGAGAAGTGCAGACAGAAATAAAAGGTCTAAAGAATAGACAGATCTTGAGCTACAGAGAAGTGCAGACAGAAATAAAAGGTCTAAAGAATAGACAGATCTTGAGCTACAGAGAAGTGCAGACAAAAATAAAAGGTCTAAAGAATAGGCAGATCTTGAGCTACAGAGAAGTGCAGACAGAAATAAAAGGTCTACAGAATAGACAGATCTTGAGCTGCACAGGGTTGGAGGACTCGGCTTGAATTTCTTGAAGGCCTATGCTCCCTACAGAGGAGAAGGGTAAAGATGATGCCCACTATGTACTCCCATGCTTTTTTGTGCATCTCTGAAGAAACAAATAAAGATGAGTACCACTGCTCCCTGAGGAGACACCTAGTGTGGAACTTGTGCACGGAGATTGCAGCTTCATCCAATAATAAAAATGCCACAGAAACCACCAAAAAGGCAAATCAAAGTTCTTGTTCACAAGCTTCTTGTAAAGAGGGGGTCAAATACAAGGGGTGGTCCAATACAAGGGGTGGTCCAATACTCCTTTTTGGGCATTCAAGGAGAATGACAATGCTAAAAATATTTCCAAATATCCTCATAAACGACCAGCAGACCACAGTGTACCAACAGCTATCAACAATCCTAACTCTTCATTCTATCAACAATCCTAACTCTTCATTCTACCAACAATCCTAACTCTCCATTCTATCAACAATCCTAACTCTTCATTCTATCAACAATCCTAACTCTTCATTCACATTTTTCATAAAATAATAGCTTTCTAATAACACATTTCCTTCTCCTTTAACTCCACAGGCACATACTGTCCACACATAACTTATATTTCAGCAACAGCGAACTATTTTTGTTCAGTTCCTGCAGTACACCTTACAATATGGACAAGTCCTACTGAGCTCATGAATTCACAGACCTATGACCTCAGCCATGTTTTTTTTTAAAAGTGACCTACCTTGGTACAATCCTGCTCATCATCAGCCTCAGGGTCATACCGTTCAGCAGAAACTACAGAACAACAGAATTGGAAAACAAATTAGACAACTACGGCCATTAGGGTGTTTCATTAATATGTGTGGGTTTTTTTCTTCTTTGTTTATTTTTTCTTCATGCATGATAGAAAGATAAAAGTAGTTCGATAGCAGATGCTGCCACAGGGGAGTGAAGTGTTAGAGACTTCACTGTCATCAGCTTCATGAAGTGGGGTGACCAGTTCCCTTCCTTGCTGCATTTACCTCCCCTCAAGAAAAGAGTCTGGAACCCATTTACAGATGCGTAGAATGGATTATGAACCCAGTAGCTTTGCCTCAATAAGCAAGTAGTATAATTACTATGCCCATTGTTGCTCTTCTTGCATGATAGTTTAACATTTTTACTGCATAACAGGAGATATAATTATTATTACACTGGCTTATGTTAAATAACCAATGTTATTTCTGTAATCATATGGCTGATGCTGTTATTGTTCTCAGATGGCCATTGTTATTCAGATTCTAAGGTGACATCAACACCCTTCAGCTCCGCAAGCAGCATAGCAAACAAACTTATATCAAGTCTTCCTGTCCTGTGCCATCAGCAGACGTATGCCAAGTCTTCCTGTCCTGTGCCATCAGCAGACGTATGCCAAGTCTTCCTGTCCTGTGCCATCAGCAGATGTATGCCAAGACTTCCTGTCCTGTGCCATCATCTCAAGGTCTGTCCATGTCTTCTTCACCCACATCATGTCTGTCTCCAGTTCTCTTCTCTGTGTGTTCCTTGATCTCCCTCTACCGCTCTTACCCTGGGGATTCCAGAACAAGGACTGCTGGGTAATGCCATAAACACGTTTCCTCAATATGTGTGCTACCCATGTCTAGTGTCTTCTCATCTCTTGTTCCATTAGAACTTGGTTCTTGACTTCAGTTCCACACTTGTGATCTTGTCATACCACTTTAATCCTTCTATTCTACGCGAGCATCATTTACAAAAGCAGGTGGCTTATGCTACTGCAGTATTCAGGTGATGTATGATATTATGGTTTTCGACCGGCTGATGTTATAGTTTTCAAGTAACCCACTTTATTATGGTTTTCAGATTCATCCTTCAACTCCCTAAGTAGTTTAGGCTGTTAACAAAGTTATGCCAAGACCTCCCGTCACGCGCCATCGGCTCCAATTCTATCTGTGTCTTTCTCGTCACTTTCATTCCTTTCTGTCTTAAGTTCTCTACTCAATGTGTTCTTTGGTCTACCTCAGCTTCTTTTACCCTGAGGATCCAAAAAAAAAATGACTGCATTGTAGTGCTATCAACAAGTTTCCTCAATGTGTGTTCTATCCATCCTCAATATCTTCTTCTCATCTCTTGCTTCACTGTCACTTGTCTGGTTCTTGCCATCAGATGGTTTTCATATATTCTTACTGTTTTGTAGTGACTCGTGTTATTATAGTTTTCACCCAGAAAAATTTTATTATCATTGTAACACATTATTTTTCTTGATGACGGATGTAATTCAAATTGACACCACGATAAAGATATAGTAGAAAAACTGATTACATGAAAGATGCTAAACAAACAGCAGATTTCCAGCAAGTACAATAAAAAATCATTTTATTTTAAATATGCAAGCAAAATATATGTGCTAAGCCTGCATGCTAAATTTAATCACAGAATCTTTACTTTAAATGACAAAATATCCAACAATTTAAAACTTATTTTTAGTATAAGACTGAGTCAGAAATGCTATGCCAGGTAGGCATGAAGTCTGACTCATAAATTTCTTGTCTGGCTCCTAGATTAAAAAAAATGTCAGCACTCCTGATTTAAGGTTATATCTAAGACTATGTGAGCCGCAGTAGCATAGTGGTTAGTGCACTGGCTTCCTAGCTCAGTGGTCTATGGTTCGATCCCCAGATGATGTGGGATTTTTTAAGGCCGCAAACGGCTCCTGGGTTGACCCAGCCCCAATTGGGTAACAGAGCAACTTCTGGGAAGGTTAAGGCGGCCGGCGTGATGCTGACCACATCACCCCTAGTGAGCCAATGGTCAAGAAAATATAGGCCTAACACCATATTCCCAATATTATACCTCAATGGGCGTGTAACGGGATCCTTTCCTTCCTTTCCTAAGACTATCTCTGTAATCTTTACCTGATTTAAGGTTGTATCTAAGACTATCTCTGTAATCTTTACCTGATTTAAGGTTGTATCTAAGACTAAGACTATCTCTGTAATCTTTACCTGATTTAAGGTTGTATCGAAGACTAAGACTATCTCTGTAATCTTTACCTGATTTAAGGTTATATCTAAGTTTATCTCTGTAATCTTTACCTGATTTAAGGTTGTATCTAAGACTAAGACTATCTCTGTAATCTTTACCTGATTTTCTCCTATCCCTTGATGGCGGAGCTAAAAGAAAGAAAAAAAATATACAGGTCAAGAGTTTATGCAATTTTTTTTAAAGCTTAACAATAAATATCAGTAACAAAAAATCTAATTACTGTAGACTTGCATGTAAATTAACATAAAGTGAAAATGTGCGCTTATACTGGCATCAATGTTTCGTCTAAGCTGTGCGTGTGTGTACACAGGTTAAGAAATCAACATACATAGGAAATTTAACTGTACACAAAACGTTACATTCAAATAAATATGATAATTATTCAACATGGTTCTCCGCTGAAAAATACATACACTCAGTTTCGTGAAATTAGTGAGCAAACAGGTCATTACAAATTAGAGGGAACACTGATTGGCGTCAATAATAATTAATAGATAAATGATTTAGAATAATGGCATGACAGTCTTTCAGAAGTCCAAAAACATGGTTAACATCAAACATTTCTGTACAGTATTAGTCTTCCACCTACTTACACCAAGCAACCCTGCTTGTGCCACCTGTTCAAGTTCTTTCCGTGTCTTTTTCACCTTTCTGAGGTCTGCCTCCAAGCCCCTACTCTATGTGTTTTTGAGTCTCTCTCTCTCTCTTTTGCCTTGGGCATTCCAGAACAAGGACTGTCTTGTAATGCTATCAAGTAGGTTCCTCAATGTATGCCCTATTCAAGCCAAAATCTGTGTCCCCACTTCCTGTTCACTAGGTATATGGCTCTTGCCATCACTTCCACATTGGTGAACCTGCCATACGGCTCTATCCATCACTTCCACATTGGTGAACCTGCCATACCAACTGTCAACTTTATATTATCCCCAAGCTCCTCTTTATGAAAGTTTGTAACTTCTTGGTTGTTGTTTCTGTAACTCTCCATGTTACAGAATGTTACAGTAGGACTGACCTGACACTCACATTCTTGTTTTTGTGTTGGATTTGATTTATGCTGATTGCCATATATTTGCCAATGCAATGAAAGCTTCTCTTTCTGACTACATTTCCATGTTCATATCACTACTCATTTCTCCAACTTTGCTTTTCATCACCTTCTCAGCTTCCCAAGGAGCATAGACCTTCAACAAACTTGTGCCAAGTCTTCCTGTCACCTGCCATCAGCTCAAGCTCTCTGTCTCCATATCTCTTCTCCATGTGTTCTTCGGTTGACCTCTCTTACCCTGGGGTTTCAAGAATAAGGACTGCCTTGTAATGATATGAACAGGTTTCCTCAGTGTGTGTCTTATCCATCGCTAGCAACTTCTCATCTCTTGTTCTACTGGTGCTTGGCAAGCACCTATTTATGAAAGTCTAGCATTTTGGTTGTTATTTTTGTTGTTCTCCGTGTTTCTGAGCTATACAAAATGGCTGAAGGTTATTTCCCCATGCAATGAAAGCTTCTCTAGCCTTTTGTATTCTTATTTTAATATCCCTGTATGTCGCTCAAACAGTGTCTATACTCCACTCCACCCAAGGTATGTATCAAAAATATTTGATTCTTGGAGTTTCTTCCAGTGCAGCCACTATTGTTATCATTTCCAGCATTTATTCTCCTTATAGTTGTTTTCTCCCTGTGTATTGTCTCTTTGCAGTGCCAGAATATATATATATATATACTGTTATCCTCAACAACGATAAACTACGCAAAGATGACAGTTAAGAAATGAAAAACCAACTATGAACAAAACAATGATGATAATTTAGACTAATTTAGAGCATAAAACTCCACAGGTCTTACAAGTATCTGTGATAAAAACATAAGAACTACAGTTGTTGTTGTTGTTGAACTAGGGCTGCTGAGCTTCTCGCTCTTTAGCAGCCAATACCAAGTTGAAGACTCCTTGGTGTTATCTACACTGTAGATCTAGGTTTTTCCTGTGGCTTTTCAGACATTCCGAAACATGTTGAGTTGAAGTCAATAGCTCCAGTTTCTCCAGCTTGGCTTGCATTTAAAGGATCGTCATATCTGGTCCTAAGCTAGGAGTAAGAAGTGCGTGGCATAGTTTGCATTTCCCGCCATCCAAGGGGGCTCTCCAACTATGCAGAGCTAAATTACTGTACTCTGGTTCCAGGTTCTCCCAAGGAATTATCATGTCCTGCACAGAGCCACTTCTCAGCTTCCCCTGCCTATCACTGGGTCCACAGTAAGATCCTTCTGTATGCATTCAACCAAGTCAAAGCCAAAGAATTACATCTGGGGTTCAATTGACTTCTCCAAGTTTAGTGTGCAATGCTGAGTTCTCAACAAGTTTCACCATAGGGGGAATCCCTGGAAGAGTGTGGATAAGTTCAAGAGTTAATGAGGATGTAATTAGCCTCACAGACACGTACATATACTGCAGCATTGTGCATAGCTGGTGGTCATATAAGGATGACTCCAGATATGCCTCCATGCATGAGAACTACAGTAAGACTAGATAAAAGGGTGCGTGTGGTGTTGTGTCTCCAGAAAGACAAAGAAAGAACTACAGTAAGACTAGATAAAAGGGTGTGTGTGGTGTTGTGTCTCCAGAGAGACAAAGAAAGAACTACAGTAAGACTAGATAAAAGGGTGCGTGTGGTGTTGTGTCTCCAGAGAGACAAAGAAAGAACTACAGTAAGACTAGATAAAAGGGTGCGTGTGGTGTTGTGTCTCCAGAGAGACAAAGAAAGAACTACAGTAAGACTAGATAAAAGGGTGCGTGTGGTGTTGTGTCTCCAGAGAGACAAAGAAAGAACTACAGTAAGACTAGATAAAAGGGTGCGTGTGGTGTTGTGTCTCCAGAGAGACAAAAGAAAGAACTAAGGACTAGATGTGTGTGGTGTTGTGTCTCCAGAGAGACAAAGAAAGAACTACAGTAAGACTAGATAAAAGGGTGCGTGTGGTGTTGTGTCTCCAGAAAGACAAAGAAAGAACTACAGTAAGACTAGATAAAAGGGTGTGTGTGGTGTTGTGTCTCCAGAGAGACAAAGAAAGAACTACAGTAAGACTAGATAAAAGGGTGCGTGTGGTGTTGTGTCTCCAGAGAGACAAAGAAAGAACTACAGTAAGACTAGATAAAAGGGTGCGTGTGGTGTTGTGTCTCCAGAGAGACAAAGAAAGAACTACAGTAAGACTAGATAAAAGGGTGTGTGTGGTGTTGTGTCTCCAGAGAGACAAAGAAAGAACTACTGCACCCCCAGGAATGTCGGACAAGGCGATTAAGTGAGATTGTGCATGGGGCTGACAACCTCATCATGTCAACAAATTGACACAGAAACCACTGCTGCTAATGAATGTTTGCTGCAGACTTTCTACATGCAGGGAGCTGCGGTAGCATAGTGGTTAGTGCACTGGCTTCCTAGCTCAGTGGTCTATGGTTTGATCTCCAGATGAGGTGGGATTTTTTTAGGCCGCAAACGGGTCCTGGGTCGACCCAGCCCCAACTGGGTACCAGAGCAACTCTGGGAAGGTTAAAGCGGCCGGCGTGATGTTGACCACATCACCCCTAGTGTGCCGATGGTCAAGAAAATATGGGCCTAACACCATATTCCCAATATGCCTCAACGGGCGTGTGACGGGTTCCCTTTCTACATGCAGATGGTTGCAGTGGTGACTATTCGCACTACAAGGAGCGCAAAAGGAAAATGATGATGAAGATTATGAATTTAATTTACGCTTTTTTTTTCTGTGCTGTTTTCATAAATCTTGCGTGCGATAAAAGACTTTGCTGTCATGATAAGCCTTAAAATGGCCGTCACCAGTACCATTCCTGGTAAACTCTACGGAGATACCAACAGCTTCAAGCTGACCACTGTTTTCTTTGAATGTATTCAAGTTGACGTCTGAGGGTGAACAAAGAACAGAAAGATTGAAATGGTATGCCAAATCAATAATGTGAAACTGGCGACAAGAACCAGACACCTGCCAGTGAAATAAGAGATGAGAAGAAGATACTGGTGATGGATATACACACACTGAGGAAACCTCATAGCATTACAATGCAGACCTTGTTCTGGAATCCACAGCATAAGGGAGACCAAAAAATACACGGAGAAGAGAACTGGAGACAAATTAAAGGGATGAAGAAGATACAGGTATTATACACCAACTAACAGTCAATGTCAAACTGCTGTAACACCATTTTTGACTCTAACATACATATAACAGTTTTCCTGTTGCGTATGCATACATTAAGACAAGCACACAACTAGAAAAACAATGCTAGAACATTTATAACATCATAGTATACGACAGGAAACTCTATACAGCATGAGACAATCTGATAACCAAGACAGGACAGAATTAATAGAGATAAAGAAGACACAGAAAGATGTTGGACATACAGCACAGATTAGAAGGACCTGGTGTGCACTCGTTGAAGGCCTTCACCCCACAGGGAGATGAGGACTAACGATAATTGTAAGGAACCAACCACTCTAACCCTCTAAAGAGCACCACTGCATGATGCAACAGGCATAGGTAGTCCCACAGCAGATACTGCCACAGGAGAGCCAAGTGTTAGAGACACCAAGTGTTTTCTTTGCAACCATTCTGCCAAACAAACACTCCTGCAAGATATGAACTGCATGTGCCACTATTCTATTAGTGACACTACAGACTGTCAGTCAGTTTGTCACTATTGTCAACAATGCATTCATGCCAGTGGCACATATTTCACAATGTAAATGCCAGAATGTGATACTTCCATCACTCTTCTTATGGGAGTCAGAAATAAATAATGAAGAAAACCTGAGGATTATTTACAGAGCATGGAGCCACCACTGTAGCTGGTCCATATACAGGAAACCTGCACCAAGCAGTCACATGCTGTTGTAGCCGTGGTTTCTGTGGCAATTTGTTTTCAAAGATAAGGCTGCCAGCCCCCTCATATTGGTCACCTTGAATGACACTCCTGATGGTGTAGTAGTCCTATTCTGTCATTGTCTCAAGGGAGAAGTCTGTGAGTTTGATTCCACAGTGAGCCTGTCACTTCTGTTACTTAGCAGTTGTCTAGTGTCCTTCTTGTGTGTCTTGTGAGTACCTGTTATTTACCTACGTGTTTATTTATTTATATCAGTCAAAAACATTCAAAGTGTGTAGAACTTTTTGTTTGTGACACCAAATGTGAATATCAAGGACGTCATCACCATCATCAAATGATATACAAGGTGTTGCTAGCAATGAATTCTCTGCACAACCCCTCTATCCCTAGTATTCACTGTGAATTCTGTTGGTGACTTCCTACCATGACTTTTGATATCAATCAGTCAATGACCCTAACCTCCTTAAGAAGAATTGGACCCCAGCATGCATAAGCCAAGTCTACTGTCATGTGATGTCTGCTAAAGGTCTTCCCCATCACTTTCATCTCCAGTTATTCTCTCCGTGTCGTCTTTGATCCTCTCTGTTAGTCCCTCTAATATTTTCCTTGTCCTCCTCTGTACCTTCTTATTCTTTCCTGCTGTTATCTTTTGTCAATCTTCATAAATCTGCTGGATTGTTCTCTGCCAGGGGTCACTGCTGAGACAATGAGGCAACGGGACTACTGTTCCCTCAGGCATGTCATAATAGGCCACTAGTATGAGGTTATGCATGGAGACTAGGAACCTATTCACATAAAACAGATTGCTACACAAACCACAACTACAAGAGCACAAGAATACCCAAATGCAGACTTCCTTCAATCATGACTACCTGCTCCATAAGAAGCAAATTGAGAAATGATGATGATTATCTTGCAGTGTCTCTTTCCCCCCAACTGGTTGAAATGAAGAATAGTGGGTCGTGTTCTTTGACGTAATTCCTAAACCCAACCCTTACCCATTATTACTGTGTCTCTGAATTCTTTTTTTGAGGCCATATTGAAAACACGGTCCGCTGTTCTTCATATCAACCTCCCCAACCTTTTTCATGATCTCACCAATGAGCTGCCCAGTGTATTATCACTTTCCCTCTAATAAGCCACATATCAGTTGCTACCTCTATGTTGTGCATTTATTTATTTACTGCCCATACATCACTTCTATAAAACTGTACTGTAACACTGGAGAACCATGCCTTAACTTTTTCCCAACTATGATTTATTTCATATTGGCTGCGTCTTCGTTTAGGTTCTTTTACTCTGCATCTCACCAATGATAACAAAAACAACCATACAGCTACATACTTTCATAAATTGGTGCTTGCATAGAATAGAAGGATTGAAGTGGTACAAGGTCACCAATAAGGAATTGATGATAAGAACCATAAAAGTGCCAGTGGAACAAGAGATGAGAGGAACACACTGGCAATGGATAAGACACACACTGAGGAAATCTGAACACATTCAAGACAAAACCGATAGACTGAATAAGTATGGCCAGCAGGTTGGCCTGAACATCAATTTGAAGAAGACAGAGGTCATGACACTAAATGTGGGCAATCTTGAGCCAGCAACAGTAAGGAACCAGAAGTTAGAACAGACAGACACATTTACTTACCTAGGAAGCATAGTAACACCTGACGGCGGAACAAGCAAGGACATTAACAACAGAATGAATAAAGCGAGAACAGCCTTTGCTGTTCTCAACAACATTTGGAAGTCTTCCCAATACAGCACAAACACCAAATTAAGACTGTATGAGAGCTGTGTACTTTCTGTGCTTCTCTATGGTGCGGAATGTTGGAGAGTAACAGAGAAGGAAATGTCGAAACTGTCCTCCTTCCACACAATCTGCCTAAGGAAAATTCTCCGAATCTTTTGGCCAAACACCATCAGCAACCAAGACCTACTTATTCGGAGTAACCAGGAGGACATGCACACCATCATAGCTGGCAGACGCTGGAGTTGGGTTGGCCATGTCCTCAGAAGGGACCCTGATACCATCACAAGAACAGCTATGCTATGGACCCCCGAGGGAAAGCGAAAGAGAGGCCGACCAAAGACAACTTGGCGGAGAACTGTGGAAGCTGAGATGCAAAGAATGAACCACAGCTGAGGCACTGTACGAAGGATGGCCGCCGACCGAGCAAAGTGGAATCAATTTGTTGCTGCCCTACAAGACGCCACCAGGCGTGATGGCCGCTGACTGCTTTGACGGTTGGCGGTAATGGATCAAAGAAGAAGAAGAGGAAATCTGCTGATAGCATTAGAAGGCAGTCCTTATTCTGGTTACAAAGGAAGAGGGAGACAAAAAACGCATGAAAAAGAGAACTGGAGAAAGACATGGAGGATGAAAAAGACATGGACAGACCTTGAGCAGATGGCACGTGACAGGAAGTCTTGGAATCAGTTTAGGATACCTAAACTTAACCCTTATTAATGCTTTTCTGAATTACCTTTTAAGGCCGTATCGAACACACGGCTTACTGTTCATTTCAACCGTCAATGCAAAACTATTGTTGGACCTTTTGAATGCCAAAAATTTTTCCAACAATATTTTTAAAAGAAAAAAGAAAACCACTTATTATAAGCCGAAACAATAGCTTATAGCCGGACTGACAATCTAATTTTATTTTTCCGCAGGTCTACAGAACGTAATGCGAAAGATGCACCTTCTATCGCTTCACTGTATAATAGGTAGCTAACTGCTACACGCTTTGAGAATTTTTACGATGCAACAATTAGGCAAAACTTTACTTACTTAAATGTTGCATTGGTTCGTCATCTTCGTCAAGGGACGTGCTTCTGAAAATCTCCGCGTTGCCCTCAAATCTAGGTGAAAAATGTGTACTTTTCCCGGGTCCATTCTTTTTATCATTTAAAGCATTGAAATACTGAGCTGCAAACTCTTCCAAATTTGAGGGGCGGGCTCTAAGTACGGCAACAGTAAATTCCTGAAGCAAGTCAGTCAGACCCGGTGGAATCTCGAAATTCATGATTACTTGAAATCATTAATTGCACAAAAGTAAAACAAAAAATTCAATCACACAGTTTAATCCAATGCAAACATGCTGACAGTGAACAGCCTCCAGTCTGTCCGAAGGTATCCCACTGTTTCGATAGTACCGCTCTCTACAAGGTGGTCTCCATTGAAAAACATTCACCACAACTTACACACAAATTTGACGTCACTATGTGCCGTTTCACGCATCAAATTCCTACGCCGGGTTCAATCAAAATGTGTTGCTAGTTCGGTTTTACTCATCTATAAGAGCTTGACTGTTATACTTTCTTGTGTTTTGCTACAAGTATTTAATTAATAATAGACAAATAAGATTTTAATTCGGATGATATATGAACATATCACAATGTGTTGTTTCAAAGCACTATTTTTGGTATCGATCATGGCAAGTAGGCCGGCACTGTTACTTTAGTCCGTTTCTTTTTCCATGCACGAATACACTTGTTGATTGTTTTACTGCAGTAAAATCTTATATCGCGGCAAGCATTTTTATCTGTGTGGAAATTCAAAAACTAATTCCGTTTGGTTATCAGTCCTAGAAAATTCTTAGAAGCAGGAAGGAATTCTCAAGGACTGATAATCAAACGGACTTGAAACCTAACTTTTGACGTTCCAAGTAGAATGAAAGCTCTTACTGCGTTATAAACTACGCTGAAGTAAAACGAAACAATCGACTTTAATGCACGGCAAAAGAATGAACAAAACTATTAATGCCTTCCTTCGTCAAGAAGGGTGATTGATGCGGGAAAATAAGACAAAAACCAAAGGAACAACTACAAATGTAACTGAGAAGCACCGCAACAATTTTCAGTCTCCGTTCCCCACTAGCTTTTAGGAAACCTCCCCTTGCCCCCCTTATTCACTACGAGAGGAAATAAATTTTAGAATTCGCCATGCATGTGCACACACTTTTTTTAAAGAAAAATATCCCAATCAACCTCTGATGGGTTATAAGTAGGATATATATACTATCTCTAATTCTATATAACGTGTTCAGTTACGAATAAGCAGTGTCAATCGACTCACACTCGAGTCGGACTTAAGTCACCATAGCGACTCGACTCGAGACGACTTGAGATTTAGGCATTCTCGATTCGAGACTTGCCAATTTTGATGAAACGGCTCGCCGTCCTCATTCATAATGCACGAGTTATTAATTGGGGGAAAAAATGCTCTTGTGTTAAACGATATCACCCAAATATTACATTCCAGTGCAAACACATTGCATTTCATATTATCATACATCATTAGACACTGTTCCTAGACAAACATCTCGAGACACAGCGACCGTCAGAATAATATTCTTTGGTTATGTAAGCATTACTATCCCGCCATATGGGGAATATGCCGCACCACTGTGTCCTAAACCTGTAAACAAACATCTCAAGACACAGTGACCGTCAGAATTTTAACATATTCCGAATAAAAAGTCAGTAAATAAAATAGAAAAAGTACTAAAATATATATTACTATTTTTCATTATAGTGATTAGATCTAAAATGGGGCTCGACTCGGTACTTGACTTCCGACTTGAAGCCAGTGTTAGGGATTTGCAACTCGACTTGAGACTTGTACTAAAAGAATTGAGACTCGTTAGGAAAGATTTGACGACAACCCTGCCAATAAGTGATAGTGGCATAATTAATCCTGCCCATTAATTTTAAATAGAGTAACTTAAAGCTTCCAGACTATGTGTACGTGCGTGCATGAGTTTTCTTTCCTTTGTCCACAAAAGGTAGTCTTCTCATACGTGTTTTTGGTGCTAAAGGGGAAAAGGGGGGAGGGGGGGGAGGTATGAAAGCCTGAGGTGTTTTTGTTGATATTTCTTTTTCTCATTATAAAAAGGCAACTGCAGCAGAAGCATGTGGTGAAGTCCTATTTGGGAAGAAAGGAAAGGGGACACCTTGGTGGACAGAAGAAGTTAAAGAGAAAAATTAGAGAAAAGCAAAAGGCATGAAAACATTACTTATAAGCTAAAAAACACAGCGGGAAAAAACAGAGAAATATAGAGAATATGTGATACTCAGAACAAAAGCAAAGACCAAGGTTGTAGCAGCAAATCCTCGGAAGAATTTGAAGAAAAGCTAGAAAAAGACACTCAAGGAGACCAGAAATTGGTATACACGACCCTAAAGAACACGAGGAAGGAAAAACATTTTGCCCTCTTAAATTTATACAAGACAAAAAAGACAAAATGCTTACTGCCCCAAAGGAAGTAATGGAAAGAATATTTCTCAGAACTTCTTTGTGGTGAGAAAGGTCAAGCCTCAGAAATGATAAACACCATCACAGAGGAGGAAACCAATGGCGGTGAAGATGACATCAAGATGGAGGAATTGAAGGCAGCACTGGAGAAAAGCTGGGTATACTGAAGTTTCGAACCTGGTAACTGTGTCTTGAGAAGCAAGCCCTCTATGTGACGATAAGGTTGTGCGATCTAAAGTCCACTCCGGCAGGATTGCATTACATTCCCGTGCGAGTGATATTTTCTTATTTTTCTCTCCCCTGTCATTATTAGGTGGCATATTTTATGCACCATTATTTTACTCTCTATGCTGAATCTAGTAGGGAAAAGTCTCTAACACTCCACTCCCCTAAGGAAGTATTTGCTATGGGACTGTATTTATCTTGTTTACCGCTCCTCAGACTTATTTACGTTCCACCAGGTGAGCTGGGGTATTATCATAACAATACCCAGTCATTATCACCGGTCAGCAAGCGAGATTCTTATAATGAAAAGACGGTCTCGCCCGATCAACATCTATAGAAGCCAGTATTGTCTGTCTGAGATAGCCGTCTGAGGTGGGCAGATTACACAGGTGGTAGATGCGTTTATCGTTTCACGGGACAATCCCTGTGCGTGATTATCACGATAATCTGTCTGGAGAGACAAAATTGGCGATAGGTAGCATTTGGACATCAAATGAGTTCACAGATGGTGTTTATGAGTTGTGCACAAGATGCCGGCGGAAGTCTGGTGCAACGATATGGCATCACTGTAAGAGGTCACGCGTGGATATTAAATTTAATATTGTGAAACACGTGAGGGTATTTTTCGAATTTGAAAACACCACTATCCACGGATTTCTGAACGAGATTCGATTGGATTGGTTCATTGTGAGGAGCTGAAATATACAATGTATTTTATTGGCACACTAGTTGGAAGAGCAATCTGTGATTTGCACTAAGAACTGAGAATATAGTGTGATGAAAACACACAGATCACACAGAAGAGACTGCAGTGCACAAGTCATATCAGCGACTCCTAAAAGCCAGAAAGAAAAAGGAGACATTGGACTTAGAAATTCCACAACTATAAATAACAGATCGAGTATTGGGCAACAACTCCGCCAATGCCGGTCCCAAGCCCGGATGAAAAAGGAGGAGGGCGGCCTGCATGGAGGCCGTAAGGAGGCAGCCCCTCCACCATGCAAAGGCACAACAGGCCAATCACCTGTTTGCTTTAAATCATGATTACGTGAACTACAAGAGAGAAAACCGGACTGATTCTAAAGGCGACGAACTGGAACGGACTACGGACTACGACTTATGGAACTTGGAACACAAGAAGTATAAATGGGAAGGAAGAGGAGCTGGTGGAAGAGATGAGGAAAGCAAAACTAGAAATCCTGGCTATAACGGAAACGAAGAAAAAAGGACAAGGAGTCATGGATCTCGATGGCAACACGTTGCTCTACAGTGGTGTACCCATATCTGAAGGAGCTAAAGGGGGCGTGGGTTGCATTGTGGCCCAAAATCAAACAGATAGTATCAAGGGATGGAACTTTGTCTCGGAGCGCATTATGGTTGTAAAACTAAAAGAAGGAGAAACCATAGTCAACCTGGTCATAGTGTATGGGCCAAATGAGGATGAGAGAGCAGAGGTCAAGGAGGAATTCTTCGAGCTGCTTCAAAGGACAGTGGATGACTGCCTAGATGAAGTTATTATGCTCGGAGATTTTAATGCCAGAGTTGGAAATGACCATGCTAGATGGGGCGGAGTTATCGGAAGATATGGAGAAGATACTCTCAATGACAATGGAAAGCGACTCCTTAGATTCTGCAGTGAGCAGAATCTGATCATTACAAACACAAAGTTCCCCCATAAGCGCATACATGCATACACTAGATGTGAACCAACCAAGAATGAGAAGTCAGTGATCGACTATGCCATTGTTCGGAGAAGCTCATTCGGATATGTCCGAGATGCAAGAGTCTGGAGGGGGCCAGAGATTGGAAGTGATCACTACCTGCTAACAATCAAACGAACAACTGAAAGAGTTGCTCAGCCTAGGAACTGCCCAACATCACGCAAGAAACCAAGTAAACGAGCAGGAGAAATGAGCATTAGGACCTACAAGCTGAGAGAGCCAGAAATTAAGACCAGATATCAGGGGCTTATTGCTACAGCAGTGAGCAACACAGAAGAACGACCTGATGACTTGGAAACCCTCTGGAATAAATTCAAGGATATCATAAAGACAGCTGCTGCAGAAGCATACGGTGAAGTCCGACTTGGGAACCAGAGAAAGAGGACACCTTGGTGGACAGAGGAAGTCAAAGAGAAAATAAGAGAGAAGAAAATGGCATGGAAACAATACTTAGGAGCTAAAAACACAACAGGACAAATGGAAAATATAGAGAATATGTGACACTCAGAACAGAAGCAAAGAACAAAGTGCTAGCAGCAAAACAGAAGTCCTGGGAAGAATTTGGAGAAAAGCTAGAAAAAGATGCACAAGAAAACCAGAAATTGTTCTATAAGACCCTAAAGAACATGAGGAAAGAAAAACAATGCCCTCTCAAATTTATAAAGGACAAGCAAGGCAAATTGCTTACTGCCCCGAAGGAAGTAATGGAAAGATGGAAAGAATATTTCTCAGAACTATTGGATGGTGAGCATGATGAAGCATCAGAAATGATAACCACTGACACAGAAGAGGAAACCAATGATGGTGAAGATGACATAAAGATGGAAGAACTGAGGGCAGCACTAGAAAAAATCAAGATGGGCAAAGCAGCAGGGCATGATGGTATAACACCAGAAATGGTTAAGTACATGGGAGCATCAGGCGACCTATTACTCTTAAAGGTCCTACAGGCAGCATGGTGCAACAAGACCATACCAAAGGATTGGGAGATTGCCACCATAACACCAATTTTCAAAAAGGGTGACAATCGACAATGTGGAAACCATAGAGGCATATCCCTTCTCAGTGTCCCTGGTAAAATCTGCTCTAGAATCCTAGAGCAGAGACTCCGACGCCTAGCTGAGCCACAATTGGATGAGGTCCAGTGCGGATTCCGAGCAAACCGAAGTACTCAAGACCTAATCTTCACACTCAGACAGCTGAGTGAAAAGGCCCTTGAGTATAAGAGTGAGATCCATCTTTGTTTCATAGATCTGGAAAAGGCGTTTGACAGGGTCCCCTGGAGCAAACTTTGGGACTGTTTGGCAAGGAAGAATATTCCAGCACCTCTGATTCATGCTATACAGAGCTTCTACAAGTCTTGCAGAAATTATGTGAGGACAGCAAACCATAAGTCAGAAGAGTTCAGGACCACCACTGGTGTAAGACAAAGTGATATCCTATCACCTTACCTCTTCATACTCCTTATGGACGATGTCATCAAGGCATGTAAGGAGAGAACGGGAAAGTGTTCAGTGGGGTGCTGGAGGATGGGACAGGTCTGTATTTCGGAGCTGGCATTTGCTGATGATGTTGCCCTGATTGCTAAATCAGAGGCACATCTCCAATCCAACCTGCAAGTCTGGAAGGAAGAGCTGGAGAAGAGAGGGATGGTCATAAGCAGCTCTAAAACAAAATCCATGGTGATATCACGAGAAGAAAGAGGGCATCGGATTGGGTTGGGAGAACAGGTCTTGGAGCAGGTCGACCACTTTAAATATCTCGGAGCTATTATAGACCGAAAGGGAGGCATCAAAGAAGAGTTGGCCACTCGAAAAGCAGCGGCTGGGAGACTTTTTCAGGCCATAAATCGTGGATTCCTCAGCGGGAGAGAGGTTGGTGGGAAAACGAGGATGGCTGTGTGCCGCTCCACCTGTGTCCCAGTCTTGACATATGGATGCGAGTCGTGGGCGGTGGCTGCGGCCCACAAAAGCCAGGTCCAAACCTCAGAAATGAGGTATCTGAGGAAAGTGGTTGGGGTGGCAAGAGGAGACGTGGTCCGCGGCCGGACGATCCGTCGGGGCCTGGAATCCCATCCGCTGCAGACCCAAATGGAGCAGTCCCGGCTGGGATGGTTTGGCCATGTCTGCAGAGTGGGGGGGGATCGGCTGCCACGACAGGCATATGAAACAAAGAGCCAGGGATCCAGACCTCCAGGACGACCCAGAGTCCGCTGGGAGGACAACATTGGACAATCTTTGGGGGACCGAGGACTGGAGTGGAACCAGGCCAGGAAGAGGACAGCTGATGGAATGGTCTGGCGCTCTCTCTTCCAAACCTCTACACCTCACGGTAGAAGGGGAACGACTAAGTAAGTAAGTAAGTAAGTAAGTGTTGGGCAACTTTGGAATTCACAAGTAAATCCGCATTGTTAATACAAGACTTGAAACTTAAAGGGGCCAGAACTTTAATTAACAAGACTGGAATCCTAGGAATTTGATCACAAGTCATAGAGGAATTTAACAAAAGTTTTCCCAGGCCCAGGTGATTTCACAGAACATCCACCGTCAGAGGAATTAACTTCAATTTCCCAGACCAAGTTATAGAGGAATTAAACAAAAGTTTTCCCAGGCCATGATTTCGCAGAACACCCGCCGTCAGAGGAATTAACTCTAATTTCCAGACCAAAGTGATTTAAAAGCATCTAATACAGAGCTGTGTCCAGTCTAAATCTGTGCAACGAGATTGTGTATTCCCAAAATGTTGGGGTAAGTGTAAACAATTTATTTACTAATGTAAATTCTACAGATTTCTTGCTAAGTGGTTATATACAAGGCTGGCAACCTCAACATATGAAAATAATATATGCATGAACCGCTACTGAGTGAGCTGGTGATTGTTTCTGACTAGTCGTGCGGAAAACCCGACAGCAGAGCGACCCCAGACTCCGACGGGAGTAGTGATGAGTAATGAGTGACGATTACCTCACATGTGCCTAAGGTGTAACATATTACCGTGTGAGATGTATGTACCTTTTTTAATTGTAATTCAGGCAAATCATTATTCACGTACTCCAGACGCAATTTGCTAGTTAACACCCAGAAGGATATTGCTGAATTTTCATCATATTCCATGAGTTACACTGTGTGCTCGGGAATTTAATTCTTCTGAGAGGTTAACATTGGTGGGTGGAGCGCATGACAACGAGTCTGTTAGTTTGCGGCGAACAAATGTACTTAGCAGGCATGTGTTTCTTTCTATTTGTCTAAAGTTCGTGGTTACAAGCCATCAAACGATTTGTGGTATTCACGCCGCTATTGTGAGGGAAAAGCATCCACCTTAGCCTCATAGAGTGGAAGAGAGTGTGGAGAAGGCTTCCGTCATCACAGAATTAATAAACCACAGCTGCAGGACTCATCTGGAGTTTTTTTGTCACAGGCAACAGCAAAACACGGACATTGATAGCGCCCTGATTGTCACAGATGAAAATAGTGCAGCAGTAATCATCCACTTTTGCCCCTCCCCATCTAGAGTATACTTTTGCTACATGAACGAAGGATTCACCAGTTTAATTAACACGGGAGCCATCTGGCAATCAAGCCCTATGTGAAACAGAGAGCGAAGCGCGGAGCATGGCGTAATAGATTCTTTGATCAGGGGAACACACGATATTCAGTGAGACGGACCTTGGATTGTAAAACTTTCAGGTAAAAATTGCGTAGCTGATTTTCGGCAAGGCGGAGATGATGAAAGTCAAGAGGTGGTAAAATTACCTTTGATTCAAGAACCAAACGGCAAGTTGGCTCGGGTCTGGCAGTGGTGTGACTTTCGCATTAAAGAACGATTGAACGGAATTTCTCAATATATACCATGTCTCTCGGATAGCCATGATCAGTTGCCAGAAATCTATCTGAATTCACTAGCTCGTTCTCTTAAGATTTCTCGTACAGCGTGAAAATTAATAGATTCCGTGGAGTGTTTCATTTTTCTGATTGCGGTAATTTATATACTAGATTTGAAGTGATTTAGTGTGTTTAAAGTTTTCAATATATATTTCACTGAGATTTTCTGTGCTAATTAAATAACTTATAGCTAACTTTCCAGCCGTAAAGTAAATTTAATTACTCGCTATTTTTCCAGTAAGAGATGTTTTAAATTGACTAGTACATACATTAAATAACTGTCTACTGACGGCATATATTATTTACTTCTATCCATTTTATGTAATATTTTTAAATGACTAGTGTTCATATCACGCGTTAACAGAATGATAGGATAAGCTAGACACGTGTGTTTTAAATCTAATTTATAACAGTGGTGTAGAGGTCCTATTTTTAACACGTGTTAGATATGATATTGATAATTTGGTTAAATGTTTATATGTTCTCTTCCTAAAATATAGGCTGATCAACCTGAGTACTAGCGGCTTGTTTTCTTATGGCCATATGAACTTATGATCATACGAACTTATAATATTATAAGCATCCAAGAATATTTAATATTGATGAGCTTCTTGCTGCGACCTGTGCGGTCCTATTTTCCTCATTTTCATGAGAGAAAGCAGAATAGAAACATTAAATTATAATATTAACTAGACCAGAACTATTACCAGATTTACTTATATATATATCTCATCCGCCAACTGTGGCAATATATTGTCAGCAACATTTGTGTAACTTAAACCTAGCGTTTCCGCCACTTGAGGCTAAACAACCTAGGAACTGCATATGTTCTATTTATTCTACATCGGCGATCACCACGCATGAACCTTACTCCAACCAACTGAAGGCATAGATAACTTATTGTATCCAGTACAAATTTAACACCGACTCTAGCGACTCCTGTGAAATTTGCAGTCAGCTACTACGGAGAGTCTGGGGCTGGATTTGGCAAACTTAAATTTGACACTAAATGTATATATATATATATTACTTATCAGTGTATTTCCTTGGAATGCCTGCGACAACTACTGGGGTAAGTGTATCTGAAAGTGGCCACTGCGTGTATGTGAATTGAATGAACAGAGAAAGAAACTTATGTCTTTTGTTAACATCATATACTTATATGGTTTCTTCTTTCTTTCTTTTTTTATCTCAATAATCTGATTAGTCACGGGATAGTTTACATTAGGAACCTACTCTTTTCCCATGCTGACTATTTCATAACTTATTGTTAACCTTTGATCTTTTGGGTTAAGGTAGAAGTATACCCAGAAAAGCTTAAAAAAAATAAAAATCCAACAATTTTCATTTTCATGCTTTAAATCATCGTCAACATGTTCTTGAACTAAAAATAATTCATAGAAGCTTAGAGATACTCTGGTTTGATAGGAATCAGTGTTTTTCTACACACGCCCCCTTGAGTGATTTGCATAGCAACCAATGTTTATAGTTGGTTACCATGTGAATAATGACCCAACAAGAAGGTGCGTAATTGTAAAACTGCGAAATTATAATTATACATAGGCAACAGGAAAAAGATATTTATAACTTTTCCACGGGGAATCACTCAATGATTTCTTGTGAATTTTTCTGTGTCTAGAAAGCTTTGATCGTAAATTCCAACATTTGTTACATGCATAGTGAATTTTCAAAAAAATAAACTCAATTTATTGCTAGTTTTATACTGATTCTGTATAACAATAGTTAGAAGAGCTTCTTTTGTTAACAATGAGAAATAAGACAAAGACTGGGAGGCGTGTAAACCCCCAAAACGTTGCATGAAACTGAGACACCTATTGTCGATAGTGACGCTATAAAACCTCAGCAAAGAAAATAAAGGTCCAAGAAAGTGAAGGACAAGCTAAAAATGACAACAAAGGAAATGGGTTTATCCTTATGGATGTAAAACTACTGTTTGGGTTTTTATGCGCTAACTTTAGATGTGACAAATGTTATCAGTACTCACTGACCTGTGAGATCGTCGAAGAGACTCGGAATGGCTTTTGTCATGAAATCAGTATCAAGCGCACAAACAGTGGCGAATGGACTGCCAATTTCAATACTTCTGATGTTTCATCTTCAGCTACTCACAAACAAAGAAGTAAATGTGCGAATGGTGGCATTTGTGCGTTCTATTGGGAAAGGCCACAGTGCATTGCAGAATTTTTCGATATACATGAACACAAGTCAACGCATGGCAAAGAAAGCATACAGGAGAACGCTGCACAGGATCTATTCAGCAAGTAAGGACATTGCAATGGAAAGACCCTGAGAGCACTGAAAATGGGATTCATAGACACTGCAGCTGCAGTAGAAGGAGACCTTTATTCAACAGGAGCTCATTAAACTTCATTTTGTGAGTTCTTTTTCTGTTTTTCTTTGTTTTTCTCGGAATTGTCTTTTTAGCATAATTGGTGATCTTTGAAACAAGATATCTCTGGATCTGTACATTCAATTGACATGAAAATTAACACAGTTGGTTATCATATAATCTTACAGATTATGACCTAAAATGGATACAATTGAATTCAAAATTTTAGTTTTATGACCATCATGCATATATAATGAGGCACAAATATCAAACATTCAAGAAATATAAATTTTGAAAATTCATTACAAATCAACCTTTCGGTCAATATCTGTTATTTTAGGTCAAAACCTCAAGCTATATATACTAATTCAATTTGCCACGTTTCAGTCAGATCCTTGTAAAAATAACATAGTTATGATGTTTTAAAAAAGGTGTATAATTTAATCACTACGGCGGCCATATTGGATAGCTAATTTGCATAATTAATGAGGTCATTATGTGGACACAAATTTTAATTCCATACTAACACTATACCCATGGTTGTTTGATTCTGAAAGGAAAATTTGAGTTTTTTACCCTACAAGGTAGTCTACTACCTTAATTAACCTCTGTTGGGATCGTCCTTTCTTTTCCTTTACCAGAGGGGAGAACCTATTTGATTAATTTTCATTTTTGTCTGTAAACCATGATCTCTTGATGCATATGATTTATGTTGTGATTTTCTATTTATAATAAACTTTATTAAACCTTTAGTTATCGTGTCGGTCAACCCCTATTCATTATATGTTATCCATAGTTTGTTTTCACGTTCGTGCGTATCTGTCACAGAATTATGTGCATGTGAGTGCAGTGTAACTTGTATTTTCGTACAAGGAGAGAAAGTGCGTCTGATTTAAATATCGTCGTCCAGATAGGTTTGATTAGATAAATTATTCTATCCAGAGACTGTCCTTTCTCTTACACGATCTCCTCGTGATAAAACTATATCTTACTCCTTACTTTCACGTTGTCATCACTATCACCTCTGCTCAGACAGGGCTATAAACATCTATTACCTATCTGATAAATCATACACGACACCGATCCAACCTCTGTGTGGAAAAATTGTATTTACCTTTCACCCCCATTTAATCCTTATTTTAACTTGTTGAACTAATTGACTATTAAATTTGTTGTATGTTATTTTAAACTAAACAAATAATTGTTTATTCAGTCATTAGAAGTATGAAAGAAAACGTATGAGCAAGACTAATTAATAATTACATATATATATAGAGAGAGAGAGCCATTACGTATAAGAGGGCATTCGTTGGATTACACCAACTGGGCCAGAACCATTGCTTAAGCCCTTCACAAAAGGCGACGGACCAGATAATAAGTTAACCAATTGCTCAGCCCTAAACAGCTTTTGTTCTTGACTTCTGGGAATATCTTGTGAATGCTCCCTGTCGGTAGAAGTGTCATTAATCTTCTATCTGAAGCTCTGCCAAGAGTAATCTTGCGCGCAGGTAGATACCTTGGAAGCCAATATTAGATACTCTTGAGTTTTGGACACTGTTGGATCACTACTGCAAAGCAGGGGAGGCAATCCGTGACACTCTTTCACTCGACTCTCATGACGTACACTGACAAAAGTTTTAGCATGTGAGACATACAACAAGCAGGCTTAGAGAAAGAGAATTGAGAGAAAGAAAAAGAGAGAGAGAGAGAGAGAGAGGGGGGAGAGAGAGAGAGAGAACGAACGAACGAATGAAATTTTTATTTCATCCAAGTAAAGATACAGAGAGTGAGAGAGAGAGAGAGAGAGAGAGAGAGAGAGGGGGGGGGGGGACAGAGAGAGACTATAGCTGCCTTATTGACGATGCATTTATCACCAATCATATTCTGTAAATACAAGGAACACATTATGCACAACTATACTGATTTCACGTGCTGTGCGTGACGTTCAGTTTATGAGTGTAGTCTGTTTGCGAATTCATGCACCATTGAACATCAATACGCTTCTGTTTTAGAAGTTCTGCTCTCCATACTGTATCTCTCATATGGCGTTGATATTCGTTTGTGTCCCTCTTAGGAATGTAAAACTCTGTTTGGGCCTTTCACAGCTGCACCACAGCTCCATTAGCCCGCACTAAAACCCTGTCTGGGCCTTTCACAGATGCACCACAGCTCCATTAGTTCACACTAAAACCATGTATGGGCCTATCACAGCTGCACCCCAGCACCATTAGAGCACACTGCTTCTTCTTCTTCTACGTTCAGTTTGTAGTCATGCTAAATCTGCAGGCCTGTCACCAGAACGAAGTCCACAGTCTTTTCCAGATCAGCGCGGCAGCCCCATAGCTTCTGCTTAAGCTCAGCACCCCCGGCCAGGTCAGACGTCGTGGGTCATCATGGGTTGGGCAGTTTTCGAGAATGTGTTCGGGGGTTTGGATTCCAGTTCCACATGCTTCCACATGCACGTTCATTTGTATGAGATATCCTGAGGCGATAGAGATGGCCTAGTAGTCTGCAGTGTCCTGTTCTCAGGCGGAATATGATGGTCTGCTGTTGTCTGCTACGTTGGTGGATTGGATCATCTCTGCTGCATGTATCACCTTCCTCCTTCCACTGAATTGTGTACTTGTTGTGGATGATGGTTTTAGCTTCTCAATAGGGCAATGGGTGTGTGACCAAACGGGGCGGCCCCTATCGATCTTTGTTTCTCTCCGGCAGTATCGGTACATTTCTGGTACCGATTTTTATTATGTGCTCTCAAGTATCGCACTTTTCTTTCTTTATTTTTCTGATAAGTAGCAGATATTTGATTTTACCAAATCATTCGATTTTATCAAATCACCGTGTAGGTGATAATAATCACATTTGCTTGGCGCCACACAGATTTGTTGGTTATAGGCGCGGCAGATTAACACGTACATCGGCCAGCACTATCGGCTTAATCACCGATAAGACACGGGTGCACGCATCACTAAAGCTTGGAAGAGGGGAGACAACTTACAGACCGACATGGATGACAAGATTACTTTAGATAAAATTAAGATTGCTACATCTCGAACACATGTTGTCATGTGAGTTCCCCGATCTGTCTGTAAATTTGTACACAAGGGGCATCGGACATAAAATTACCATATATGGGAGACGTGACCTTTGCAAAATGTTTCCATGTCGGAGATATTTTGAAAGTACCATACCCGACCTGTTTGAATATGATTGGAGCGTTTATTTAACTCCATAACAAACGAACGCTTGGGAAGATAGGAATATAGTCTGACCATTTTGCAGTTTTATTTCACTGTGAATTTCACGCTCGCCAAGACAACATCAGACCTTGCCAGAGTGATTGATTCATAATTCCTTTTATCAGACTGGACCTTTTATCAGAGTATTCCAAAAGGACTTACAAAAGACAGCCCAGGAAATCTCTAGCATTGTAACAAGGAAAACCAGGATTAAGAAAAACTGAAGAAACACATGGAGTCAGAGAGGGAATCCATTGTAAAATTAAAGACCCCCCCCCCCCCCCCCCCCCAGACGCGTGTAAGAGACCGACTCGTCTCTTTTATTCATCTGAGCAACAAGTCTGTAGCCAAGATTGGCATAAGTAGTGCATTTTCATTCTATGTTTTATTACTAACATGTGAACTAATATATATATATATATATATATATATATATATATATATATATATATATATATATATATATATATATATATATATATATATATATATATATATATATATATATATGTGTGTGTGTGTGTGTGTGTGTTTGTGTGTGTGTATTACCATGTGAATTTTAATATGTGAAACTCGCTATTGGATGTCAAAGTCATTTGAGGCTGGCAACCTCAGCGTATAGAATGATGATTCATGAACCACCACTGCACGGGCTGGTGATTGCTTTATTGATAGTTTCGTAAAGAGAACTAAAAAGCATAAAGTAGTTCCAGGTTCCCTATGGAGCAGGGAGGGAAAGATGAAAGAAAGGATGTACATTCAAAGAATAATACTTACAGTTTCAAAGCTTTTCACTTAGTGTAAATGTAAACGAAAAAACATATTCATGTTAAAATTAATAGAAGTTTCAAATTTTCCACAAGTGTAAATGTAAATGAAACATAAATGAATTTATATTGTAACACTTTTCAAACAGTGGAGATGTAAATGTAAAACATATTATATCTGTTCGTTTAACCTTTTCATTTAAGAGTAATGTAAAGCTAAAGCTATTCAGTTTAAATGTAAAGGAAGTTTTATCCCGAGGGATTAAATTTAATTTTCATCGAGGGTAAATTCTGACATGGGATGGTAGAATAAAGAGGGGGGCCGTTACTCCTTGGCGTTCTTGGAACGTGCGGCGCCTGAACTTTGACCAGAGACGAGTGACAGCAGTGTGTAGAAAACCTACCCATCAGGAGGAGGATTAGAACCATCATTGGCAGCTAAGTTAGCCTATATACTGTCACTTGAACTTCTTATAAAAAACCATCACCCGAGTGATGAAAACTTTATTTTGTAACTAACTATTATTCCTTTCTTTTAAACTGTTAAACTTAAGGTGATTATTACATTTTGTTATTTGTAATTATACCAATTTAACTTCGATTCAATCATTTTAAATGTACTACATGTTTGTCTCAGTCAAAGTTACTAAACACACACTCTAAACAGAGCTATATTATAATAATAATTCCACTGATTAGCTCAGCGGTGGGGGCTTAACGAGCTAGAATAAACCATTGCTTAAATTCTTCATAAAAGGTGTCGGCAGTTTATAGAATTAACGTGCTTAGCAACAGCCAGCATTGTTTTCGCTTATCTGAATATCTTGTGAAGACTCCCATGTTGATAGAAACTTTACTACTCTTCTATCTACATTTCTGCCAAGAGTAATCTTGTGTAAAGATAGACTCTATTGAAGCGTATAATAGATACTCTTGAGTTTTGGCCACTGTTGGACCACTACTGCAAAGCAGGGGAGGCAAGACCGTCACATGGTGACTGAATTATTCCATTTTACTGCCACTTCTAGACAGAGCATTAGCTCTCTCATTTCCTGTGATTCCACAATGGGAGGGTGTTGAGGCTGCTTCATGATGTGATTTTTATCTCGTCAACTTATTATTAGTACCGGATTTTTGTCACACCATGTCGTACCTCAACTGAATGCAAGAGATACATGAAAGCGGTCGCTGTGAGATGAGTATCTAGGGATGACGTAATACGCAGAGTGGAATATGATGCCATAGCGTCAAGATGTGTGTCTAATGGCTTGTGCATCAGCCAGTATATTGGATTGTGTATTCAATAAATATTTCTGAGGATAATGGTAAGCTATATGCTTTAAATGAAAGGCATGAGAAAATGCCAGGATTATAATTGAAGTCAATACGGGACGATAACTCCCAAGACAAAGAAGTATGTTAAACTAGAATTATATGAACAGATATAATTGAACAGTTATTATACCGGGAGGTCTCATTCCCCGAGGTCAAAAGGATTATTCAAAATGAACATTGGTTATACCGGGACGCTACATACCCCGAAGTTATAGAAATAAAATAAATGAATATTTGTTATGCCGGGATGCGACATACCCCGAAGTTTATGGAGTGAAAATTATGATGTATGAATATTAAAGATACCGAGACGCTTAAATCCAACGATGTTGTTGGAAAAAAATATAATGAACTTTTAGTTATGCCGGGATGCTCAATACCCCGATGTTAAATGGAATTAAGGAATGATATTATAAAAGTATCAACTATGGAAAAGTTGAATGACATTGTATAAAAAGCGAACCAAGATAATGTTAGACTGAAAGATAGAGACTGCCATCAATGGTACCTATACCTTGTAGCGGTATGGCAGCTTGTGTACCCTGACAATCCCCAGAGCTATGCCAGTGGGAGTTTTACTCCTGGTAGGTTCAACCAAGCTGGACTGGTCTGTGTGGGTAGGGGTCAGACAAAAGCTGGTACCCTGGTCCTCCAGGTTGGGGGTTTTAGCACAGGGCCGACACCCCGGTCTGTGTAAAAAATCGCACATGTTACGGAAACAGCAATAAATGAAAACACTGTGATGCGGGACGGACATCCGGAGTCTCAGGCTCATATGACTGACAGTGGTGAAAGCCGAAAGGAAGCCACTGGCATGAAAACGGATGCCCAGACCGCAAAACACGAAACCAGAATTGGTTTTTGGAATGTCAGAACTATGAATGAGGCAGGAAAGCTGAGATAGATCACAGCAGAGATGAGGAATTACAAACTACATATCCTGGGAATAAGCGAGAGCAGATGGACAGGGATGGGGAGAATAAAAACAGCTACAGGGGAAACAGTACTTTATTCTGGTAGAGAGGATGGTCAGCACAATGAAGGTGTAGCCATTATCCTTAAGAAAGGAATGGAAAGGTCTCTACTGGAATGGAAACCCATTAACAACAGACTAATAAGAGCAAGACTGAGAGGGAGATTCACCAACACCACAATTATACAATGCTATGCACCAACAAACGACAGCGATGAAGAGATCAAGGACGAGTTCTATCAACAGGTACAAAAGGAAATGGAAACTGTACCCAGGTATGATCTTATTATAGTAATGGGAGACCTAAATGCGAAAGTTGGAACACACAATAATTATAACGAAAGAGTAATGGGGAAATGCGGCAGTGGAACAGTAAATGAGAATGGGGACAAATTAATAAGCTTATGCAGTATTAACAACCTGGTCATTGGAGGAACACTTTTTCAACACAAAGAAGTGCACAAGTTAACATGGGAATCACCAAACGGACGAGACAAAAACCAGATAGATCACATAATGATCAATGGCAGATGGAGACATGCACTACAAGACGTGAAAGTTAGAAGAGGCGCAGATGTGGGAAGTGATCATCACCTAGTAGTAGCAAGACTGAAGGTGAAACTCAGAGCTGCTGGACCAGTTGCAGTCAAACAGAAAAGATATAACATCACGAAACTTAAGGACCCCCTCACCAGAAAAGCGTTCGTAGTCGACGTAAAGAGACGATATCTGATTACCAAAAGCCAGGAAAGAACAGAGACCGATGATGTCGACCAGAAATTCAACACCATCTCAACAATATACAAAGAAAGCAGCAAGTCATGCTTGGGATTCCAGGAAAGAAAGAGCCAGGACTGGATAACACCAGAAACGCTAAACACCATAGCGAAGAGAAAGGAAATGAAAAGAAAGAAAACAGAAGCTAAGTCTCCCAGGTTAAAGGCAATATATAGTGAACAGTACAGTCAGCTGGACAAGGAAGTAAAACGTCAAACCCGTGCTAACAAAAGGACAATTTTGGATGACCTTGCAAGACAGGCAGAAGAGGCAGCACTGAGAAATGAACAAAGCACAGTTAATAAAATAACTAAAGCTATCAGTGGAAAACGAGGTGCAAACAACATAACGTTAGTAAGAGACAAGCAAGGAAATCTCATCACCACAGAACAGGGGCAGGAAACAAGATGGGCAGAGCACTTCAGAGAAACACTGAATAAGGAACCACCAGAAACTCAGCTGAATGTTCCTGAGGCTGAAAGCGACTTAGACGTAAATACAGACATTCCACGAAAAGAAGAAATTATCACAGCTATCAAAGGGCTAAAAAATGGAAAAGCGACTGGTCACGACAATCTAAATGCTGAGCTATTCAAGACAGACCCTGAACTAGCAGCAGAACTATTAGAACCACTATTTGCACAAGTCTGGGAAACTGAGACAACACCAACAGAGTGGAGTAAAGGAATAATTGTCAAATTGCCCAAGAAGGGCGACCTTGCAGACTGCAACAACTGGAGAGGAATTACCCTCCTCTCAGTTCCCAGCAAAATACTAGGCAGGATAATCATCCAGAGAATTTCAAAAGCAGTTGACCATAAACTGAGGAAAGAACAAGCGGGCTTCAGAAAGAACAGAAGATGTGCAGATCATATATTTGCCCTCAGGAACATTATAGAGCAGTGCTCAGAATGGCAGAGACAGCTGTACATTAACTTTGTTGATTTTGAAAAGGCTTTCGACAGCATACACAGGGGCAGCCTATGGAAAATTCTGAGGGCTTATGGAATTCCCAGCCGCATTGTTTCCATTATAAAAAGCCTCTATTCTAACTTTACGTGCAGTGATGGATCGGAGTAATGTAACTTTCGAAGTGAAAACAGGAGTCCGACAGGGATGCCCCTTATCAACAACATTATTTTTGACAGTCATAAATTGGGTGATGCGCCAGACAACAGAGGGCAGTCCAAGAGGAATTAGATGGACAATGTTTTCTACGCTGGAAGATTTGGAATATGCAGATGACATTGCACTACTCGCGCATTCACATCAACACATTCAAGACAAAACCGATAGACTGAATAAGTACGGCCAGCATGTTGGCCTGAACATCAATTTGAAGAAGACAGAGGTCATGACACTAAATGTGGGCAATCCTGAGCCAATAACTGTAAGGAACCAGAAGTTAGAACAGACAGACACATTTTCTTACCTAGGAAGCATAGTAACACCTGACGGCGGAACAAGCAAGGACATTAACAACAGAATGAATAAAGCGAGAACAGCCTTTGCAGTTCTCAACAACATTTGGAAGTCTTCCCAGTACAGCACAAACACCAAATTAAGACTGTATGAGAGCTGTGTACTTTCTGTGCTTCTCTATGGTGCGGAATTTTGGAGAGTAACAGAGAAGGAAATGTCGAAACTGTCCTCCTTCCACACAATCTGCCTAAGGAAAATTCTCCGAATCTTTTGGCCAAACACCATCAGCAACCACGAACTACTTATTCGGAGTAACCAGGAGGACATGCACACCATCATAGCTGGCAGACGCTGGAGTTGGGTTGGCCACGTCCTCAGAAGGGACCCTGATACCATCACAAGAACAGCTATGCTATAGACCCCCGAGGGAAAGCGAAAGAGAGGCCGACCAAAAACAACTTGGCGGAGAACTGTGGAAGCTGCGATGCAAAGAATGAACCACAGTTGGGGCACTGTACGAAGGATGGCCGCCGACCGAGCAAAGTGGAATCAATTTGTTGCTGCCCTACTGTGGTAAAATGGGATGTTATAAATATTTATAGGGGACTTAGTGTACTGACTGAGATCAGCTGTGAAGGTATCTATATCTAATAAGAGTAGTGTATTATAGGTAACCTTACTTACTGCCACATATGTATACCTCAGTCAGAATTATTCTGGAATAGTGTGATGACTACGTTATATGTCTAGGGTATGTGTATGATGAAGTGTAAGTCATAACAACAACAGACAGATAAACAATTTAATTTATTCCACCACACTTGACAACACTGTGACACTCACATACATAAAACACTCTAAGAGGATATCTTAAAGGAGTCACTGATAACTTTTCAAATAACAATATGTATTCATTGCTGTCATGAATGTATATGTGTCCTGATTCAAATACAAAGGGAACCAGGAATCACAATCAATTTTAATTACAAGTTATATGTACAGAATTTATTAATATGATTCTTGTAGTGACATATATTATAAATGGTATCCTATGTGTGTCAGTTGTGTAGTGGTAATATGAGGTAATACTGGTTTTGTTTTGTTCAAGCTCTGTTGGTATTTGTCATCATGACTTCAATAGTTTGTTTCTATGGGAACTAGTATTGGAGATGTTCTCAGTTCCTGGTATTAAAACAATTAAATTCCCCTCTTAAGTTTAGTTTATAATGTCATTTTAAGATGGGGTACATAATGTTGAGCTCCATGGCCACACTCTCTTATCTTGCGTGATGACTGCAGTAAAGGACTCCTCTGCTCGAGTACTGTAATGAGTTCTGGAGCCACCCCACTGGTTGCTATATGGACCAAGGAGTATGCTGTCCACCTCTGGCTTCAGCAAAGCTCTGACCAGGTGCTGCTCAATAACTTTAAGACCACGGTCCCTGAAACAAGAAGGTTGTACCTTCTACGTCAGAACTAATTTACACTCTAGTTCTACACTGAGCACAATACATCACAAACATTGAGTTCAGAGCGTTAGGCCAACTGTCAGCTTCATCTGAAATACCTTATACCAGTATTTCCCTCCCTAATGGTTACTACGCCTCTGCAATTCCAGCATTATTTCTTTCTAGTTAATAATCTAGGTGTCAGTGTACTGTTTGGCCATTCCATGCAGTTTTACTTTCCTCCGACACCTTCTGTTCAGGCTGGAGCCTATAGGCTTTACATCATGTTCGCTACTGAACCACACATATATACAGACATAAATTATCAATTTACATTCAATTTTCATTAAAAGATATTGAATATTTCAAGCTTACCACAATTCATGGAAATAATAATAAACAGTTTCGTTGACTGGCACTGAATATAGCACAACTCCGATCTGCCGATGTCCCAGGCTTTATTTTATAAAAAATATACACTGGTGCTCAACGTACTGCTTCTTAGTAGGTTTATTACAAGATGTGGCAATGAACAGACGCTCTGAATGGTGTATATTCGCAGCTCTACCCAATCACACCACGTCTACACATCTTTTCAAAAAAAAACCCTTTCTCACGTTTCCCCTGGCAACACACCATAGTATTTATATAGTCCGACCAATCGTGTTTAGTCTTTCATTTGTTGCGCTCCAATCACATAGGAGTTAACATGGTAGGCTATTTCCGTACGTAATGTTTTTTTAAACACGTTATAAAAAAATTTTATGAGCAGAAATGATTTCATGCTGTCAGGCACCCCCACTATTTTATTTTGGCCATAACTTGGTAATTCCTAGACTATTTGCGTAACGTTTTACATATTCTTTGTCAGCAAACCCTAAGGAACCCAAATATATATATTTAATAGAGCTAATATGCTGCGTTCAAAATATGCAATTTCTTCTACCTCCTGTTTCGAAGATGTGCTGTCTGGGTACTGTAATGTTTTCAAACGTAAACCGGTATAATGTCATAATTCCTAATAAGCGTTTTTCAGGATTTTAAAACCTAACTCTGGGAAGGGTAGTGAATTTTATCACTGTCGATTTGAAATAAAGTTAGCGCATGTGGCCTTACACGCGTGATGGCAGCAATTGTGTATCGCGCGACGCGTGTTTAGTGTTGCACGTGTTCGGCTTTCTGCCTCTCCCTTCTCTCTATCCTTTAGTCCATCTGTCTTTAGTTACGCCGTGTATGGAATGAATGAAATATTAAATCTAGGTCATTGATCAGCTTGCGTACCTCAAGGTTTTTCCAAGAAATACAGTACACGTTTCATTGAAGAAAGCGGGTAATAATACAGTAGGCTTTTACTATCAACGTGAAAGCGTTACAATTTGCAGACGAAGTAGAAAACAAGGGGGATTTCGAGTACAGTCATTGTGACAGCACTGTTCTTTACCATTCTTCTTTCCTTTTATTAAATTTATTTGTTAGGCTTTGCATTTACGTTTTAATTTATATACTGAAGCACATTAAAAACGCACCACTATTATATATACTGATGCCGAGAAGCTGGAAAAAAAAAGTGTGGGAATGGATTTTCCCCGTCTTTGCCAAGAGGTAGAGAGCGAATGGCTGCTGGAATGGAAAGTGCATGATTCAACCCACGGGTTTGTGTACAGACTACATGAAAACGATGAAAGTTACATGTGCAACACGATTCCCAACAGCTATGACCCTGAAAATGTGTACACGTTTTGGCAGTATACTCGGTATAAAAAGGCCGTTGAGACAAAACACCCAGTACATGTGCTTGAAATGCCACGACTATCTGAAAATGACCGCCAACGAGCCATTGGTATGTTAGAGACCGGAATGAGCTCGCGTGCCATTGCCAGAATGATGAATTGCCACCACAGCACTATTGTACGTTTCAATGAACGTTACGGAACCACTGGCAGTGCCCGGGATAGACTTCGGAGTGGCCAACCACGAGTTACTACCCCTGCGCAAGATCGTCATATTGTGCTGAGTTACCTAAGGAATCGTACTCTCCCGGCAAGTCAAACAGCACGAGCAATAGTGGGTAGACATGGGCAAGTCTCTTGAATGACAGTCATACGACGACTCAGAGATACAGGCCTTACTGCAAGACGACCTTATTTTGGGCCAAACTTGACTCACAGACATCGTCAGCAGCGCCTGCAATGGGCAGAGCAACATGTCAGATGGAATAGACTGCAGTGGAATGCTGTCCTATTCACAGACGAGAGCAGATTCAACATATCCTTTGCTGATGGACGTATGCGGATTTGGCGACGGTGTGGAGAGCGCTTTGCAGATTGCTGTGTCAACCGATTTGGAGGTGGCAGTATTCACATTTGGGGATGATTCAGTTTTCACCATCGCTTGCCTCTTCACGTCTTCCGTGGAAATGTTAATGCTGTGACATATCGAGATGAGGTTCTGGATGCACTGGTTGCTCCTGCGTTCACAATTTATCCAAACTGTGTTGCCAAATCGTCTAAGCCAAGAAGTTTATTCAATCATTCAAGGTTCATTAAAACAGTTGATAGCCTTATTCAGTATTTGAAGTTTGACAGAAAAAGGTATGTAAGAAGATTGGCTTTCAGAATATTCAACAATACAAACCAAATCAAAATAATAGAACTTTCACATCTTTATTAAAACTAATGGACCCTAGACAACGAAAGAATTCGGGAAATTTCTCCATCCCTTAACAGAGGGTAACCATTGAAGGGCGATGGTTGATGACCTTTGGATAATGTTAAGCTCAGATCTGATCTCATGCGTCATGTTTTCATATCTGGTGTTCTGTGTTGATTCCAGTAATGATCTACAGTGTGGCCGTATGACCGACCACCTGAGTATTTATTCGTGCTAGAGTCTAGTCATAATAATAAAATATAAAACTACCATTCGCTATAATAAACAAGCAAGATTCTTAACTAATATAAAAATACCCCAGACAGCTAAGAGCAGGGTAGAGCAAGGTGAAGCTAACTGTGTCAACTTTGGGTAAAAAGCCACGTGGCAAATCGGCGGCAGTTGGCATGGAAATTTAGTGACGTAAGTAGGGACAGCTACATCACGCTATGAGAACGTGATGGTTGACCAATAATTTATCAAATAGAATAAGCTTCCAACCAAGGAAAACGTAGCCAGCCCAAGGCACTACGAAATTGTCGGCAGGAAAATAATAAACTGGCGGTCTTGGAGAATTCAGCAGAGAATTGAGCAGTGCATGAGAACGCGTCAGTGACGGTCCTGCTCCCAAGTTGAGGTATTCAACGATTGTAAGAAACATTCGTGCATATGTGTTTGTATACATGAAAAGGCCATTTTGATACCTATTCAAGTAAGTAGTACCATCGCCCTACCATTTTATATTTCAGCGTATTTTCGTAAAATGAAGACATAATAATAGCAGAAGAGAAACAAAATGGAGGATACATATGATAAAACGAGGGAAGAGGATTTGAAACCGAGAATAGACAAAATGAAGAAAACTACTGAGAAAGAAAGCAAATATGAAATTATGATTATCCAGGAATTGGTGAAACTTGATATTGGTAAAGAATATTATGAAGTATCTTGGATATGAGGTGAAGAATGGAAAATATATTCTTCATGAAAGGAAAAATAACTAAGATTTGTTTGATGTACAGAATGCATAATTGTTGAACATTGTTTGACACTATTTGACCAGTTTTTGCTGTTAAATAAAATTCATTAGTAAAGGACAAGGCTGTTGAAAATTGATTGTCAGTTAGATAACATAGATGTACTGTCAAGGTTTATATCAGGCCACCACTATTGCTCTCCAACGCACAACATCTATAAAAGGAACGAACGAACCACATCACTTAAACAGAGTCTAAGAAATAAATATCTCTGGCGAGCTATAAGCCAGTAATAGATCACACTTAGACATGGACTAAATAAAAGGAAAAGAAAGCTTCTATAAATAAAGTAATAACACGGTTACATATAACATTAAATGGTGCCTTAGGACCAGTTCTACTTTATACTGCACCCCGCCACATAATACATTAAATGATACCGTGCCCAGTCACGCAAGGAAATAATACGGCAACACTGGGTGAGACGGTTACATATAACATTAAATGGTGCCGAGTTCCAGTCTTGAGTAAACACCACACTGCAACATAGAACATTAAATAGTGCCTTAGGACCAGTTCTACTTTATACTGCACCCCGTCACAACAGTGAGTGAAGATTACTATCTTAGCTGGAGGCCGTTGTTCTGATCTGGTGAGGATTTTCAGATCTTGTAGTAGTTCCATAGCTTCTGCCCTGAAATTGGAGATCTTTCCAGTTGGGAAGGCCTTATGGATAATCTTCCCGTTTACGAATCTTATTAAAATGCATCCTCCACCATTCTTTGCTGCCCCCTCTGCGGATCCATCTGTGTATACGTGTGTTCACTTTATCGGGTTGTACTTTTCTTCAATCATCTCCCGAGCCAAAGTTTTTAGCTGTGGAGGGTTTTGGTTGCCTTTCTTTCTTATTTCAGGGACTTCTATGATGACATATATATTTTCGTGGCAGTAGTTTGGCTCCTCATAATCGATTACCATTTTCATTTCGGTAGGTTGTTTTGGGAGGTCTTCGTGACCATGATGCACATGTTTTGAGATGTTTAAGAAGCTGGTTCTCTTCAGCCTGTTTTTTGTCAAGCTATGGAGTTTGGCATCCACTGGATGACTTGGCATTCGTAGAAGCTTTTCGCTGTGAATAAACACATTTTCCTCACGTCTGTCACCAAGGAAGCGGGTGTTGGTATATCTCTCCATTGCCTGGATTGGAGTAGTCTTCATCCTTCCAGTGATTAGTCTAAGGCCTGCATTTTGCATATTTCTTAGACGTTCTGGGTTTGTTTTTGATGCTGTGGCCCAGGCTGACATGCCATATTCAATTACAGTCCTGACTGCCTGTATGGACTTTTTTAAGTATGCTGGTATTCCCCTCCCTTCCCCCCTCCCCCCCTCCCAATTTGTGGCCAGCCAGTTTCTTCATAATGGAGAGCTTCCTTGTGGCTCTCTGTTCTACTGCTTTCAGGTGTGGCTTCCAGGTGAGTCTCCTATCCAACCAGACTCCCATGTATGTTGGATTTTCCTCGTTTGGAAGCTCACTTCCATTTAGTTGCAAGTGCGCACTAAAACCCTATCTGGGCCTATCACAGCTGCACCACGGCACCATTAGTCCACACTAAAACCATATCTGGTCCTATCACAGCTGCACCACAGCATCATTAGTCCGCACTAAAACCCTATCTGGGCCTATCACAGCTGCACCACAGCACCATTAGTCCGCACTAAAACCATGTCTGGTCCTATCACAGCTGCACCACGGCACCATTAGTCCGCACTAAAACCCTATCTGGGCCTATCACAGCTGCACAACAGCACCATTAGTCCGCACTAAAACCATGTCTGGGTCTATCACAGCTGCACCATTAGTCCGCACTAAAACCATGTCTGGTCCTATCACAGCTGCACCACAACATCATTAGTCCGCACTAAAACCATGTCTGGTCCTATCACAGCTGCACCACGGCACCATTAGTCCGTACTAAAACCCTATCTGGGCCTATCACAGCTGCACCACGGCACCATTAGTCCGCGCTAAAACCATGTCTGGGCCTATCACAGCTGCACCATTAGTCCGTACTAAAACCATGTCTGGTCCTATCACAGCTGCACCACGGCACCATTAGTCCGCACTAAAACCCTATCTGGGCCTATCACAGCTGCACCACAGCACCATTAGTCCGCACTAAAACCATGTCTGGGCCTATCACAGCTGCACCATTAGTCCGTACTAAAACCATGTCTGGTCCTATCACAGCTGCACCACAGCACCATTAGTCCACACTAAAACCATGTCTGGTCCTATCACAGCTGCACCACGGCACCATTAGTCCGCACTAAAACCCTATCTGAGCCTATCACAGCTGCACCACAGCACCATTAGTCCGCACTAAAACCATGTCTGGGCCATCACAGCTGCACCATTAGCCCGTACTAAAACCATGTCTGGTCCTATCACAGCTGCACCACAGCATCATTAGTCCGCACTAAAACCATGTCTGGTCCTATCACAGCTCCACCACAGCATCATTAGTCCGCACTAAAACCATGTCTGGTCCTATCACAGCTCCACCACAGCATCATTAGTCCGCACTAAAACCATGTCTGGTCCTATCACAGCTGCACCATTAGTCCGTACTAAAACCATGTCTGGTCCTATCACAGCTGCACCACAGCATCATTTGTCCGCACTAAAACCATGTCTGGTCCTATCACAGCTGCACCACAGCATCATTAGTCCGCACTAAAACCATGTCTGATCCTATCACAGCTGCACCACAGCATCATTAGTCCGCACTAAAACCATGTCTGGTCCTATCACAGCTGCACCACAGCATCATTAGTCCGCACTAAAACCATGTCTGGTCCTATCACAGCTGCACCACAGCATCATTAGTCCGCACTAAAACCATGTCTGGTCCTATCACAGCTGCACCACAGCATCATTAGTCCGCACTAAAACCCTATCTGGGCCTATCACAGCTGCACCACAGCACCATTAGTCCGCACTAAAACCATGTCTGGTCCTATCACAGCTGCACCACAGCACCATTAGTCCGCACTAAAACCCTATCAGGGCCTATCACAGCTTCACCACAGCACCATTAGTCCGCACTAAAACCATGTCTGGTCCTATCACAGCTGCACCACAGCTCCATTAGTCCGCACTTTTCAGTGTATCAGTATTGATGGTTACAGTATCAACCTTGTGAGATAAAAGGTCAAGTAGTCCCATAGCATAAACTGCCGTAGGGGGAATGAAGTGTTCGAATTTCGCCATACCAGGCCCAGTTTTGTTTGAGGTGTAAGTTACCAGTTTCCTTTTTCGCTGCTTTTGCCTTCCCTAACTCAAGAGCAGAGTCGGGAACCCATTTAAGCTGGGTAGAATGGGGCGTCATGCTACCGGGTTTCTATGTCGGAACCTGGTAATTGTGCAGGGAGAAGAAAGCTCTCTAACCGCTGAACCAGTCTTATGCTCCTCGAGGGATAACCTCCACACAATACTTCCGCCTGAATCGGCAAACTCCTACCTTGGGATTTTTTTTTTATCAGCCGGTGTTCGCCAAATACTGGGGAGGTACCGGCAGCGTTGGCGTAGCTGAATGTCCCTTTCATGGCGTCATCACGCCAGCAGATGTTGTTGTTGTTGTTGTTTAACTAGGGTTGCTGAGCTTCTGGCTCTTTTGCAGCCAAAACTTCTTCTTCTTCTTCTTGGTTGACCCTCAGATGTCAACTTGAATAAGTTCAAAGAAAGCAGTGGTCAGCCTGAGGCTGTTGATATCTCCGTAGATTTTCTCCAGGAATGGTACTGGTGATGGCCATATGCGTTTTCTCTGTTCCTCATATGTTGGGCACCTTTGAAGCAGATGTTCGGCAGTCATTTTATCAGTGCCACAGTCACACTCATCAGTAGTTCCTATCTTTAATTTGTTGAATAGATGGTATCTCGATCTGTTATGACCTGTGCGAAGTCTGAAGATTACCACTTGTTCACTTCTGCTGAGCTGGTAATACGGATCATTTTTTGTGTGGCCTGGATGCTCTTCTTCCCACTTGTGCCTGTACCTGCGCTTGATAAAACTCTTGGCCTCCTCATAAGTTATGTTTGTGTCAAGTTGAGGAAGCTTTCCCCCTTCCTTTACCAATCTGTCAGCCTCTTCATTTCCAGGGATGTTGCAGTGGGAAAGGATCCACTGTATCACGACTCTTTTGTATTGCTGACAAAGTCTGTGGAGTGTTACTCTTAGGTTATCCAGTTCAGCATTACTTTGATTTTTTCAGCATTGTAATTACTGACAGCGCATCTGAGAAGATAGCTACTGGTCTCTCTGAGCTTTCGTCTGTCATTAGGATTTCTGATGCAGTTTTTAAGGCCTCTGGCTGCTCTGAAGTTACTTGAAAATTTCCCTTTTGCTGACTGCTATCTTTTTTTTGTGTGCCATTGCTTAAGCTCAGGAAGACTCCTCCATCCCCATCTTCTGTTGCATTAGTTGCTGATCCATCTGTGTATGCATGGATCCAGGTGTTGCTTGGGTAATGTTTCCCTATATATTTCGTGGTTAGGACTCTCCTTTCTGTTTCATTTTGGCTGTTCTTTCTCTCAATACCAGGAACGTTTTCTATCATTTCAGGGAAGCACTGTTGTTTCCAAGTTGGTAGTTTGTGTGCAGTACATATGGGCGTAGCTGTTGATATTGCGTTTATGGGGTCTGCTCTCATCTTTGTTTTGACTGTCTCTACAAAGTTGCTTCGCTTCAGTCTTCCCCTTCCAAGTCCATTTATTCTCTGGTACATTGGGTGATCTATCAGCCTCCTGAATTTCTCGGCTTGTTGCTGGGCTCTGCTATCTCTTCTATCCTCCCTAAGCTGGAGGTGAGTAATCTTTTCCAACTCTTCAATGGGTGTTGACTTCATGATTCTGACTGCTTGGTTTTGGGTTCTGTTTATTTTGTCAAAGTTCGACTTAGCTGCCGTTGACCATGCTGCAATGCCATATTCTAAGACTGGTTTCACTCGCCCAGTATATAGCTTCTTTAGTACTCTCTCATCTGCTCCCCAACCCGTGCCAGAAAGTTTTTTCATGATTGCCATTCTCTGCCTTGCTCTTGTCCTGTTTCTTTCAATCTGGGTTTTCCAAGTCAAGCGGCGATCAAAGGTAATGCCTAGGTAGTTTGGGTTTTCATCCAGATGTAGATTTTTCCCATTTAGCGTCAATTTGGAGCTCTGTGGTTTGTTTGAGAGAGAAAACACTGTGTATGGTGTTTTCCCTTCATTTATCTTTACTAGCCATGCCTTGGCCCACTCCTCCAATAATGTTAGGGCTTGCTGCATCCGAATGCTTGCCGTAGAGATATATTCCTCTGAGATCCACAGAGCTAAGTCGTATGCAGAGGAGGCAATTTTGGTTCTTTTTGGAATATTATCTGATATGTAATTTATATATGCGAGGAACAACGTGGGTGACAGGACTCCCCCTTGCGAAACACCCTGCTCCAATACCATCTTCCTACTGGTCTGTCCTTGTAGTTGGACTCTGGTAGTCCTATTCTCAAGATAGTGGCTGATCCATTTGAACATTCTCCCATACACTTCACTTCTTTGCAGCTTGACTTTCAGTCCATCTTTCCACACTTTGTCAAATGCTTTTCCTAAGTCCACTCAAACCACCAGTGTGTGCTTTCTTTCTTGGAAAGCGTCCTCAATTTTCTGAGTTATATAAGTGATCTGATCTTCAGTGGATCTGTGTTTTCTGAATCCTGCTTGCTGTGGAGCTAAGAGATGTTTTTCCTCCAGATGCCACATCAGTCGGGTATTAATTATGCGCTCCATCAATTTTCCAACACAGCTAAGTAGACAGATAGGCCTGTAGCCATTTCGTTCTGTCTGAATTTTGTCTTTCTTAGGTATTGAAATCAGTCTGGCGTCTTTCCAGGCATGTGGTACTATTCCTCTTTTCCAGCTGCAGTTTAGGATGACCAGAAGCTTCTTTTTTGCCTTTGTTCGTAAGCCTGTTTGCATTTCATTGGTTATCCCATCTTTTCCAGGTGACTTCTTTTTCTTTAGCCTCTTCATTGCCTCTTCTATTTCTTGCATTGTTAACTTTGCCATCATGTGTTCTTCTTGTGCAAGCTTTTTGTTGTCATGACTCCTTTGTTCATCAATGGTGGCCTTTCTTCTGTCTACAGGGACATCAATGTGGTTTGCACTAGCATAGTGTTCTATGAGTGCATTTGCAGCTTTTTTTTTCCCGAGAGTATATTTTCACCTTGTTTGATTGTGATGTGATTTTTGTAAGGTTCTTCGTTGTTCAAAGCTCTAACTAGTTTCCACAGTTTGTTCCCTTCTTTATCTAGGTTGAGATTTTCTGTTGTTTGCTTCTAGCAGTCTCTCGTTGTTTGATTTAATGTTCTTTTGTACTTTGCAGTGGTTGCTTTGAGCAAGATGTTTGCCTCAGTTTTTTGTTCTGTTTCTGCCGTATCTCTGGCTTCTGTTACCTCATCTTCAAGTTTTTTTAGTTCTTCATACCAGAATGGTTTATAGTTCTTTCTTGCCCCTCTCGGGACGGTCTCAATAGCTGCTTGAAGTATTGCTCTATTAAAGCTTTCAACCATATTTTTCATGCTGTTGTTTCGTGTGTTGATGGTCTCGCAAAGACTGTCAGTTAGCACTGCAAAACTGTCCCAGTCAGCTCTTTTGTAATTCCATCGGGGCAATGGTTTCACTTCATGGGGAACATACTCCATATTAACCATTAGCTTTATTGGTCTGTGGTCGCTGCCTGCCAGCTGGCCAAGCACCTATAGGTCAATTTTGTGAAGGATGTCCCCTGTGGCGAAAGCTAGGTCTGGAGTGGAAGTGGTGTGCCATCTTCTAGAGTAGAAACTGGGTTTATCATCTGGCCTGTTGATAAGGTGAAGGTTTGCGTCTATCTCCCAGTCATCCACTTCCTCTCCTCTACTGTCTGTAACCGGATATCCCCATCTTTCCGAGTGGCTGTTGAAGTCTCCGACAACTATGCAGTTTGTGCTCTTTATTTCCATACTTGCAAGAGATAGGTCTTTGCTCGGTGGGCCATACAAATTGTAGATACGCATGTTCGTGTCCTTTATTTTAATGTCAACTCCTAAAATTTCCGACTGGTCGTTGAAGTTCACGCATACCACGCTACTTGGTATTGAGTTTCGGGTAAGTAATAGCACACCTCCTTTGTGCCCTTCTCGATCCAGTCGGAAAGCCTGGTATCCTCTTATTGAGAATCTGTGGTTGCTGTTGAGATGTGTTTCTTGGATACAAGCCACATCGATTTGATCCTCATAAAGGCGGTTTTTCAAAGGGGGGGGGGGGGGGGGGGTGGGGGGGGGGGGGGGGGGGGGGGGGGGGGCTTTTTTGTTTAGAACTCCTTCTGCATTCCACTGCAGAATGTTGAGTGTTCTTGGTGTTTGGTAAATAGCTTTTGCCCTTTCCCTGTGTACCTTGACTCCACAATTCAGTGGAAGGTGACCACCAGTAGTATTGGTTGGACCCCTTCGAGGCGGTGGGTCCGGCACTTTCGCAGCCTGGCGGGACTCCACGGGACGAGCACCACTATGCTTAAATTATGTTCGTGTCATCTTCATTAAGCGAAGTACATTGCACTGTTTCATTAAGCATGTAGCCCAGTGCATCCGATTTTCAACAGGCGTTTCTGTAGAGTTGCGTTCCTTAGCCCTTGACTGTCCCCACCCTACCTGCAAGGCAGCAGGTGGTTTAAAATCAGAGTTTTCCTTCTCCTAGACGAACTGTCTTCCAGGGCGTACGAGCTTCATCTACCCGGGATTTAACCCATGCCTGGGGTTTGGGTTGGTGCTGGCCAGAGCATGGTCCACTCGCCGGTGGGTACTGTGCCTACACCGTAAGGGGTCCCAAACTACTCCCGATAGACGACAAACAGTGAAGAATGAGGCAAGAAAGCATTTAACCCATGAAGTGGGGGTGGATTGGTGCAGACCAGAGCTTATACCACTCGCCGGTGGGTTCTGCATCTACACCTATAGGGTTCCACCGACTCCTGGGTGTTTTTTATTTATTTCTTTGCTACACAGTTACGAGGGGCGTTCAGAAAGTAATGCACCACATCGTTTTTCTCAGGAGCTGTTTATTCAAAAAGCATGAAATTTATACACAATATACATGGATATGTCATGTAAACATCGGTATTATTCAACATAATCCCCATTAACTTGTACGGCTTTATGCCAGCACGAAACAAGTGCATGTATTCCTAGCCCGTACCAGATTTTGTCTTGATCATGTAGCCATTTCTTCGCTGCATGAATCACTCCTTCATCATCTTCAAACCTTGTCCCACGCAGTGCATCTTTAAGTGGACCAAATAGATGAAAATCAGAGGGTGCCAAATCGGGACTATAGGGTGGATGAGGTAGTACAGTCCAACCCAATTTGGTGATTGCTTCCCGTGTTGCCAGACTTGTGTGAGGGCGCGCATTGTCGTGAAGGAGAAGCAGGTCTGTTGGATTCTTGTGCGGCCGAACTCTGCGAAAACGTTGATTGAGTTTTTTCAATGTCTTAATGTAAGCTTGCGAATTGATTGTCTCTCCTCTTGGCATAACGTCCACAAGAATCACACCTTCAATGTCCCAAAAGACAGTGATCATGACCTTTCCAGCTGAAGGAATTGTCTTGAATTTCTTTCTTCTTTGTGATTGCGGATGATGCCACTCCATTGACTGTCTTTTTGTCTCAGGTTCAAAATGATGTGCCCAGGTTTCGTCGCATGTAACGATCTTAGCCAAAAAGTTCTCTCCATCAGCATTGAAACGCTCCAACAATTCAGAAGAAATTGCTTTCCTTTGCAATCGGTGGTCATTTGTGAGACTTCGAGGAACCCATCTTGCGCAAACCTTAGAAAATCCGAGAGTTTTTATAACTGAAATTGCACTACCAATGCTGACTGACAGCTGTAAGGCCAATTGTTGAGAAGTGATTTGCCTATCAGTAAAAATAATGCCCTCAGCGCATTTCAACATTTCTGCGTTGGTGGCTGTGGCAGGACGTCCACAGCGCGGCCGATCAAGCAGCTCCGTATCTCCACTTCCTGATTCTTTGATTCTCTGAACCCAGCGACTGACTGTACTCCTGTCGACGGCAAAACTTCCATACACATCACATAGACGCTTGTGAATATTCACAACAGTTTCCTTCTCTGCAACGAGAAATTCTATCACAATTCACTGTTTATAACGCAAGTTGCTAACACGCTCCATTTCAACGGTTTAGGGCAGCCGTATTATTTGGCCGGTTGCAATGCAATTTAGTGCTCACAATTGGCACATGCCGTATTTGAAGTGTGCAAAATTTCATGCTTCTATCTTCATTATTAGCTGAGAAAAATGATGTGGTGCATTACTTTCTGAACGCCCCTCGTATAATCAACAAGATAGGTGAGAAAAACGTGCATAAGGCAGTTTGACATGCGCACAAGAACAAGCCAAGGGCAAATGCTTCGGGTGAAACAAAACACCTTCCGTTTTAACAGCTAATGTACATACGACAATGATATAGCTTTTACGATAACAAGAAAGTGACGAATGCAAAAGTAACACTAAATAACAATTTAATACTTAATAAAATGTAATAAAATGTATAAACGTGACAGGAGCTTCTAAGGCAGGGTTTCTCGACCAGGGTTCCGCGACAGATCGGGATTAAAAAATATTAACGTCGTTTTTTTTTTAACTTTGCGCGCCGGTCGATGTTAGCAGACGTAGTGGTGTGCAGTGACGGAGCAGTCTATATTTTTTTTTATTCATATTGCGTTCTCCTATCATTTTAAGTAGCTTCACTATTCAACATTGTCAATAAATTTTCATTTTCTTAAGAACAAAAATAAAATAAATTTACAACCTTTATTAAAATTAAATCTACTGAGCCGGCTTTAGAAAAATTAAATCCTATTTTGGTTTAAGCCAGTTATTTAACAGACATTGTAAATGTTTACCTAATGAGTTTCTAACATTTATGAAATGGACAGAAAGAGATTAATTTCAAGAAAGACAAATTAAGCTTAATTACGTTTTTTTTTTTTAAATTAAGAAAGGTTGGCTTAAAAGCAATTTTTAGTTTTAAATGTGGAAGAAAACTACTCTTGCACATACCATATTTCATTAGCATCTTGTAGAGTAGAAATTTGTGATAAGACTTTTAGACTTACTTGAATAAGGTAAAAAAAAAATGACCCGGCCTGGACGTCAGAGGAACGGTCTAGCCGATACAGTCTGACACCAGTAGCAACAGCCTAGTCACTAGTAGGATGCGGAACTTGCCCTCCGATTCATCTTCCCTTTTAGTCATTACTGACCGTATAGGGGATACAGACATTATTAGCTCTAGAATTGCCACAGTTATCCAAGTAGGATCGTGTCATCTAAGGAACCTCGACTGATTTAATGAGCCATTCGCGGTTTCACCGTGAGACAGTGTGAACTTAGACATGCATGGCTTAATCTTTGAGACAAGCATATGACTACTGGCAGGATCAACCAGATAACTGTCTGAACAGAGCATTTCGTCGCTCGCGCGGGGAGGGAGACAGCGCTCTGTGCAGAGCGGATCCCGGCGGCCCCGGCGATTTTATTCTTGCGAGAACAACTAGCCGCCTGCCGACTAGTCGGACAGGACTGGCCGAAAGCGACACCAGATTACTGACTGCCGGCCCACGGCTCGTTGCGAGAGCGGGACCGTTTTTCGAGACTGTTGTCGAGCCACGATACGGAGATGCGACTGCTTGCTAACATCACGACCGAAGGCTGCGATTTACGGATACAGGAGCTAAACTACTGCCTCGCTAACCGATGAACTGGGAGGGCCCGGTCGTACCGGGATCACCACGCGCAGTCTCTCGAGACAGCGACCGCCAGCGCTCTTGACGAGGGCAACGAAACGAAACGCTTGCCCCCACACATATATATATATATATATATATATATATATATATATATATATATATATATATATATATATATATATATATATATATATATATATATATATATATATATATATATATATATATATATATATATATATATATACAGTAGAACTCCATTTATCCGAACCCCAATTATCCGAACACCCAGTTATCCGAACACTTTTTCCAGAAAAAAAAAATCAGGTGCCACCAGTCACGTTAGACTACATTTCTGAATATTTTGATGCGGCAAGCTTCAAATATGTGCAAACAATTTGTAGAGGATGGGACGGGATAATGGTCGGTCGTTTACGTACAGGAAGTCAGTTAGATCATAAAGTCAGTTAATATCTGGTTTACCAATCCAGTGTGCACAATGGGCTGATCACCTGTTTGCCAGTCACTTTGATTACGGAAACAACAACAAATAAAGATTAATTTGTGGTTGCCCTAAAGACGCCACTAGGCGTGATGGGAAACAACTGCAAATAAAATCAATTTGTTGTTGCCCTTAAGACGTCACTAGGCGTGATTGGCCATTGTCTGCTTTGACGGTCAATGGCTAAGGATGGAAGAAGAAGAAGAATCCAGTGTACGTGTGCGTTCTAGGCAGAACACTGGCTAAACAGACAGTTCAACTTAAAATAATTGTGTCTGCTACTACAGCAGAATAATTTTGGTGTACAAGTATTTCTCTGTGCGATATGGCATCTTCCAGTAGGCCTAAAGCATATAAAAGGAACCGCAATGTTTTGTCAGTTGAAACGAAAACAGAAATTATCAAGAGACTAAAAGGAACCCGTTACACGCCCATTGAGGCATATTGGGAATATGGTGTTAGGCCCATATTATCTTGACCGTCGGCACACTAGGGGTGATGTGGTCGGCATCACGCCGGCCGCCTTAACCTTCCCAGAGTTGCTCTGGTACCCATTTGGGGCTGGGTTGACCCAGGAGCCGTTTGTGGCCTAAAAAATTCCCGCGCCTCATCTGGGGATCGAACCATAGACCACTGCGCTAGGAAGCCAGTGCACTAACCACTATGCTACCGCGGCTCCCATCAAGAGACTAGAAAAAGGTGAAACTGTGTCTTCACTTGCGAGGATTTTCAATGTTGGGAAAGCTACCATCTCTGACATCAAAAGTAACAAGGATAAAAATTATGAGTTTTGCATCGAAATTGGATAGTGAAAATGGGTCGAAGAAACGAAAAACCATGAGAAATGCGAAAGATTTGAAATTGGAAGAGGCTTTGTATATATGGTTTGTGCAAAGAAGAAGCAAAGGGGAACCTATCTCTGGCTTTCTATTGTGTGAAAAGGCACTTCAGTTCAACAATCAACTTGACGGTCCTCCTGACTTTAAGGCTAGCCAGGGATGGTTAAGAAACTTTAAATCTCGTCATGGCACACGAGAATTGGAGATTCAAGGGGAATCTTTATCTAGCGATGCAACTGCCGCTGAAAATTTTAAAGAAACATTCTTGGCTTTTTTTTTGGAAGAAGAAGGTTATTCACTCGATGATGTGTATAATGCCGATGAGACTGGCTTATACTGGAAATCATTGCCCCAAAAATCACTTGCATCTCAGCGCGAAGCAGCTGCCCCTTGGTTTAAAAAGTGCAAAGAGAGAGTAACAATTTTGATAGCCGTGAATTGCAGTGGAAGTCATCGTTTACCGGTGCTAATGATCGGCAAAGCCAAAACAAACCACGTTGTTTAAAGAATGTGACATGTCTCCCATTGTGCTACAAAGCACAGAAGAGTGCTTGGATGAATAGTGAAATATTTCTCGATTGGTGTACAAATCAGTTCATCCCAAATGTGAAGAGGTTGAGAGAACAAGAAAAGAAAACTAGAAAAGTAATTCTTCTGCTGGAAAATGCACCATCTCATCCACAGACGGATACATTGAATGCAGTTGATGCAAATTTTAAAGTAATTTTTCTGCCTCCCAATGTAACAGCACTGATTCAACCAATGGATCAGGGTGTTATAGCAAAGCTTAAAAAGATGTACAAGAAGGAAGTCCTGCGTCGTTTATTATTGGCTGAAGATGAAGAAAGTGTGGTGGCGTTTTCCAAAAAGCTTAATCTCAAAGACTGCTGCTATATGTTAGATGATGCTTGGACCACCCTGTCACAAGATAATCTCAACAAGGCTTGAATAGATTGCTTGGGAAAAAAAGGAGGCAATGAAACTACTGCAGTGGACACAAATGATGATTGTATAAATGAAGTTGTGGAACTGTTTCAAGCAATGCCCGGATTTTCGGACTGTAACAAAGATGATGCACACTTGTGGCTAGAAGATGATAATGATTCTGGTTTTCAGTTTTTGAATGACGAAGAAATGTTGTCTTTTGTGCAAGAAGAAAACCAAATACATGTAGTGACCGATGATGAAGACTCCTCAGAAGTACATGATGTACTTGTAAATTATGAAGAAAACCCAAAACGTCGACCAAGTCCTGAAGAAGCCTTTATAGCACTAGAAACAGCGATGGCTTGGTACGAGCAAGAAGATGACAGCTGTCCTACACAGCTTCTGCTGTTGAAGAGAATGCGGGACTTAGCAGCCAAAAGGAGACTATCCAGTTTGGTGCAAAAGAGGATTCCTCATTATTTTAAATAGTGGGCTACATTTGTGCAAGTACATGTATACGTAAGTTGTGCCTGGTTTTGAATCGTTTGTAATGTTATTTTGAAAATATTTATCTTTAAAAAAAAAAATAATACTGTACAAGTAATAATACATGCACTGCAGTGTAATGAAAGATTTTGGTGATACAGTGACCTAATACAGTGTGGGTATTATTATTACAGTACAAGTAAATATGTTTTATAGTGTATTTTCCTTGTGATGGTTAATTATTTTTAGAAATATGTGTACATGTACTCGATACATTATGTAATCCAATTATCCGAACATTTGATTATCCGAACGATGCTCGGTCCCATGGGGTTCGGATAAATGGAGTTCTACTGTATATATATATATATATATATATATATATATATATATATATATATATATATATATATATATATATATATATATATATATATATATATATATATATATATATATATATATATATATATATATATATATATATATATATATATATATATATATATATATATATATATATATATATATATATATATATATATATATATATATATATATATATATATATATATATATATATATATATATATATATATATATATATATAATGATTTTTGTGCAGGGGTTCCCTGAAACCTGAAAATTACTTCAAGGGTTCCTTTAGGATAAAAAGGTTGAGAAAAGCTGTTCTAAGGCATTCTTCTTCTTTTTCTTTCAAGGCCATGCTAGCTGGCGACTGCGATCTATCTCGCCACAAATTCATGTCTCTACGACTATTGATCAGGTGTGCTGTTGGCTGTTGCCATACCGTTATATTTAGCCGCCCGGTATCTTCTCTTTCTCTGTCTCCATTATCGTTTCCCCACGACATTAGCTTCTGCCCTTAGATCCCTTAACAGAAAGAGCCCCCAATCTCATCTGAATGTAAAAATTTACCTATAAGTAAATATTTAACACCGACAGCACGAGTGATACATTAACGAACTAGATAATGATCAAACAATTATTGGGTTTATTAATTAAATATCTACACATATAGGGTTAGTTGTCATTAGAACGTGATGCTGGTGAACGACGGACGATTCGCACAAAAACACACAGATGAGATATTAAAAGTGTAGTTAGTTAAATAGAAGAATGTGAAGCGAAATGATGATGTGATATGATACTTGTTGTCGCAAGAGGTTCCTTAATTTATGAAGAATAAGACAACAAGGTGTATCAGGTGATACTAGGATAGTTGCCAGAGAAAAGTCTGGTCTTATAAGAAAAACCCCATTCTCAGAAAAGAGCAATGGTGTATAGAGTTCATAGGTTTAAAGTCAGGCTGTAAAGAATTTCTGGCCGAGATAGTAATATTCAGTACCAGAATTCTATGGTGCCACTCTCGGAATTATACCTATGGGCTGTTATAGTATCTAGGGGAATTAATTAATTCAAAGTAAAAGGAATTCAAAGCTGACACAAAGTAATCAAAACAGCGCACTACAATTTCTTAATTTTATTTATGTACAGTCATCTGTTTAGTTTTGTTTGTGTACACAAAATAAAAATAATAAAAATACTGATGATGTTGCGTGTATCTACACCAAATAAAAGTCAATCACTAAAAATAAAGTCCTTTCCCTTGTTGCTAAGGCTCCCTTGTTATGAAAATAGTCTTAGTTCAACTAATCCTCTGGAACCAATGTTCATGATGGTACTAGAATTTATCTTCAGTATTAGGGGGGTAGATATTGACAACTGTCACAAAGACTTCACTGTTACTGATATCACTTGAATTCACAATATTTCTATGTTAAATAGCTTTTGAAAACTGTCACTCTGACTAAAGTCTATGTTGTTTCCAGACTAATTTAATCATCACTGTTTTCATCACTACAAAACTAACGGGGTGTGGTACGCCAATGTTCTGCGAGTCAGTCTTGTCTAATTTGACTTAACTTCTTCGCTCCCGCCTTTTAACTTGAAGCAGTAGTATGAGATGGAGAAGCCCAACACTGAGGATCCCCACTCTTCCAACTGATGTAGGTACGGGGTGCTTGTTCAAATCCTACACCGCTAGGTACAACACCAATGTTCGTCTCTGCTAACAAGATGAGTGACAGGATACCTCTGACCTGAAATGTAATAGGTCCTACATAGCATCTGGCTCTAAAATCCTCATACCCAGATCGTAGATTAGTGAGGCAGTTCAGAATAAGTGATGGTAACTCGGGAAAGGTAGACTCAGTCAGTGACAAATAGGTTTATGCAATAATATAACACTACATTACAACACACAGGAAAGGTAGACTCGGTCAGTGACAAATAGGTTTATGCAATAATATAACAACATTACAACACACACTTTCCTAATATGTCCATGACCGACATCACCAAAACTGCATAGGCCTCATGGTGAGTGTTGAGTGTTTATTCAAACAATACATTAAATTACAATCTTTCCTCTTTTATTTATTCCTGATAGTATTGTCCAGCCCAGCAATCAGAAAAGGCTTAAAAACTTCTGAAACTAATAACCCTCATTCCGTCCGGCCTTAGCTTGTAAATCGAACAAGATTTATACAGCACAAAACAGCTTTCCTTCTACGAATCACACAAATAGATTTACTCACAAAATCACTTCCATTACCTACTAGTAATTAATATTATACATATTATTACTTAAATCTCTTACCCAAAATCTCAGATTCAACAGGCTTTTAATAAACCCATGCAGTCTGCTTCACTGGCAAATGGCGAAGGAGCTCTGTGGTAGAATCTGATTTCTGTCCTCTGACGAATTTGTTTCTGGCGGTTCAAGAGAAATCTCCCAGATTTGTTTCCCCTTTTATTTACAGATAGCGGGCGAACGGAAGACAAGCGATTCCATTGGCTGGCCGGGTCAGTTCATGTTTACCAAAATTTCTGTAAAACCACCACTTTCTGCCCGATCTGTCGATCTTACAAAACTTCGATAATTTATTCTTCCGGTGTTTCCCAACCGATTCCTTCCATCCAGGTCTTGTTTAAACCGGCCGATTGGGCGCTACCTTTTTTCTGCCTCCCTTGTAGCGTTTGGAATCACCGTTGAAACCGGGGAAAACAGCCGTCGCTCTAAGTTATTACTGCATGTAATCACTCATAACTCCTGTGTCCATGCTTCTACAACTTAAATCCATGTATCTAATGAAAGTTTATGATCCCTATTATCTTACTGTGCTCACTGTTCCGAGGGACATACCCTATCCTTTGATCTGAGGTCACAAATACACATTCACGTTTGCACAAATGTCATCTAGCTATCCTGCAGCCTAAAGATCCTGCGACGGGTTTTCAGTTCGTGCAGCGATTGGTTGAAAACATTTGTTGACATATATTGATATAGGTAGGCCAGGTAGGCTCTCGTTAATTGCCATTAGATATTGGTTTAGGACTACGCTACACTTGTTACCAAAATGATAAGTAATCTACGCAGTCCATGTGTCTCTAAATGCTTCACCCGGGTAGGATGATTCACATGTATGCATAGAATGTCCAAGGTAGTTATAAGTTATGTTGAGTGGGTTATCTCTATGATGAGGACGTTCTGGTGAGAACTGTTGTGGTACTGAGAACGTTGACGGTATACGGTCTTTCAGTGTTTGACAATATCTCTGCAGCGTTGATAAAAAGTTGACAGTTATCGTATGAAAAATGTCTGTTGTCTAATCTCCGAAGGATACTGGCCACGAAATGATCTTGGTATGTAGACGCATCAACTTGAGTATGTACGCTGGATTCTTAAGATACACTTTGGAGTAAGCTGCACTTGATATCTGTATATCCGACTCAACTTGTGATTATGGAGTCTGCACACTGTGCTAGTTTCTTTCTGGTTAGACGTTCAACATGTAATATGTCGACTCAGACTTCTGTTGGACTGAAAACACACAAAAGTCTTCACACTTAATATCAATGGTTGACTTTCTTTAGACTACTCCTCGCTAATGATGAGTTCAATTCTCTAGTAATTATGTATGACATGAGATGCATATGACAAGTGTTAAATATATTGCGCATGAGAGTGTGGGCACATGTATGTCTGTATGATGACCTAACAATCTAGATGAAGATGAAGTATGAACTATCAATTACCTCTTATCATCTTAGATGAAAATCTTTTGATTTAATTAATCATTTGCGAGAAGAATTAATTGAAAACTGTCTTCCACACATTTAGCTATGATGCTAAGTGCAAAAGTAAATCTTAACTTAAAAACTAAGGAAAATTATTAATAGTTTTTAATGGTTTTACTAACCTCCGTTTTCCCTTTCGCGAATTCCTTTAAGAACACTATAAATTCCAGATATATGAATTTCGATATCCACGCAGGAATTAACACGTCTAATAGGCTAGGCGTATGGGTTATGTTCTACACCACGCTGTACTGAAACTGTACTGATCTCTGATGAACTCCGCATTACATTATATTCCCAAATCGCCCATATGTTCCCAAATCTTGCATGTGACGTGAAACTCCGCCTCTAAACCAATAGCGAGGCATCCATCTTGTGGCTCAGACCTTGGATCTCTCTTATCCCATGTCAGTCTAAAAGTGGGTGGGCTATTCGCCACACACTTTCAATTCCGTGCGGCATGGCAAACCGGAGTTTGACAATTGGCTGGCCAATGCAAAAAAAAATCACCCGTCCTCTAACTGTCACAAAGCCTTCCGAGTCAACTTTGTTTTTCCATGCATCCTGCGGTCCTTTAATCTCCCTGTTTCATGTCTAAAAATCCTATCCTTCTACCGTATGCTACCATCTAGATACAAATGTGGTAGTCCGTGTCACGGGCCTTTTGATGTCCCACGCCCGGAGTCTACTACTAAATTTGGGTCGCTCATCCTTCAAACCCTCCGTGCAAGTGACGACAATCCTTTCCTTTTTCTTCACCCTCCGGCAGTTTTCCTCACTCATCACTTTTATTTGGCATAAATCATGCCTTTTCATTCGTTATTTTCACTATTTTGCTCTATGCTGGACATAGCATGGTGAATTCTCTAACACGCCACTCCCCTATGGCAGTATTTGCTATGGGAGTAATGCGTATCTTATTGTTTCACACTCCACTACCAGACTGTTGTTACGGTTCGCCAGGTTTGGTGACTCGGCCAGCGATAATATTTTATCGCCTAATCCATCTGAACACCTGTGGTAACGTGTCCATCAAACATTTGACCCCACTGGAAAGCGGCTGATCGTGCTGACACAAGCTGGTATTGTGATCAGATGAAAGAAGACCACACGTGCTGTCCAGACATTTGTCTGGCGTAGGCACGCAGATTATTCTGATAAACAGTGGTGCGCCGGAAGTCTTTGGTAACGATATGACATCATGCGTGTATATTAAATTTAATATTTTCAAATATGCGTGGGATGAGTAATGCTAAATTTCCCCACCGAAACAGTGCTAGATAGATTGGATTGGTTCGCCAGAATCCACTATGATTTGATTGGAACTTTCGGCGGAAACACAGCTGAGATTTGAAACTAAGGATTGTGAGATATAATCTAACAAACTCGAGTCACCGCACACAGTCAGACTGCATCGCAGCGGCAACTAAATACCTCCTACAAGCCAGAGGAAAGAGAATAGGACATCATTCCACAATTATAAGTACCAGATCGAGCATTGGGCAACTTTGGAATTTACAAATAAACCCGCATTTTAATACATAACTGGAAACTTGGGAATTTTATCACAAGAAGTCATAAGAGGAATTATAGATTTCCAGACCAAGTGTCTCACCCGTCATAAGAGGAATTATAGATTTCCAGACCAAGTGTTTCACCCGTCATAAGAGGAATTGCTCCGTGTGACGTATAATGGAAAAAAGAGCCTATAGTAATCTGACAGTCTTTTGTGACCTCGTAGCGTTCTAGGAATTTGCTAGCAAAACCATACATTTACAGCCTGTGTCTACTCAATTTTTCGTCACGCCCCTTTTCTTTGAACATAAGCAAACGGAGTGTTTACAAACTTTCGTGACCTGCCCGTCATAACAGGTAGCGAATCAGGTTTGTTTACCTCGTCTCATCACGCGAGCTTATCTGTCAATCACACGATACCTGACAGACCGCACGTGAATAACACAGAATCTTTTGAAGTTCGTACTCAGAAAAAGTCAGAAACCCCTGGGCTCTTTGATCTTCGGAAGCGGGCATTCGTACAGAGAAGACCCGTTAGACGTACGAATTCTTCTGATGTCGGTTAGCAACGCTCGACGGAAGACCGATCATAAGCCTTTATCTCGGAACTCTGTTCTGATTCTCCGTTACTCACACAATAGTGCGAAAAGTAACATCATCTGTAGATCAGAGAAACATAATGATATATAAACTGTGTTTTCTTAAACCTGCTATCAATTGTCTCTCAGAATCTTTTGATAGTCTATGCACGCAGTTCTAGGACCATTGTGGAAAATGTGTTAATAGCATTCGTGGGGATTTTCATTCTGATTTTCTGGTAATAGAAATTAGTGTTTACGTGTTTAAAAGTGTTAGCTTTTACCATTATAATTCACTTTGATTTTCTAGCGTTAAAACTAGTGAAATAAAATAACGCGTAGCTATTTCATACCAGATGTTCAGTTATAATGTTAATTTTCACCACACGCTTTCTCACACAAGAAGAGACGGTTAGCTGACTGGTTTAAATGCTAGGCGCGACTGAAAAGAATTCACGTTTTATTTCATTGTGCGTATTTATTATAAGTGCCTATTATTTAATATCATACGACTAAACTATCAGACGCCGACCAAATTAATAGCTACTTAACGACCGGCGATAGTTTGTGATAACTGACATTGTACGCTGATCGTTAAGCGCGAGCAAGAGGGGGTAGAGTTGCATAACTCATCCAACCTACACTCGCTAAGCGACGGGCGATAGGGTAGGCTAAAGACACCGTGTGCCTTTTAAATTTAATCAGGACTGACGGAGTGGATAAAAGATCGTCTTGTCCCCGTCTGTGTGCATATATGTAGCTATATAGAATAGTAGCATTTTTCCATAAATGTGTCTTATATATTTATATATGATCCTTATTGATCAAGGGCGTCCAGCGGTCTTTTTTTCTTTTACTGATTGGTTAATATTGTCTCCTGTAACGCATAAAGTAATAAGTACTTTGTTACTTTCTCAAAACACTCTAATTTCATTGGCTACAGGCCTTCGACAGTTTTTTTCATAATTTGTAAGATTTTTAAAAATTTTATTTTAATTAATTAATTTTTTTTTTAAATTTCGTATTCTCTCAGTGTTGCTTAATTACTTTGTTAGAATTTTAGTGTTGTGGTGTGAAAACGTGCGTGCCTACTTTTGTGTGACTATTTTAATATACTACTGACAATTTCAGTTAATTGTAATTTTTAGCAATACTTGTACCAAGTGATCGTACGTTAAGTACGAACATTTATATTTTCGTTTACTTGGTGACGTTAAGTAGTTTAAATTTTCGTGGGTTTCGTATTTAAAACTGCTTTTGTTATTTTCATTTTTAAACCACTAGCCAAAATAAAATGCATACCGTACCTATCAGACACAATGGCTAATTAAGGATGGTCTACGGCTGGGCCAACTGAACATTTACCATTTATTAGGCAAACTTCCTGAGCTTACACAAATTCTGAATAAAGATTTTTTATGTTTTTGGACTTTCCGAAAGTCGTTTAAACGACAAAATATCAGATGACGAAATTGCCCTAAATGGCTTTAAAACTGTTCGGCGAGACTCAAGTAGAAAGCTCGAAACAGGTATAGTAGTTTATATTTCCACTTCTATTACTCGTAGGTATCATCGCAGAAGCGATTTAGAGACAGCAGAGACCGAGTGCATATGGTTAGAAATAAAACTACCGACTCAGGGACAATTTCTAGTCGGGTATCTTTATAGAAATCCCAGTGCAGGAGCCATCTGGTATGAAGATTTTACCACTATGATGGATACAGTATTTACCACTGCCAAAGAAATTATTCTTCTAGGCGATTTCAACATTGACATGCACAACACAAACCAAACGTGGGAAAACATCATACTATCTTACAACCTAAAACAAATAGTCAACCAGGCTACCAGGGTAACAAAAACATCATCCACAACAATTGACCACATCTACGTCACCTGTGCAGAAAACATTATAGAATGCACAGTTCCTACTGTCGCGATGAGTGACCACTATCCTATATGTTGCACGTGGTCAAAGAATAAATATAAAGCTCCAAGAAATAAACATATCAGTATTAAATTTAGAAGTTTTAAAAATTTCAACCGTGAACTATTTTTACATGATTTGCGAACTGTACCTCTTGCCAGTGTTTACCAGCTTTCTGATCCCGATGACGCCATTGCCCATTGGACACGTATCTTTCTTTGTGTGTTTGATAACCACGCACCAACTAAAGAAGTTCGTGTGAAACGACAGATCAAATCTCCTTGGATCACACAAGCAGTGCTAGACGCCATGCGGCAGAGAGATCAAGCTCACGAAAACAAGGACTTTAACATATACAGAGCACAGAGGAACAACGTGCAATATTTAATTCGTAGAGAAAAAAAAATTACTTTAAAAATTTGGTTCAGAACAAAACAAACAGTAAAGATATATGGAAAGCAATCAACACTTTAGCGAACAAGCGAAATCTGTCAGTCTCGTCAACCCCTAATACTTCATTTACTTGCACAGACTTCAGCAATTACCTTCAGGCAGAAATAAACAGTCTTAAATCTACAATACCAAATTCACCTTGTGACTTAGGCAGGCTGTCAGTATTTTGTGAGAACAAATGTACCAACACAATCCCATCCAACATTCCATTTATGACAGTTAATGACGTGTATAACTATCTTCTAGGCCTTAAAGATAATAACTCATCAGGACTTGACGGAGTCAGTAATCGAATACTGCGTTATACGGCTCCAGCTATTAGTGATTCGCTTACATACATATACAATCAATGTATCGCACGGAGTTACTTTCCGTGGCACTTTAAAGTCGCTAAGGTATATCCTCTCTTAAAACCTGGCTCTTCCGACAATAATAACCTTGGTAACTATAGGCCAATCTCCTTAATATCATCGCTATCAAAACCACTAGAAAAACACATACATAAAATAACACTACAACACCTAGTTAACAACGGCTTGCTAATTGATAGTTGTTACGTACATTTATTACCTAAGGGGGTAGTCGTCGGTCCTACCAAATGTACGCACCAGTCTTGAGATAGTTATATTATTTGTGCGTTCGATTGATTCACGCACTGACGTGCACAATGCTGTGTGAGTTGCTTTGGACGCACGTGTAACCTAGTTGAGTAGTTTGTGACGTCAGGTTTTGAAGTGGAAACATGGAACTGGCTTGTGTCCATGATTGTAATTTTATATTGTGTATCCAATGGCATGTTGAAGGAAGCCATTTATTATTGTGATTTGTATTGGTCTTCAGGTCGAAGCCAATCGCAGTTATGTCACGTAAGTTATCGCCCACTTCTTATTTTAATGCTGCATAAAAGGGCCGCTCTACTACTAATCTAGCGGGAATTTTATCATTCCTAGAATGGATCTACAGAGTCGCTTGCCTTTAAGATTTGGATCGTAGACGGAGAATTCCTACGAGTAGAAGAAGTTATATTGTTTACCTTATGCACATGTTTTAAATGCCGTACATGCTTCAATGCCAAAGTCGTGGCATGGATGTAAAGAGAGGTTAGCCAACTGAAAGCCTTTAACTGATAGGATTATCGTATATGACTTTGTGTGAAATTATATGATGTACAACGCTATGTAGGATGAACGTCTGGGAATTTTAACAAATGTAATATGGAAGATTTCATCCCAGAGTATGAATACGTTACCATGATAGACGTCCTTGAAAGAAGGTCAACGGTCGTGACTGAGAAGGATATTATACGGTAACAGTTTTGTAATCCTTAGTCTATGGACAGAGGTCTTTACTAGAAGAGAATCTTCAGGAACTTTAGCAGCAATAATTAATATGTTGTCGTGTGATCTTTGCGCCTGTGACGATGTCCGTCTTGTCCACTTCGTGTCCTGGTGAATAAAATCTATGTAAAGTTACCAACGACTTGTGTGCTGCCAATACTTGACCAGTTCACCCAATTCAAGATACTTGTTGGTTTTCGTTTGAAAAAACATTGTTGACATTTATTCCGTTGTAACCATTCGCGTTTCAATTCATCACTATGAAAAACGACACCAACAATAACTGGTAGGCCAGTGCGGTCTGGAAGTGATTTCAAAGGAACGTACCCATCCAATTGATCGTTTGAAAAGAAGAATGTTTACTTTCAAGGCGACATCATCTCAATTTGGATCCTAGCGGAATATGAATCAAAATCAACTCAAATGCTCAAGGTCTTCAATCAACCTCCACGTCAAGTTTCACAGTGACTGATTACTTGGAGATCATCTCTTCATCATTATTACGTGCGAGCTAGTTTGATATACGCAGAGCGAAGTAGTGCATCCTCTAACGTACATACACGGGGACAAGGCACTTTGATTTTTACCTGCACGCGAGCTAAGTATAACTTGTATCCGTTATACACTTTATTACTATTAGCTGTGCCTTAATTGATTATGTCCACTTATATATTTTCCGTGTTATGTGTTATATGTTGTGTATTCTTCGCGGGAGGTTGGGAGGTAGATCTGACGAACGAGATCCATCTCGAAGCCAATTCGGGCTCTTCGTCAGACGTTCTGTAGGACATTATTTTGCAGACTTCCCGCAGTGGAATGTTCCTACGCGTGAGCGTAGAAGGATTCTAGGTCCACTGTGTTTGGTGGTCTGTGACACCTGTCTGTTTTAGCTGTAGTGTCACGTTTACTTGTTGTTTTTGGTAGCTATTTTTACTTGTACCTTAGTTTCATAATGTATTTTGTATGTGATTATTGTCCATCTCACCTTTCCTGTCGTTCAGTTTTTTACAAAACCTATGTTTTTTACACTGTGTTGTCCATTGTCTTGTGCATTATTTAATCGCAGTTATCATCGTAATTCTTTACGACATTCCATTTTAGTTTCTCATTTTATTTTAATTGGATTTCTGCGAACGTCTTCGTTTGTTTTGAATATTTTGTCGTGTCATTATTGTGCTATTGTCTGTCACATTACTGCTTTCACACCATTACATGTTATAAATTACATTATTAATTATTAATATTATTGCCTATTATATAAATTGATTTTACCGTTCTAGAACAGGAACGAAGAACACTAGTTGTAGTAACACTTTTAAATAGTATTATTACATAATAATCTTGAAATGGCTACCTTAGACTATTTCATTAAGCAAGCAAAAGCTCTTCAGATGGCTCCTGATGAAGCTAAAGCATTTGCACTGTCAGAATATAAGAAAGCTCAAGAAATAGAAGCTGATCAGAGAAGATTGGAAACTTTACGTTTGGAAAATTTGAAATTTGAGGCAGATCAAAAAAGGATTGAGGCTGAGGAGAATGAAAAGAAGAGGAAATTTATAGCTGAGGAAGATGAGAAAAAAATGAGATTAACTGCTGAGGAGAATGAGAAAAAAAATGAGATTAACTGCTGAGGAAGATGAGAAAAAAATGAGATTAGCCGCTGAATTAGAAGAGAAACGATTTCTGCGAGAGGCAGAACAGAAACAAAAGGAGGCTGAAGAAAGACTTAGAAAAGAAATGGAAGAAAAAAGATTAATAGCTGAAAAAAAATGGAACAGAAACAAAAGGAAATGGAAGAGAGAAGATTGATAGCGGAACAAAATGTAAAACGACTTCAGCTTGAGATGGAAGAGAATGAAAAAAAACGACAGCATGAACTGAAATTAGCAGAGTCAGAATATGAGAGACTTAGGTTAACTCAGGAATCTAATTCTCAGAGAACTTTTGAAAGCCACACTTCATCCAGACAGGATCATTTTAAGGAGATTAACCTTAAATTGCCAAAATTTAATCCCCCGTCTGATGACGTAATATTCTTCCTGGATAGGTTTGAGGCCACTTGTGGGTCTTATAACGTGGATAAAGCGCTATACTGTACATATTTATCCAGATTACTTACAGGAGATGCATTAGCAGTTTATCATACCACCAGCATTGGTGAGAAAAATGACTACAATGCTCTTAGAGCAGCACTTCTGCAAAAATTCCAAATGACAGAAAACGAATATCGTTTGAGATTTCACACATTACTACCTCAATCTGGCAGAAATTTTAGTGATTTTCTGTCACAGATACGACTAACATTAGAAAGATGGATCGAATTATCCAAAATTGAAAAGTCGTATGAAGGTCTCTTTGATTTACTGATGCGCGATAAGGTACTTTCGTCGGTAAATCCTACATTTCTCGCATTTTTACACGAACGGAAACCTTTATCAATGAAAAACTTAGAAGAACATGCAAAAAAAACTTCTGCACTGCTCACCCAACCATGGATCTGAGTAATGCGCAGATTAAGAGTGAATTGCCTGTTGCTTTTGCAGCACAACAAAAACAATTTTTCACGCAATCGTTCTTTTAGTGCTGATAGGTATGTCAATAAGGGAAATAATCATAATTTCAACAATGATAACTTTTACAAAGGGAAGCAATTTCAACAATCTGCTCCATTTAATGTTTCTTGGAACCAAACTCACAGATCGCGAGATTTTGGTAACAATTATTTTAAAAATATCAAGGACATTATAATAAACAAAACTGGAGATCAAGGTCTCAGGGTCCGCAAAACAGACAATTTTTTGGAAATAAACCATTTAACCAACATCATAACGATCATTCTACAAATTATCTGACTAATCCAAATTTTAACTCTAGCAGAAACGACAATTATGGCAATTTTAATGACAAAAATCACAATCGATCGCGCCGACGAGATAGATCGTCGAATAATACAGGTAGACATTCTAATGTTGCTTTTAATGATACACAGGCTAACATTGAACAGGGTAAAGTAGCTGAAACTCACAATGCTATGTCTTGTTCTCTAGATTGTTCCCAGGTGAAAGACTGTCCAGAATGCTCGACTCTTTTCCAGCCTAAGGCGATCACGACGCTGCGTTGCGGACATACCTTGCCTAGCCTGCCTGCAGTCTGTACAGCCACTGCTGCGTCAGTACACCAGGGACAGGGCTCTCTTAAGTTTCACAAGGGATTTGTCAATAATATTTCATGCTCTCTCCTATTTGACTCAGGTTGTACAACAATCGGTGTCCGGACTTCGCTGATCAACCCAAGTTGTGCCACGGGCCGGGTTGTCAAACGTGTAACATTTGGTGGCACAATTGAAACATTTCCCACTGCTATTATTGATCTTCATACTCCTTTCTTTACAGGAAAGATCCAAGCATGTCGTCTGCCTAACCCAATTTGTGATGTTATACTTGGTCGCATACATGGTATTAAAGAGTGTACACCACAGCAAATAGCTGAATGGGAAAAGCGACATATTCAAACTGCAAATGCAGTAGTGACTAGAGCGCAAGCTACTAATATGTCGCATGATACACCTATTGAACCTACAGTTCATACCACTGGTAATGATGATGCTCCTATTTCACGGGAGTTGTTTGCAACATTGCAAAAGAATGATAATTCATTAAAAAAATTCTTTCAGTATGTTAACAAAAAGAATACAAGCAACAAACTTGCAAAATCTAGACATGACTTTATACTTAAAAATGGGATTTTGGTTAGAGTAATACGGGAAAAGGATTTATCCTTATGTTCTCAGATTCTTGTCCCATCCTGTATGAGATCTCGTATATTACGACATGCTCATGACTCGCATTGTGCGGGCCATATGGGTTTTTCGCGTACCAAATCCAGAGTGCTTTCGGCATTCTACTGGCCAGGCGTCCATAGAGATGTTACTCTCTATTGTCGGTCCTGTTTGATATGTCAAGAAGTTAAGGTACGGGGTCCATTTCATGCGGCTCCTATTCAAGCTGCGGACATCCCGATTAGACCATTTGATAAAATGGCCATTGACATTATTGGTCCAATGCTTCCATCTGCTAGAGGGCATACGCATATTCTTACGTGCATTGATATGTGCACTCGTTGGCCTGAGGCCATCCCTCTCAAGAACACTTCATCTGCCAGTGTAGCAGAGGCATTGATGTTAATCTTCTCACGCATTGGTTTTCCACGGAAAATCTTGTCGGATCATGGGGTTCAGTTCATTTCTGAATCCATGTCTCAAGTTATGAAGACATTAGGTATAGACAGATCTCTTAGTTCTATTTATCATCCGATGTCAAAAGGGTTAATTGAGCGTCTCAATAGGACACTCAAGCAGTTGTTGGGTAAGATGACTCAAGACCATCCCCAAGACTGGGATCGGGTCCTACCCGCTTGTCTCTTTGCGTATCGCGAGGTACAAAATCAAGCAACGGGGTTTTCTCCGTTCCAGCTTGTTTTTGGCATGCAACCACGCGGTCCGATGTCGTTAATCCACGACTTATTGGTGGATGAGAATATTGAAGAGGAAACTCAATCCTCTTATGAGTATGTGATCTCTCTTAGAAAGAAAATCATAGATGCTTGTAGACTAGCTACTGCATCATCCGAACATGCCAAAGAAAAAGCTCGTCTATCTGCAAACAAATATAGACGTCTTCGCCAGCTCATACCTGGTGATGAAGCTTTTGTATTACTCCCTGCGCATAACAATCGTCTTTTAATTACCTGGAGAGGTCCTTTCAGGATCATCTCAAGAATATCCGATGTCGACTACATCGTTGATGTTAATGGCAAACATAAAACCTTCCACATTAACATGTTGAAGGAGTATTACTCACGTCCTGATTATCTACAATCGGTGTTTCAGGCAACTGACGATCCTACACCTCTTATTCAACACTATTCTAGTTTGTCAGTCATCCAAGAAGAGGAATCTTCTTTCGATGATGTACAACTACCAATACCAGTTGTACCACTCCATTCCACTGAGAAATGGAATGATGTTACTATCTCATCTACTCTTACTGATGATCAACGTCAGCAAGTCTCTAAAATTCTACACACGTATGAGGATGTCCTCACTGACATCCCAGGTCATACGTCAGTCATCCAACATGACATTATTCTGACTGACGATACACCGATTCGAGTTCGCCCATATCCTATTCCTTTACACTTTCGTGATAAGGTTGATAAGGAATTGAATGAGATGCTTCAATTAAATATAATTGAACCATCTTCATCACCATATTCTTCTTCTATGGTAATCATTAGGAAGAAAGACAACAATATACGTCTTTGCGTAGATTACAGGAAGTTAAACAAAGTTACAAAATTCGATGCGGAACCATTACCTCTTTTAGACGACTTATTAGAGAGATTATCTCATGCTACATTCTTTTCAAAATTTGACCTCTCAAAGGGTTATTGGCAAGTGCCACTCACTACGAAAGCAAAGCCATTCACCGCTTTCTCGACACCACGGGGTCTTTTTCAATGGAATTTTATGCCTTTCGGGTTAATGAATGCGCCAGCTACCTTTGTACGCATGATGCGCCGCATATTGTCTCATCGTCCCGATGTCATTACTTATATAGATGACATCTGTCTTTTTAGTGACTCTTGGGATGAACATATTCAGGGTTTAAAATCTTTACTTTCTACCTTACAGGATTATAACTTAACAGCGAAACCTTCAAAGGCTTTTGTCGGTTTTCATGACATCTCATTTCTTGGTCACCGTATAGGTCGCGGTTTAATGTATACAGAAGACAGTAACGTCTCTAAAATTTTAAACATCTCAGCACCTAAGACAAAAAAACAAGTAAGGTCACTCTTAGGACTAATACAGTTCTATTCTAAATTCATCCCTCATTTGTCTACTATAACTGCACCTCTTTCGTCTTTACTGAAGAAGGGCACACCTAATGTAATAAAGTGGTCGCAGGATCACCAAACGGCGTTAGACTATATAAAACAAATTTTTTCAAATAAGCCTTTTTTAAAGTTGCCTAACAAAGATCTCACCTTTGTTCTTCGCAGTGATGCTTCTTCCTACGCTATCGCGGCAGTTTTGATGCAGGAATACGGAGGCACCTTATTTCCTGTTATGTACGTATCCAGAAAGCTTACAACGAGCGAGATAAATTACTCCGTTCTAGACAAAGAGCTCCTTGCTCTTGTCTGGGCAATCACAAAACTGGATCGTTATCTCCTCGGATCACACTTTGTGGTGGAGTCTGACCAGAAAGCTCTTACCGCATTGAATACAGGGAACGTTAAGTCATCAAAGTCAGCGCGTTACGCTATAGCTCTTCAACCGTTCCATTTTGAGATACGAGCTATTCCTGGAGTGCAGAATGTATTTGCAGACTGTCTTTCAAGATGCCCTAGTGAACTTGGTGAAACTAAACTACTTTTAGATGGAGAAACGTCCTCACCGAAACATGAATAACTTTGTACAGTGTCATTAATTGTACATCTGTGAAGACTATGTATAGTTTTGCAGTATTCGTATAAATATAACTTTCAGAACATACTTACATATGGATTATAACATTATTTCTTGTGAAGTAACGTTTTATTAGAACGGGAACAGTGATATTAAAGTAACATTTTTTTAGTATGGAAACATTGGAAAAAAGCAACAAATAGACATTCGTTAGTGTTATGGAACATATTACACTACATATCGTGTTCGTAAACTTATTTCGTGCATGGAACATTAGGAACATATTCTTGTTGACTCTAAATAGTTCTGAACGAATATTCACAATGACTGAAATTAGAATCACTTAGAATAAATTAGTAATTAGTTATTTGTTGATAAATTAAGACATATATTAAGTAGAATAACTCAATTTAATCGATTTAATTGATTATGAATCACACATCTACTAACGTTATTAGTGTCTCGCAATACGTGTAGTCACGTATCCCACTACATGATATTTCACTTTTAGATAACTAGTCAAACTTACTAGTGCTAGATAACAGTAGGTGCGTTGCTTCTTAAAGTGTTTAATTTTGCATTGCTTCATTTTTGCACATTGTATTTCAAAATTTTCTGTTCTTTTGATTTTCTTATCATTGATTATCATCAGTGTTGCTGTTCATTTTCATTTTTGAAATCATATGTTTCAAATTTTGTTGAAAACTTAGTTGAATTTTATTATCATCTTTTTTGTTGATTTTTCATTTTCATTTTCAACTTCTTTTTACTTCGTATATTACCACATCGTTCCAAAGTAGGTCGATGGTGGATGTGTGCTTTAATGCATACTGTCATTTAGTTATATTTATTTCAAGTCAATATTCTTTTCTTAATATGATAACTTTATGCATTGTATATATTGTTGTAGTTTTGACTCACCTCTCTCGAGTAATTAGTTCGAAAAAAATTAATAGAATTAATTTTTTTAAGGGGAGGTAATAAGGGAGCTGTTACGTACATTTATTACCTAAGGGGGTAGTCGTCGGTCCTACCAAATGTACGCACCAGTCTTGAGATAGTTATATTATTTGTGCGTTCGATTGATTCACGCACTGACGTGCACAATGCTGTGTGAGTTGCTTTGGACGCACGTGTAACCTAGTTGAGTAGTTTGTGACGTCAGGTTTTGAAGTGGAAACATGGAACTGGCTTGTGTCCATGATTGTAATTTTATATTGTGTATCCAATGGCATGTTGAAGGAAGCCATTTATTATTGTGATTTGTATTGGTCTTCAGGTCGAAGCCAATCGCAGTTATGTCACGTAAGTTATCGCCCACTTCTTATTTTAATGCTGCATAAAAAGGCCGCTCTACTACTAATCTAGCGGGAATTTTATCATTCCTAGAATGGATCTACAGAGTCGCTTGCCTTTAAGATTTGGATCGTAGACGGAGAATTCCTACGAGTAGAAGAAGTTATATTGTTTACCTTATGCACATGTTTTAAATGCCGTACATGCTTCAATGCCAAAGTCGTGGCATGGATGTAAAGAGAGGTTAGCCAACTGAAAGCCTTTAACTGATAGGATTATCGTATATGACTTTGTGTGAAATTATATGATGTACAACGCTATGTAGGATGAACGTCTGGGAATTTTAACAAATGTAATATGGAAGATTTCATCCCAGAGTATGAATACGTTACCATGATAGACGTCCTTGAAAGAAGGTCAACGGTCGTGACTGAGAAGGATATTATACGGTAACAGTTTTGTAATCCTTAGTCTATGGACAGAGGTCTTTACTAGAAGAGAATCTTCAGGAACTTTAGCAGCAATAATTAATATGTTGTCGTGTGATCTTTGCGCCTGTGACGATGTCCGTCTTGTCCACTTCGTGTCCTGGTGAATAAAATCTATGTAAAGTTACCAACGACTTGTGTGCTGCCAATACTTGACCAGTTCACCCAATTCAAGATACTTGTTGGTTTTCGTTTGAAAAAACATTGTTGACATTTATTCCGTTGTAACCATTCGCGTTTCAATTCATCACTATGAAAACGACACCAACAATAGTCAATCGGGGTTTAGACCTAAACATTCATCTCACACAGCTCTAACTAAGATGATTGCCAACTGGCACTTAAATATTAATAACGATAACATATGTGGGGCAGTTTTTGTAGACTTTAAAAAAGCGTTTGATATGATAGATCACGCTATTTTAATTAGAAAACTAGAAACATCAAAAGTAAACCTTCAACTAGTGACGATAATTAAATCATTCCTGTCAGACAGAAAACATGTAGTTTCTTACAATAACTCTTGCTCAACCCCAACCGTAATAAATACCGGCGTTCCTTGGGGCTCTATTCGTGGGCCTCTACATTTTGCCATATACATTAATGACCTTCCACTACACGTCGAGCACGCATCCTGTGACCTATTTGCTGATGACTGTACTGTCTACACGAGTGATACAAGTTGCAACACACTCGAACTATCCTTACAAAAAGATACAGACAATCTGATTAAGTGGAGCATCGGAAATCGCATGCTAATAAATATCATTAAAACAAAGTGCATGTTAATATCAACTAGACAAAAATTACAAAATTCAGAGAAAACAAAACTTCAGATCTATATTGGTACCTCACCAATTGAAAACGTTAATGAACATAAAACTCTAGGAATAGTCGTTGACCAGCATCTAAATTGGAACTCACATGTACATGCACTGACCAAGCAAACGGCACAGAAAGTTTACCAGTTAGCTAAAATCAAACATTTCCTAGATGAAGATGCACGAAAATTGTTCTATATATCTCACATACAAACAAACCTTGACTATTGTTCCACAATCTGGGATGATTGTTTTATGTCCAACACTAAAAGACTCCATTCACTACAAAAGCGTGCAGTGCGTCTAGTTTCTGACAACTGTCAAACACAGTGTGTAGATCTATATAAAGATCTCAAAATACTGCCTCTAAGAAAGCGCTTTCTGTTCAACAAAGCTAAATTTGTTCACAAAATCCTGTCACAGAATGCTCCAGCATATCTGTGGCCAATGTTCAAATACAATGAAAGACGCAGTCAACGCCTTAACAAAATACAAGTGCCCAAGCCTAGGCTTGACTTATTCAAGAAAAGCTTAGCTTACTCTGCTGCTCATCTTTGGAACTATCTTCCACATTATCTAAAACATAACAACCGCAGTCCCTGTTCATACAGTCGTAGACTTTTCGAATACTTTATGAGTTCTGATTATCTGCCCCCCTAATATGATTATTTTTCCGAACAAATGATATAATATCGAATGTAGGTTTAATGATGATGTTTGTACTTTTTAACATATTTTATTTCATGTTTATGATTAGATACTGTGGATGTGAGTATGCTATTATTTTACCTTTACAACGTTGAATTACTTTACATTGACGGTTAAAATGCATGTGAAAATAAATGAAATCAGTGTAAAAGACGAGAGAAAGGAAGGGCAGAATTTCAGACGGGCCTGCGTGCCCAATTCTCAACCCTTTGAAAATAAAGTTCGTTCGTTCGTTCCTTTCTTGGCTTGTGCGTGACCAGTTTCATTGGTGAGCAAGTATTTGCCAACGATACATGAGAAACATTTTAACTTGTAAATTTAACTGGACTTACTAAACCCAGCAATATTTTTCAATTTTTTCAGCCCACTGGGGTGTGAAAAAAAATAACATTTATTCCCGACTTCTGACAGGCGTATTCAAGCGTAGCATCCAGAATTTACGCTGTTTCAGAATCGGCACTCTACGATAGAGCCAGCCGATAGGATTATCATCATTTATCAATTGTAACATTTTTAGCAACCAGATGTTTCCCAATACTGGAAGTTTTTTCTTCTTTTAACTGTGAACCCCAAGATCACGTTTCTACATCAACTATTGGCGGTGACATTTTGTTCATCCAGGAAAAACCCACACCAGATTCGGCGTTCACCTCACTAGTCTTTATTTCTTAGAGAATGGACTGGGGCCAATTTGGGAAATAAATCTGACATTTTATATAGTCAGGAAAAACTGCAATTCCAAGGGATATCACCAAGAGTAGGTAAGAGTGATTGAGTGGCCACTGTATGAAAGAGAGAGTGAATATTTTTCTTTGTTACAGGGACTACCAAAATTGGATTTGCTAAAACTTGTTTACTTTACTGGGGTAGCCTATAGTAAGAACTTGTTTACTTTACTGTCTACTCTGTAACATTGTGCCAACCTTCGACCTTTGGGTTATTAACTTGTTGGGTTCTTTTCTCCATAGGTGGAGGGCACATTTATTCTGCTATTTCATATGTATGTAAATCTGATTTTTATTTGATCTTTCTTTAGATATTTGATGTTGTCAAGTTTAAATGATAATAAACAATAAAAGAAACTTAACTTTGTGTGTTGGTCAGACCCATACCCAAGTAACCGTAGTTTTTCACGTTTGTGTGTCTTGTTGTCACATAGCTGTGTGTGTGTGTAGTTAAACTTATATTTATATGTATGAGGAGGGCAAGGTTGTCTCGTACTAACTTATAGTCGTATAGATAGGCTGGAATAAAGAAACTTACTCATTCAGAGACATATCTTCTCCTTAAGCTATCACCCGTGAAATCTATTTCTCACACTTTTTCTCACGTATCTATCACCATCCACTCTACTCAGACGGGCCAAAAATAACTCATAACCTATCTGTACGACACTCAGACTTAAGTGATTCGAACAGCATCTAACTACAGGGCTGTGGGTCCATTCTAAATCTGTGCCAGGAGACGTGTGCATTCCCAAAATTTTGGGGTAAGTGTAAACACATTATTTACTAATGTAAATTCTACAGGTTTCTTGCTAAGTGGTTACACACATATATATATATATATATATATATATATATATATATATATATATATATATATATATATATATATATATATATAAAAAAGGTAAAGGAACCCGTTACACGCCCATTAAGCCAGTGCACTAAACCACTATGCTACCGCGTGCTATATATATATATATATATATATATATATATATATATAATATATATATATATATAATATATATATATATATATATATATATATAAATATATATATATATATATAATATATAAATATAATATATATATATATAATAAAATATATATATATATATATAATATATATATATATATATATATATATATATATATATATATATATATGAGGCTGGCCTAAACATATGAAAACAGTATATGCATGAACCACTACTGCAAGAGCTGGTGATTGTTTCTGACTAGTCGTGCGGGGAAACCCGACAGCAGTGATGACCTAGACCCCGACAGGAGTAGCGACGAGTAATGAGTGATAATTACATCACATGTGCCTAAATTTTATAGAATCATTTTGTTAGATTTATATACCTTTTTAATTGTAATTCAGGCAAATCATTATCCACGCACTCCAGACGCAATTTCCTAGTTGACACCCAGAAGGATATTGGTGAATTTTCATCGTCCACTGTATGCGGTTGGTGGTGATACTCTTCTCTCTCACTAGTGGCGTAGGAATATCAGTACTTAAGTCTGATGTCTTGTAACCACGAACTGTGACAAATTAGAAATAAACAAATGCCTCAGTACATTTGTTCTCCGCAAACTAACAGGCCCATTTTCATGCGTTCCACCCACGAATGTTAACCTCTCAGAAGAATTGAATTCCCGAGCACACAATGTAACTCAGGGAATACGATGAAAATTCACCAATATCCTTCTGGGTGTCAACTAGGAAATTGCGTCTGGAGTGCGTGGATAATGATTTGCCTGAATTACAATTAAAAAGGTATATAAATCTAACAAAATGATTCTATAAAATTTAGGCACATGTGATGTAATTATCACTCATTACTCGTCGCTACTCCTGTCGGGGTCTAGGTCATCACTGCTGTCGGGTTTCCCCGCACGACTAGTCAGAAACAATCACCAGCTCTTGCAGTAGTGGTTCATGCATATACTGTTTTCATATGTTGAATTATGTGGAGAGGTGTACTCATCACCAAAAGAAGTGACGGAAACCATGGCTGCAGGACTCATCTGGAGTTAAGTTGTGTGTAACAGGCTACAGCAAAAATACGGACAGTATTAGTCACGCCCTACCAAAACATCAACCTTGCGCGAAGATAGATACCTTGGACGACCTACTTTTAGATACGCTTGCGTGGTGACCATTAGTGGACCACAACTGCAAAGCAAGGGGAGGCAATCCCGTGACACAGTTGTTGTACTGATTAATTACGTGCTTTTCAGTGATCAGCACCTTTTTCTTTTTCTGCTATGTAGCAGATATTTTGTATTCCAAACATTCTTACATTCCTCTCAGTGATAAACGTCGTTATGTCTGTTTGGTTACCCGTCCCTCCCTGCTGGAAAAGGAACGGATGAGATAATATTAACCGACAATCATGTTGGTTAATCTCGGGTGTGGCCGACATCAGACTACAGATTAACACTAAAATCGCCGCAGGGACTTGGGTTAAGCATTGATAAGGCGAACGTGTCTGTTACGCACAGATTCTTTTGTAGGCAATGAATATAGAGATATATATATAGAAAGATATTTATTTGTCTGTTAACACTTTTTGTTGTTAGTCAAAGGTACATAACCCTTGATTTAGTTGTTGGTACATTTTATTATATCTGTTACCTTCTCTTGGGTCTTATATGAATACTAAGATTTACGTCGGCCCATCTTGAGGTTCTGTCAGGGAGCCATTGATGATAAACATTTACTAACATTAACTGACGCGATCAGTCAGTTAGGCTTGGGAGTTATACAACTAGAACCCTGAGGGACCAGCTACTAATGTTCTGTTGTATCCACATTCTATACGAATGCATATTTGATGTCGTAGACCATTTTTTCAAGCATGTGATGTTGTTGCCAAACTGTTCCAGTGACTATATATGTGTCGTCAGAGTTTGAGTCCTATTAAATGTATGAAATTATCAACAGTAGTTCCAGACATCATTGACTTTCATACACGAGTGAATGAGTGCCTTATTACTTGTCAACTTTGCAGAACAGTACCACCCATTCGCATAACGTACATTTGCACTCTCATTCAACATAAACACTGTCCCTTGTCGGGGCCTCAATACTCCATGGACAAGGTGACCTGTATGCCCAACACTGTGTCGGTTTGAGTTGACCATCAACCTTCATCAAGATAACTAGTACACACAAACTGCATGCACCACAGTCACCCTTATCAATGTAATGTACCAGTGTGACGCCTTTGCATTTACATTCTACATTTATCAGTGTGGTGGCTTCATGTACACAGTATTCTTCAGTGATAAGAACATATACACTTATCAATGTGGTGGCCAGATTTCTGGGTCTAACCTTCGCAGTGTAGCCAGTTAGAAGTCAACTACTGATTGTTTCCTGAAGCCTGATAAGACACACGAACACCAGCAGTACAAGTCTTCAGTCGATGTCAGCATTTTTGTCACGTGACCTGTCCTGTCAAGCGAATGCGTTAATTAGGTCAGACGTTGTTTACATCGAACAGACAGTCTACACATCAGTGTTGAATGAAATATTTAACAGTGTTAGCAAGAAGTACAGTGCAACTGAAGTGAGAAGTCCTACTTGTTATAGTTACAGAAACTGTCAACGGTGGATCTTCCTGCATTGCTTTATGTCGTGTTGAACTTTAAAATATTTAAGGCCATAATTAATTATTTAATTAAGTTACAGTTCATGTTGGTTGGAAACTGTACCATTATATTGAAACAACTGAGCCTTCGTTGCAACACAGTCTATTATATGCTATATATATTTATGTTTACATGTTTACATGTGATATTAGTGTCTATATTTCTGCGGGTAGGTTGAGCAGGTGACTAATATAGGGATACCACGTCATAGAGGTCCTATATTAGTGTTCTGTAGGTGCAATTTTCTTGATTGAAAATTTGCTGGCAACATTTGTTGCTATTTTTGTTAGCTGTGACGAGCTGTACTTATCGTTGTTTTTGTAATATTTTTTCTGTTTTTCAGTTTTGTTTTGATTTATTTGTATTTGTAGGTCTCATCTTTCCTTTTTATTTAGTTGTATACAACATTTATATTTATACATTGTGACGTCATTTGTTTTGTTTATTTCCTCGCAGTTGTCATCACAGGTTCTGAGATAATTTTCTTTAGTTTTCCTATTTGATTTATTTGATTCCTGCGAATGTTTTCATATTGTCTTTTATGATTGTCCTTTTTTATGTTGTTGGTTGACATATGCTATTATGTTGTTGGTTGACATATGCTATTTATGATGCACTATTAGCTGTGTATAGCACTTGTGGTATAAAATCAACTGGTGGTGGATTATTATTATTATTATACAGTTGATTATACAAGACCTTAATAAAGGCTTGTCTCCCACAGAGATTGGGATAAAGTGAGCTGATTAATCAAGTTTATTAAGAACTTGTTTCCATTTACTTTGAAATAGATTGTATTATTATTTCAGGTAACTAGTCACATATTATTAAACATTATGGCGACTTTAGACTTCTTTATCAAGCAAGGGATAACCTTGGGTAAAACTGAGGAGAGATTAGAAGAGTTTGCACTTGCTCAATATGCCAAAGCACAGAAGGCTGAAGAGAAAAAGTTACAACAAGAAAGAGAAGCTGAGGCTGAACAAAAGAAATTAGACAGAGAATCAGAAGAAAAAAGATTCAAATGCAGCTAAACAGAGAAGCTGATGCTGAACAAAAGAGATTAGACAGAGAAGCTGAGGTTGAACAAAAGAGATTAGACAGAGAATCAGAAAATAAAAGACTAGAAATAGAATCTGAAGAAAGAAGAGAAAAAGCAAAGATGGAACATGAACAGAAACTCTTAGCATTTGAGTTAGAAAAATTAAAATTGACAAATGTGAGTAATGCTAATCAGTCATCTGGTATTAATGGTAAGCATTTTACTTATAAGGTCAAGCTACCAGCCTTCAATCCATCCAGTGACGATATAACATTTTACCTGGATAGGTTTGAACGTGCTTGTCGAACTCATAATGTGGATAGATCACAATATGCTAATCAGTTATCGGAGATATTGAAAGGTGATTCTCTTACTAGTTTAAGCTTGGTATAAGAGGCTAACAGGGATAATTATGATGTTATTAGAGCAGCCTTGATAAAAAAATATCAATTGACAGAGGAAGGTTACCGTCTTTTGTTTAAGACAATGGTACCTGAAACAGGGGTAGAATTCTCAGAATTCATTGCAAAAGCACGTCTTACATTTACACGATGGATTGAGCTATCCAAAACAGAAAAAAACATATGAAGCACTTATGGACTTGTTGCTTAGAGACAAGATCATGTCTTGTGTAAATAAACCATTTCTTGAATTCCTACATGAGCGTAAACCCAAAACACTAAAACAAATGGAAGAATATTGTTGCCAATATGTCACTGCACACCCTGACGTAACTTTTGGCAACACTAAGATTAAGGAGATTATGCGAGTTGCTTCAGCAACACCATACAGTCCTAATTACTCACACAAATTTCAAAAAACGCAAAATAAGTTTGATAAAAAGGGTAACTGGGATGATTATCAAAACCAAGGTAACCAATCATATCAGGGTTCTTCTTCGAAGAACTGGAGACGAGCTGACAGCCCTAGATACAGGGGTTGTCACAACTATAGACATTTCCGCAGGGGAAGTCATTATAGGAACTATCCAAGTTATCCAACATGGAGACAACAAAACCATACTTACAGAGATTCTCATTATAATGAGCATGATAATTGTAACCATGAAAAGTATGACTCAAACCCAAGTAGGGGTTACAATAGAGCAAACAATAATAATTGCAGAGGCAATAATAATCGAGGTAGATCACAATACAAAAGACATAAATCACATTACCAGGCAAACTCTGCACAGCAAGAGCCCCATGAAGCCTGTAATCAGACTAATGATAATAAAGACTCTAATAATATGGCATGTTCTGCTTTTGATTTTGGGAGAGCATCTCAATGCCCCCAATGCAAAACATTATTCGAACCAACTACGGTGTCTACTTTAAGTTGTGGCCACCCTCTTCCCGCTCTTCCTGCGTCAGTCGCGCATGATGGAAGAGGTTCTCTTGTCTTGCATAAAGGTCTAGTAAATGAAACTCCAGTCTCAGTTCTTTTTTATTCTGGATGCACCACTATTGGTGTTAGGCTCGTAGATCCTTCCCGTGCCACAGGCAAAGTAGTCAAATGTGTAACATTCGGCGGCACTTTGGAGAAGTACTCTACTGCTATCATTAAGATTGCTACTCCTTTCTTTACGGGAGAGGTGCACGCATGTCTTCTGCCGAATCCGATCGCTGATATTATCATCGGTCGTATTCACGGAGTCAAAGAATGCACTCCGCAACAAATTGCTGTTTGGGAAAATCAAAATATACAAACTGCTAATGCAGTAGTCACAAGAGCTCAAGCTCTTAATATGCCTAAAACTTCATATACTGAAGATAATGAAGCGCATAACCAAGATGATCCCTTGGTAATTTCTCGTGACTCGTTTATAAAACAGCAAGAAGATGATCCCTCCTTAAAGAAATTCTTCACTCTTGCAACAAATGGTGATCCAAATAAAGATACAAATCGTAAATCTTGGATTACAATGAAGAATGGCGTACTTGTAAGTATGGTTCAAGACTCCACTAAGTCCATGCATTCTCAAATTCTTGTACCCAAGAATATGAGAGTTAAAATTTTGCAGCACGCTCATGACTCTCAGTGTGCTGGACATATGGGTTTTTCCCGTACTAAGTCAAGAGTTCTTGCAGCTTTCTTTTGGCCTTTCGTAAACAAAGACATACGGATTTATTGTCGATCTTGCAAAGTATGTCAAGAAGTCAAATCTAAAGGTCCACGCCATGCTGCACCTATTCAGGCTGCAGATATTCCTATTCGGCCGTTTCAGAAAATGGCAATAGACATTATTGGTCCGTTTAAGATCAAGTCTGCCAGAGGACATCAGTTTATCTTAACGTGTGTTGACATGTGCACACGTTGGCCAGAGGCTATTCCTCTGAAGAGCATTTCTACTGCTGATATTGCAGACGCTCTTTGGCTCATATTTTCTCGTCTGGGATTCCCCGGAGAAATATTATCAGACCATGGCACCCAACTAGTATCGGATACCATGTCTCAAATAAAGTCTACTCTGCAGATAGAAAGATCTTTGAGTAGTATCTATCCCCAATGTCTAATGGGATGGTCGAACGTCTAAATAGAACACTCAAAAACTTACTTGGGAAGATAACTGAGGATCATCCTCAAGATTGAGACAGGGTTTTACCCGCGGCCCTCTTTGCTTACAGAGAGGTCCCCAATGAACATACAGGATTTTCTCCCTTTGAACTTGTCTTTGGTGCGCGACCGCGCGGCCCTATGTCTTTGCTTCATGATCTTATAACCGCTGATAATATTAACGATGACACAAAATCTTCTTACGAATATGTCATCGCGCTTAGACACAAGATTATCGAAGCATGCAAATTAGCAACTTCTTCTTCTGAATTTGCTAAACAGAAGGCAAGGCAATTTGCCAATAAGAAGAGACGCTTACGACAACTTTGTCCGGGTGACAAAGCATTTGTTTTGCTACCTTGTAGGGAAAACAGACTTCTTATCTCTTGGAAAGGTCCGTACGATATAATATCGAAAATTTCCGATGTTGACTATATTGTCGATATTGACGGGAAGCATAAAACCTTCCACATCAACATGCTTACGGAATTCCATGAATGTCCAGATTATTTGCAGCCTATTTTCCGGGCGATGGACGATTCTCAAGTCCCTCATGGTCATTACTCATCCCTGTCCGTAATACAGGATGAGGAAACAAGTTTCTCAGATGTTAATCTTCCTCTTCCGATGATTCCACTTCATTCTAGTGAATCATGGAAAAATGTCACTGTTTCTCCTAATTTATCTATGGCGGAACAGCGACAAGTCTCGTCAATGTTACAAACATTTCAGGATGTCCTTACTGACATTCCTGGACATACCCGTGTCATTGAACATGACATTATTCTAACTGACCATAATCCTATTAGGGTCAGACCTTATCCTATCCCTATACATTTTCAAGCACAGGTCGAGAAAGAGTTGGATGAGATGATAGAATTAATAATAGTCGAACCATCCAGTTCAGCATATTCTTCGCCGATGGTTATTGTTCGGAAAAAAGACAATAACATACGTCTTTGCGTTGATTATCGCAAATTGAATCAAGTTACGAAGTTCGATGCTGAACCTATGCCTTTACTAGAAGAGCTACTTACTAGGCTTTCTAAATCTCATTTCTTCACTAAACTTGACTTGTCTAAGGGATATTGGCAAGTTCCTTTATCTGAACACGCCAAACCTCTTACTGCTTTTTCTACACCTAGGGGTTTGTTTCAATGGAATTTCATGCCTTTCGGCCTTATGAACGCCCCAGCTACATTCGTACGCATGATGCGTCGAATCCTATCTTATCGTTCAGATGTCATTGCATACCTAGACGACATCTGTCTTTTCAGTGATACTTGGGAAGATCACTATTTGGGGTTATATGAATTACTGTCTACTTTACGCAAGCATAAGTTGACAGCGAAACCCTCTAAAGCCTGTATTGGTTTTAGCGAAATTTCTTTCCTAGGTCACCGTGTCGGCCATGGTTTCCTAAAGACAGAGGACCATAATACCAGTAAAATACTTAACATCTCTATTCCTAAGACTAAAAAGCAAGTGAGAAGTCTCTTAGGTCTTATACAATTTTATGGACGATTCATTCAGAATCTATCCTCTATCATGGCACCTCTTTCTTCGTTACTAAAGAAAGGGTCTCCTAATATGGTCCACTGGTCTCAGGAATGCCAATCCTCTTTGGATAAGATTAAAACTTTGTTTTCAACTCCACCTATCTTAATGTTACCTACTACAGATAAGACATTTGTTCTTCGTAGTGACGCTTCATCCACTGGGATCGGAGCGGCACTAATGCAAGAGTACTCAGAAACTCTGCATCCTGTAATGTATATCTCTCGAAAACTTAATGCGGCAGAAAGGAATTACTCGGTTTTAGACCGTGAATTATTGGCTATGGTTTGGTCAATTCTCAAACTTCAAAGATTCCTTCTTGGCGCGCATTTCATTGTGGAAACTGACCAGAAAGCTCTTACAGCTATTCAAAGTAAAAATGTGAAGAGCTCGAGATCAACTCGATACGCGATTGCTCTTCAACCTTTTCATTTTTCGGTGCGAGCTATCCGTGGCTCAGAAAATGTGATGGCAGACATTTTGTCTAGATGCCCACATGATTCCACCTAACTGTTATGTCTTGGACTACCTAATACGTCTAACTCTACAATAGTTCTTTTCTATATCAAAATATGTACACATTTGTAATATATATAAGTAACGACCCCGAAGAACACGTGTAAAAGGAATCTGCAAGTGTCTTAACCTACTTCTCTAGCAAACAGCCTGTGACCCAAGATTGGCGTAAGTTGTACATTTTATATTCTATATTTTTCATTACTAACATGTGAAGTAATATGTATATATTGCCATGTGAATATTAATATGTGAAAATTGCTAATGGATGTCCAAGTAATTTGAGGCTGGCAACCTCAGCATATAGAATGATGATTTCATGAACCACCACAGCAGAGATGAGGAACTATAAATTACATATCATGGGAATAAGCGAGAGCAGATGGACAGGGACGGGGAGAATAAAAACAGCTACAGGGGAAACATACTTTACTCTGATAGAGAGGATGGTCAGCACAATGAAGGTGTAGCCATTATCCCGAAGAAAGGAATGGAAATGTCTTTACTGGAATGGAAACCCATCAACAACAGACTGATAAGAACAAGACTGAGGGAGATTCACCAACACCACAATTATACAATGCTATGCACCAACAAACGACAGCGATGAAGAGATCAAGGACGAGTTCTATCAACAGGTACAAAAGGAAATGGAAACTGCACCCAGGGACGATCTTATTATAGAATGGGAGACCTTAATGCGAAAGTTGGAACACACAATAATTATAACGAAAGAGTAATGGGGAAATGCGGCAGTGGAACAGTAAACGAGAATGGGGACAAATTAATAAGCTTATGCAGCATTAACAACCTGGTCATTGGAGGAACACTTTATCCACACAAAGAAGTGCACAAGTTAACGTGGGAATCACCAAACGGACGGGACAGAAACCAGATAGATCCCATAATGACCAATGGCAGATGGAGACATGCATTACAAGACGTGAAAGTTAGAAGAGGCGCAGATGTGGGAAGTGATCATCACCTAGTAGTAGCAAGACTGAAGGTGAAACTCAGAGCTGTTGGACTAGTTGCAGTCAAATAGAAACGATATAACATCAAGAAACTTAAGGACCCCCTCACCGGAAAAGCTTTCGTAGTCGACGTAAAGAGACGATATTAGATTACCCAAAGCCAGGAAAGAAAAGAGACCGATGATGTCGACCAGAAATTCAACACCATCTCAACAATATACAAGGAAAGCAGCAAGTCATGCTTGGGATTCCAGGAAAGAAAGAGCCAAGACTGGATAACACCAGAAACGCTAAACACCATAGCGAAGAGAAAGGAAATGAAAACAAAGAAAACAGAAGCTAAGTCTCCCAGGTTAAAGGCAATATATAGTGAACAGTACAGTCAGCTGGACAAGGAAGTAAAACGTCAAACCCGTGCTAACAAAAGGACATTTCTAGATGACCTTGCAAGACAGGCAGAAAAGACAGCACTGAAAAATGAACAAAGCACAGTTTATAAAATAACTAAAACTATCAGTGGAAAACGAGGTGCAAACAACATAACGTTAGTAAGAGACAAGCAAGGAAATCTCATCACCACAGCACAGGGGCAGGAAACAAGATGGGCAGAGTACTTCAGAGAAACACTGAATAAGGAACCACCAGAGACTCAGCTGAATGTGTGGCCGTATGACTGATCACCTGAGCATTTATTCGTGCTTGTGTCTAGTGATAATAAATAATAAAACCATCATTCACTAGTATGATAAATAAACAAGTAAGATTATTTTCTACAAATAAAAGAAAAGAAAAGAAAATACACGTCACAACTGACAGCAGGGTATAGAGAGGTGATGTGGTAACTAGTTCAACTTTGACATAACCCACGCCTAAAATTTGGCGGGAGGTACTATCGTAATTTCAGTGACGTACACAGACAGCCCTGCTCACTGTGTAAAAAAAATGATAGATTGACCAATAAAAAGGAAATAGAAAAATGTATTAACCAACAGCGAGGCCCAGAATCTATACCTAAACACCAAGAAGACCAAAGTATTGACAACAAACAAAGTAAAGACCAATCCAGAAATTGAAATTGATAACGAAGAACTGGAAAGTGTTAATGAATTCGAATACTTAGGATCAATCATCAACAGCTCTGGCGACTGTGCAGTAGAAATTAAAAGAAGACTTGCAATTGCTTCACATAAACTAATACAGATGAAAAACCTATGGCAAGGCACAAGCAAAGAAACAAAGTTACAACTGATCAGAGCATGTATATTCCCAGTAGCAACATACGGCTGCGAGACTTGGACACTCAATAAAACAGTTGCAAAAAAGATTACATCATTCGACCTGTCTAATCCTTCCAGTAAATGAAATGCTACAGAAGGATGTTGAGAATACCCTGGACAGAAAAAAAGACCAACAGAGAAGTACTGCACTCACTAAACGTACAGGAACATTGGCTCCTAAATACCATCGCAATAAGGAAGCTGAAATTTTTCGGTCATATAAAAAGACATAATAGCCTGGAAAAAACAGTGATGGAAGGCATGGTCCCTGGAAAAAGGGGAAGGGGTCGACCTAGACGAGGTGGACCCAGGACATCACAGAGAGTCTGAACTTGTCTTTGGCTGATGCAGGTCGACTTGCCCAGAATCGTGATGCGTTCAGAGCAGCTGTAATGGAGACAACGTTCTGGAAAGAATACGTCACATGATGATGATTAACCAATAGAAAGCAGCCAGCTAACCAACGCACTGTGAGGTCAGCTGCCGGCAAGATTCGAGCGGCAGTATTAGTAGAAGTCAGGCACGGCATACAGACGTGTTTTGTAAGTGAGTCTTGACCACTGGTTCAAGCAAATGTTATCTTGCTTGTTTCTTCATGTAAGTAAACCAAAGTCTTGTATCGCCTTTTTAATTTTCAGCCCAGCTCGTCTGATATTTTTATAAAAGGTCGCAATGATGCAATTAACAAGAAATTGAAGGATTCCTGAAAGAAATCCCAAAAACTGCAAAGATATTAAAAAGGAAAACTACAGGTGGTAACCTACACAAAAGAGATATGAAACCCTGGCAAAATTATAAATGATTAAACCAAGGATATTGACGATAAGATTGAATATTAATCGCCTCCATGGATTTAAAAGGTGATGAAAAATATAAAGGCGTCAATGAACATTGTGGGATAGCTTGAATCAAATGACTGATCAGATTTTGTAACCATTGCTGTTGATACATTACATGCAATTTTCTGTTCTAAATAAAATGCAAGTTAACCTGATCCGGCTGTTGAATAATTCCTTACATGTTGGATAATGTAGGAAATTAGTATTTGCAAAAGGTACACCACTATCACTCTCCAAAACTTAACAACGATAGAGGAACGAACGGACTGGCACCCCACAACATAAACCAAGAAACTTTCATCTCTGGCGGACTTCAAGCCAGTCAAATATCTAACTTGGAATGAGAAAATAATCAAATAGAAGAAATACAATAACCGCACGGCCACATACTAGATTAATTGATGCCTGTGACCCACGGCTACATAGATTAATTGGTGTCGTAGGACCAGTTCTATACTGCACCCCTGCAACAAATGTTCCTGAGGCTGAAAGTGACTTAGACGTAAATACAGACATTCCACGAAAAGAAGAAATCATCACAGCTATTAAAGGGTTAAAAATGGAAAAGCGCCTGGTCACGACAATCTAAATGCTGAGTTATTCAAGACAGACCCTGAACTAGCAGCAGAACTATTAGAACCACTATTTGCACAAGTCTGGGAAACTGAGACAACACCAACAGAGTAGAGTAAAGGAATAATTGTCAAATTGCCCAAGAAGGGAGACCTTGCAGACTGCAACAACTGAAGAGGAATTACTCTCCTCTCAGTTCCCAGTAAAATACTAGGCAGGATAATCATCCAGAGAATTTCAAAAGCAGTTGACCATAAACTGAGGAAAGAACAACTGGGTTTTAGAAAGAACAGAAGATGTGCAGATCATATACTCACCCTCAAGAACATTATAGAACAGTGCTCAGAATGGCAGAGACAGCTATACATTAACTTTGTTGATTTTGAAAAGGCTTTCAACAGCATACACAGGGACAGCCTATGGAAAATACTGAGGGCTTATGGAATTCCCAGCTGCATTCTTTCCATCATAAAAAGCCTCTATTCTAACTTTAGATGCAGTGTTGGATTGAGTAATGTAACTTTCGAAGTGAAAACGGGAGTACGACAGGAATACCCCTTATCAACAACATTATTTTTGACAGCCATAGATTGAGTGATGCGCCAGACAACAGAAGGCAGTTGTTGCGTCCTTTTTGGGTCCTTGACAGTAGTAAAGTAGACATGAGTCTGACTTCTGTTAAGAGGGTACGCATCAACAAATGTGGTAAGAATATATTCATAATTAAATTCATCATACACGGAAGCGCACACATTTGTGCGTGGGTATTTTGCGTTTTGTTGCTAAACACTAGATGACGCAGTGACCTCAGAGAGAGAGATGGCTGGAATGGAAGTCAGACATTGGTCTGTTCGTTCGAACCCCAGATTGGGGGTAAACTACTGTTTATGTCTATGTTATACGGCCTTCCAGATGGAAGCTATCGCCGTGAGAATTTCACAGTAAGTTTTGTTCATTGGAGCTAAGGAAAAATAAATATTTATATTGCGATTTTGCCAGGATGAATCTAGTCAGCACATTCAATGGGGAATTATTGACCCTCCATTAGAGTGTACTGAAAATGGATCAAAGTTAAAGTGAAGTTAGTGGATCCAGCCGATTATTTGCAAGTACGTGCCGTTTGGAAGAAGTATATCACAACCGTATAAAGTATATTTTAGCCGTCCTGTGGATTACGGCAGATGATTGAGAGGTCCGTCAAATTCAGGACTTAGGATTATAAATATGTATTGTTTACTTTAATGCCTCAAATAGGATATTCGGATATGCCAAATATATTGTTTACGAGGCCGTTTAAAGATGGGACATTCTTGGATGTATCATATACCCTTGGTAATAATGGGAAGGTCTGCCCTTGAGAGGTCGACCGTTATAATAAGAGATGTCAATCAAGCTTATGATCTAATTGCTTGATCTTACATGAACATTGATGCTTTACTTACGATGTCCTGTCATCTGTTCTTTAATATGACTGTCATGAGACTATCCGATCTGAACATTGATAATATGTTCGCCATGTATCTTATTATGCAAATCGTTCATATCAGAGGATGTAAACTCTGCCCGTATTATCGTACGTCAAACGTGATTGTCCAATAAACTGTGTCTAAAATTCATTCAAGAGTTCCAGTGGGCTTCATTTGGCACTGGCATTTGTTGACGTGCCCTGTTGAGATTCCTGTTGCTTGATCGCCACATATCCACATATCATTCGCGTTATAAGCACTATGACGGATGAAACTCAGCTGTCCCTGAACCGTGAGATGATAGGATTGTAGCCTCGTATAGCAGCATCGCAGCCCCTGGAATTGTGTGAAACACAATAGTCAGCGTGGATTCCACGCGGGCTCATTAGCATGCACAATAGCAACGTGGAATTCTACAACGTGGGCTAATTAATATGATAAACAGTTTTCATGCGTGCATCCAGGACGTCGCTTTGTCATTTAAAGGGGAGGTTAAGCCACGCCTTCTGCCTTACCATAGAGCGATCTAAATCAACTACCTCCTTCACCTTTCTTCTTCCTGCCTAGTAGGGCGTTGCCAGAGTCCAAACGAGGAAAGCGGGATACGATCAAAGGCAGTGTTGGTCCCAAAAACGGACGAAGCAGTTTCACGCCTTCGTCTAGCATCTCAGTGCGAAACACAGAAGAAGCGCTGAAAACGCTCGCAGAACGAGGGGACGAACGGGAAAGGCGAGCGGTCAGAGAGTTAGGTAATAGAGCGGGGACTGGCAGCGCAGGAATCAGAAAGTTCCTGATTTCAAATTAAGGCGTTAAACTTAACATCTAGATATTAAACTATTTCATCATTCATTCAAAATATTATTGAGACCACTGAAGAATGCAGTTTATCATTCGTTTGCCAGAGATTCAAAAGAGAAGCACTAGCTTATAGTAGAATCCTGCTAGATTTCCTCTGGATTTTCGGCTATATTGGAGTGAATTCATTCTGTGCAAACGGTAAAAATATATTAGTTTCAAGTGATCAGTGGTCTAGTTCTTTCATTTTTATTTCACTGGATTTTGTGTTAATTTAAACCTATTAAATAAACCATCTCAAAAGTTTCCAGTTGTAAATTAAATGATATCTATACGTTATTTCCAATATAATAGATGCTTAAATTTAATTTTGAAGCCGTTAAAGGGATTTATAACCAATTTATTACAGTTTAGTCCACATATCCTATATAATATATATATATATATATATATATCTATATATATATATATATATATATATATATATATATATATATATATATATATATATATATATATATATATATGTGTGTGTGTGTGTGAAGTGTGTGTGTGTGCGTGCGGTGTTTTAAGGGAACCATTAGACTCGCGGAGAGTTTTTCTTAAATATATATATAATTGAATACGCGAGTGTATAAAATACTCTTAACTGTGACAAAAACTATCGCGCGTCAGAATATGATTTCATGTTTTTTCTATTTTTCACATAGAAAGATCATACACCTTTGCGGCCCAGCAATTATACAGTCCTCCAGACTCGGTTCTTCAACATCCAGAATTGCTTGAACATTTCAATACAATCTTGCGGCGGCCTGTGCTGTCTCGCTGTCTAAATTTACATGAGAGAAAGCAAAACCCAAGAACATTCAAATGTCATAAAATCAATATAGTCTGTAAAAGATTAACTAGAGAAGAACAATTGCCAGAGCGATATATTTTATTTTTACTGGTCTGATGTGGGAATGGTCGTAAAATTAACAGTGATACAACGTAAAAATATCTCCAAAAGATAACATGTAAGGATAAAAACATAATGCGTAAGCAGCTGATAGTACATGATCGCCCTGACCGCGGGTGACTACCCTCCATAAAAATTGACTTGCTAGACGGGAAGTCAAAACGGTTACCCTTTGAACGGGATGAGAACGGCGGATCAAAAAGGAAAAAATATGACTGAAAAATTGCGTGAAACTAGCAAGGCTAAAAAGATGCTATTGGGGGGGGTTGGGGGGGGGGGAAACGGAGGAAAAGTCACGTCCCCAAGTTGACACAAGGTAACGAAATCGACAAAAGGGACCATTGTTATTTTACTCTACAGTCATTTTTTGAACGTTTTTTCGATATTTTGTCCTTTAGTTGAATGCAGCGGCAAACGTTTCACATAAGAGTCTAGAAAATAATTTCGAAAAAAACAACTAACCTTGAAAAGTAACTTTTTCTTAATAATGATGTTAGGAATATAAAAATTAGCTGGCCGGATGGCCCATTTTGAGCAGTGAAACAATATGCTTTTATTTATACAGACGGATAGATAATAATGAAGACATTGACAAAAGACTGTGTTGTTCACATCAGCGAAAGACTGCATTGAATCAAACATGTCACTAATTTGCACAAAAACCGCGACCTTGAGACTCAAGTGTCCAAATCTAGTTAGAATGAAAGAGAAAGACATTGGTGGAAGCTGTGGCTAAAAATAACTTTAAAGACAAAATTTGTAGAGGGGACGGATAGGTTGGTTCAAAAACCAAGTACGTTTTTTTTGTGAAAACGCAAGTAGAGACGGACGGACTAACAGATAAAAATCCATACTTGACTGAAGCATGACTGAAATGACTTTAGTGTAGGAAATTTGAATTTGAAAAAAAACCAAGGCATTGATTGGCCACAGACAATCATATTATCAGCGCTCAGACGCGCTTTTTTTGCCATTCCTCAATAGTTGTCCAGTGATAGACACAGTAAATTTTAAGTGTGGTGATTTCCAATGAAGTAAATTGAAATAAGTTCAGGGACGCCATACTATAGCCAGCAGCTCAGCTGAGTTTTGCTAGCATTTCTGTGTTCTTTATTCATAATCTGGTAAGATTGAAATTATTTCTTTGTATATTTTAAATATTGTTTAATGTTTCGAGTGATTTGATACTGCCATATCGAAATCTAGCCTTACAAACAAGTAAGGATTTGCTCTAGACCCCCCGCCCTAGTTCAGGGTCTAGGGACAAACAATATATATAAACTCCAGCAAGGATTAGGAAGGACAGATCAAGTGTTGAGATCAGTGGAACATATCACCTATCCTATTCTATGGCAGGAAGCTAATAAACATATTTCGGAATATGTAGTCTGGGAGAACTTATCCTATGTGAAACCAACTTGGTAAGATGTGTTGTATGGTCAGAGAGATCTGACCCTGTCTAAGTGGTGTTATTGTAAATTGTTACGTGTAGAAGTGGCTCCTTAGGTAAGGTTCTGAACCTAAACCAATACTTTATTTCAGAGCTGTGAGTTTTTTATGTTGACACCAAAAGGTGGTGTCAAATGCTGGGTAAATAATTGACAGTGAGGACCCGTGCAGTGTCGCATCTCGGCAGAACAGCCTTGTATTGCCCCCAAGCACGGAGAGGTGGGGCCACCCGATATATTGCCCCCAAGCACGGAGAGGTGGGGCCACCAGATTCCAGCACCAGAACTACTCTTTCAAAGTTACGTAAGCAGGCTGGTCTGCTGGATTTACACCAACTTCATAGACATAGCACCCAAAGTGAATTACTACTAAAACATCCCATTCCTTCCATCATTAATGGACAATGTTTGGTAGGCATAGACAGGGAGGGATGAAGCCACCCCAACAGCACATCTATTCATCGTTCTCCCAGGGAAAATAAAATTATGAACTGTAGAAATATTAACTAATCGTGAAAATTTATTTATCATGCCATTTATTCATGCCATTCACTCATAAATTCCAAAATCTTTTCATATGTTCTGGCCAAAATAAAACCTTGGTTCAGAACAAATAAATTTAAAAAAGATTTACTTTCTAAAATTTCACCAGCTGAATTTAGTTCATTGTGTGTTCTAAATTTTATTGATAATATTATATTATTTAATATCTGTGTGTGTGTGTTTGTATATGTCAATACAACACATTACATTCAGTACCCTAGATTTTAACGTAGCCACATTCATTAGAAAAAAAGATAGGTGTGAGGTCGTAGTGGTAGCAAGAAAGGCCTTCTGAAAATTCACAGCTACATTTTATCTCAGGAGCCTTCACAGCTGACCTCATACATCACACTTAGTAATATCACCATCATACAATACCATCAAAATCCACTACATATATTGGGGTCTTGTCCAGGGATAATTAGCATAAACAGTAATATAAGGATCTCCTGGTGGGAGAAATAAAATTAGGGGAACAAAATTGTAAAATTCCCTTAAAATTAAAAGTGTCCCTTTAAATTAATAGGGCAATTAGAAGTTGGTGAATCTTCACAGCCAGTAATAATTAATTAGTTAACTGGTTAATTATAATTAGTTAGACTATAGTAATTAGAAGTACTTTAGTGGGTAGAGATTTATCTTTGTCGTGAATTATTCTAATCCCCATATATAAATTAAAACGTAATGCAAAGCCTAACAAATAAATTTAATAAAAGGAAAGAAGAATGGTAAAGAACAGTGCTGTCACAATGACTGTACTCGAAATCCCCCTTGTTTTCTACTTCGTCTGCAAATTGTAACGCTTTCACGTTGATAGTAAAGCCTACTGTATTATTACCCGCTTTCTTCAATGAAACGTGTGCTGTATTTCTTGGAAAAACCTTGAGATACGCAAGCTGATCAATGACCTAAATTTAATATTTCATTCATTCCAATTTATACACGGCGTAACTAAAAGACAGATGGACTAAAGGATAGAGAGAAGGGAGAGGCAGAAAGCAGGGACACGTGCAACACTAAACACGCGTCGCGCGATACACAATTGCTGCCATCACGCGTGTAAGGCCACATGCACTAACTTTATTTCAAATCGACAGTGATAAAATTCACTACCCTTCCCAGAGTTAGGTTTTAAAATCCTGAAAAACGCTTATTGGGAATTATGACATTATACCGGTTTACGTTTGAAAACATGACAGTACCCAGACACCACATGGGGATTGAAGTGAACAGGAGGTGGTAGAAAATGCACATTTTGAACGCAGCCACCTAGCTCCCTTAGATTGAGATATTTGGGTTCCTTAGGGTTTGCTGACAAAGAATATGTAAAACGTTACGCAAATAGTCTAGGAATTACCAAGTTATGGCCAAAAATAAAATAGTGGGGGTGCCTGACAGCATGAAATCATTTCTGCTCATAAAATTTTTTTATAACGTGTTTGAAGAAACATTACGTTACGGAAATAGCCTACCATGTTAACTCCTATTTGATTGGAGCGCAACAAATGAAAGACTAAACACGATTGGTCGGACTATAAATACTATCTTGTGTTGTCAGGGGAAACGTGAAAGGAGTACTTTTTTGAAAAGATGTGTAGACGTGGTGTGATTGGGTAGAGCTGCGAATATACTCAATTCAGAGCGTCTGTTCATTGCCACATCTTGTAATAAACCTACTAAGAAGCAGTGCGTTGAGCACCAGTGTATATTTTTTATAAAATAAAGCCTGGGACATCGGCAGATCGGAGTTGTGCTATATTCATTGCCAGTCAACGAAACTGTTTATTATTATTTCCATGAATTGTGGTAAGCTTGAAATATTCAATATTTTTAAATGAAAATTGAATGTAAATTGATAATTTATGTCTGTATATATGTGTGGTTCAGTAGCGAACATGATGTAAAGCCTATAGTGCTCCAGCCTGAACAGAAGGTGTCGGAGGAAAGTAAAACTGCATGGAATGGCCAAACAGTACACTGACACCTAGATTATTAACTAGAAAGAAATAATGCTGGAATTGCAGAGGCGTAGTAACCATTAGGGAGGGAAATACTGGTATAAAGTATTTCAGATGAAGCTGACAGTTGGCCTAACGCTCTGAACTCAATGTTTGTGATGTATTGTGCTCAGTGTAGAAATAGAGTATAAATTAGTTCTGACGTAGAAGGTACAACCTTCTTGTTTCAGGGACCGTGGTCTTAAAGTTATTGAGCAGCACCTGGTCAGAGCTTTGCTGAAGCCAGAGGTGGACAGCATACTCCTTGGTCCATATAGCAACCAGTGGGGTGGCTCCAGAACTCATTAAAGTAATCGAGCAGAGGAGTCTTTTACTGCAGTCATCACGCAAGATAAGAGAGTGTGGCCATGGAGCTCAACATTATGTACCCCCCATCTTAAAATGACATTATAAACTAAAATTAAGAGGGGAATTTAATTGTTTTAATACCAGGAACTGAGAACATCTCCAATACTAGTCCCAAAAGACAAACTATTGAAGTCATGATGACAAAAACCAACAGAGCTTGAACAAAACAAAACCAGTATTACCTCATATTACCACTACACAACTGACACACATAGGATACCATTAATAATATATGTCACTACAAGAATCATATTAATAAATTCTGTACATATAACTTGTAATTAAAATTGATTGTGATTCCTGGTTCCCTTTGTATTTGAATCAGGACACATATACATTCATGACAGCACTGAATACATATTGTTATTTGAAAAGTTATCAGTGACTCCTTTAAGATATCCTCTTAGAGTGTTTTTATGTATGTGAGTGTCACAGTGTTGTCAAGTGTGGTGGAATAAATTAAATTGTTTTTATCTGTCTGTTGTTGTTATGACTTACACTTCATCATACACATACCCTAGACATATAACGTAGTCATCACACTATTCCAGAATAATTCTGACTGAGGTATACATATGTGGCAGTAAGTAAGGTTATCTATAATACACTACTCTTATTAGATATAGATACCTTCACAGCTGATCTCAGTCAGTACACTAAGTCCCCTATAAATATTTATAACATCCCACTTTACCACATATATTGGGGTCTCGCCCTCGGGATTTTGAATCTTTCCCTATTACAAATATTGGGGGTAATTCACTTCAGGGAATAATAAGAATTAAAAGGTATCCTTGGGTGAAAATAAATAAGGTTGAGCTCACAGTGCCTGTGTTGTCTTGAGTTAATTAGTCATAGATAAAATTGTTTAGTTAAATATTTTAGACATTTATCTGTTAGACAATGGCCGACCTGGCAAAATTTCGATCTGCTGCTGTACAGACTGCGAAAGAGTTAGGAATGGACGGGCAAATTATGATTTCTTATGTCACTGCTGAATGTGACAAATATATTGAACGGGAAGAAAGAAGATTAGAAAAAGAGGCCGAAAGAAAATTAGAATCTGAAAGATTGGCCGAAGATAAGAGAATAGAAGCTGAAAAAGAGATTAAGAGGTTGCAGATTGAGGCTGAGGCTAAGAGGTTGCAGATTGAGGCTGAGGCTAAGAGGTTGCAGATTGAGGCTGAGGCTAAGAGGTTGCAGATTGAGGCTGAGGCTAAGAGGTTGCAGATTGAGGCTGACAAAGAGGCTAAAGCATTGGAAGCAGAAGAAAGAAAATTAGCTGCAGAAAGGAGAAGACAAGAGATTAGCTGCAGAGAGGGAAGCAGAAAAGGAGGAGAAGAGATTACAAAGGGAACATGAGTTACGACTAAGGGAGTTTGAGTTTCAGGGCCATGCTCCTGAAAATGGTGCCAGTCCCTTTGCCTCTGATGCCACTGCTAGCCAGGGAGCCTCAACCTCAGCTATGAATTTTCATTTAGATCATTTTGTTGAGAAAGACGATGATATAGAGAGCTATCTAAATAGGTATGAACTATTAGCTACCACATATGGGTTAGAGAGAGAAAGGTGGAGCTTAAAGTTATCTCAGGGACTTCGTGGGGCAGCTTATGAAGTTTTTGCAAAAATGAGCAGAAGTGATCAGGAAAATTATGACATGCTAAAGCAGGCTCTTTTGTTAAGATATGAAAAGAATGCAGAATTTTATAGGAAAAAATTTAGGAATGCTAAACTACTGTCAGGTGAAACCTATCACCAGTTCTCTGCACGAATAGAGACATACTTGGAGAAATGGACTTCTCTGGGGAAAACCCAAGATCTTAAGGAAATGGTCCTTATAGAGCAATTAAGAGAGTCCATGGCTCCAGACCTGAGAAAGTTTTTCTCATGGAACAAGGTGCAGAGAGGCTGGGTGAGTTGCTAAATGTTGCTGAAAGGTATCAAGCAGCTCAAGCAGAGGTAACAGGTAATAAAAAGAAACAAGTGGATAACTTTAGGGCACCACAGAACTTTAATAAATTTGATCCTAGGGATCAAAACAAAGGTAAGCACCAGTTTGATAGGCCACGGTATGAAAATAAAAATAAAACCCCACAATTCGATGAAAGGAAATATGATGAAAGAAAATCTTTCAACCAAGGAAAAAGGTGGTGTAAAAATTGTAAGATGAACAATCATGACACTGACCATTGTAGAAGGAAACCTCCTCATTGTGCTGCTATGACATCGGGGAAAAAGGAAAAGAAGGTCAAACCTGAAGAACTACAGGAACCATACCACCCCCAGTGTGTGAAGATGTCATCTGTAATGGTGTCACTATAAGGTGTTTATATGATACCGGTTTAGATTACGATTCCGTTGTGAGTTCTCACCTGGTGCAGGCCGATCAATACACCACAGAAACAGTGGAGATTCAAACTGCAACCAAGGATGTAGCTACCATGACACTTCCCGTCGCCCGAATAAAAAGTGAAAACGCGATATGTGGAAGGAATCATAAAAGCAGCAGTGATAAATGAGCCAATCTACCCTCTGATATTGGGGTGTAGATATGTCTTCTTGGGGAATCCCAAGAGACCTGTGATATTGGCAACAGTGCAGACCAGATCACAGTCTAAAAAGGAGGAGGATAATCCAATAAATACTCACCCAGATGAGATGAGGAAGGCACAGGCTGAGGACAAAACACTCAAGCCATGTTTCAAGAAGTTGCCCAAATCTCATACACCTCCAGGCAAGGGAGAGTTTTATATGAAGAACAAACTGATATATAGGAAGGCTGGATCTGAATCCAATGGTCACGGACAGCTGGTCCTTCCCACTTCATATAGGACTAAAGTGTTGGAACTAGGGCATGCGATTCCCTTCAGTGGTCATATGGGAATCAGCGCAACAGGACAGCGAATAGCTTGTCATTATTTCTGGCCAGGAATAACTGAAGATATCAAACGATATGTAAAATCCTGTCCAGAGTGCCAACGAGTAGCACCTAAACATTGGACTGCACCAGCAACTCTGGGGGAAATGCCCATAGTGGGAACACCCTTTGAGAGAGTTGCCGTGGATCTTGTGGGACCTCTCACCCGAACCAAGAGAAGGAACAGCTACATTCTGACTCTGGTGGACACTTGTTCTATGTGGGGAGAGGCAGTAGCCCTGTCATCGATTGATTCTAAACATGTGGCAGAGGCATTGCTCACAATTTTCACAAGGTTAGGCTTTCCCAATCAAATCTTGACTGATAATGGCTCTCAGTTCAAGGGGAAACTAACTGAAGAAGTTTTCAGGATCTTCCAGGCCAAACACTTCCATTGTAGTGTGTACCATCCCCAAGGGAACGGCCAAGTGGAAAGATTTAACGGCACGTTGATGTCGATCCTGAGAAGTTGGCACACGAAAAACCAGATACATGGGACCAGTACCTGCACGCCGCCCTCTTTGCTTATCGGGAGGTACCCCATAGTTCAACCGGTATGGCCCCGGCAACATTATTGTTTGGAAGGCCAATAAAAGGTCCACTCGAAGCTTTGTTAAGAACGTGGACTGATGAAAAGGCAGAGGAAAACATTACATCTTCATACCAATATGTGAATGAGCTGACCACTCGTTTAAAAACTGGCTGGAAACTTGCCAATGAAAATTTGAAACAAGCCAGGAAGAAACATGCTGCCTATTATAACAGGAAGGCGAAAGACAGAGATTTGGCTGTGGGAGAGAAGGTACTGCTTCTTCTCCCCGGGAGTCAGAATAAGTTACAGATTGGATGGCAAGGTCCATATACAGTTTTAGAGAAGGTGTCTAGAACAAATTATAAGATAGATAAGAAGGGGAAAGAAAAAATCTATCATGTGAATCTCCTGAAGGAAATATTTGGAAAGAGAACATCAGGAAGAGACACACTTGTTGACCTTGTCCATCGCCATGGAGATGAAAAAAGGAACCACTTTCATCATTTGAATATCCATTACACCCCTGTGAGACAGCAGCACAGGTGAAAATCAGTACACATTTAACGAAAACTCAGAAAGAGAGAGTGCAACAGGTTCTAAATAATCATGCAGAGGTGTTAACAGACCGACGAGGGCATACAAACCTATTGGAATATGATATGAAACTGATAGACCCCACACCTGTCTGTATGAAACCATATTCGATTCCGTTTGCTAAGGAGAAAGCTTTGAAGGAAGAGATAGACTATCTGTTGAAGGAAGGAATTATTTCGCACAGTGAATCCTCATATAGTTCCGGTGTTGTACTCTTAAGGAAGCCCTCTGGAGAACATAGACTCTGTATAGATTACAGGAGACTGAATGCTATTACAGAAGGACAGGTGGATCCATTGCCGGATACAAATCAGCTGTTTGCCAGACTAAATAAAGCTAAATATTTCTCAAAAGTGGATCTGAGTAAAGGATACTATCAGATTCCAGTAAAGCCTGAGGTTAGACCATACCTAGCTTTTAGTACCTCAGAAGGACACTATGAGTTTAATAGATTGCCATTTGGATTGAAGAATGCGCCTAGTGTCTTCTCTAGAATGATGAGAAAATTATTGGACCCTCTGAATAATCCATGTATAACAAATTTCATGGATGATATCCTTATAGCAACAGAAACATTTGAGGAACACATTAACTCTCTGAAGATGCTGTTTGATCGACTTAGGGAAGCAAATTTAACAGCCCGACCAACCAAATGTTGCGTTGGATGTAAAGAATTGGAATTTTTGGGACACACAGTTTATCAGGGAAACATGACCCCTGACCCAAAGAATTTAGAGAAACTAAAGAAAGCCCCGAGACCACAAACCAAGAAGGACGTGAGATCCTTTGTCTCATTATGTGGTTTCTACCAGAAGTATATCAAAAACTTTAATTCCATATGTGCACCGTTAACTGATTTGACACGTAAAGGACATCCAGATCGCATTACATGGACACCACAATGTGAAATGGCTTACCAAGAATTGAAGGAAAAGCTCACAAGTAAACCTATTTTGAAATTACCTGACTTAAGTCAAGAATTCATAGTAAGGACGGATGCCAGTAATATTGGGGTGGGTGCAACTCTACTACAGAAATCAGATGCATTGGATGGGGAATTAAGCCCAGTGGCATATGCTAGCAGAAAATTGAATAAAGCTGAAATCAACTACTCAACTAGCGAAAAAAGAATGTCTTGCAGTAATATGGGCAATAAAGAAATTCAATATTTATCTGTATGGGAAGGCATTTAAGTTGCAAACGGATCACAAACCTTTATCGTTTCTAGCCCAGGCTAGGCATGAGAACTCTAGGTTACTCCGATGGTCCTTGCTTTTGGCTCCCTATAATTTTAGCATTGAGTATATATCTGGAAAAACAAATTTGGGAGCGGATTTTTTAAGCCGCCATCCGTGTGATGAGAATCACCGTAAACCCCAGAAATAATAATAAATTTCTCTATGTGTATATAGAATAAAGGACTGACATATAATGTCTGTTTTAAGAGGGGAGATGTCGTGAATTATTCTAATCTCCATATATAAATTAAAACGTAAATGCAAAGCCTAACAAATAAATTTAATAAAAGGAAAGAAGAATGGTAAAGAACAGTGCTGTCACAATGACTGTACTCGAAATTCCCCTTGTTTTCTACTTCGTCTGCAAATTGTAACGCTTTCACGTTGATAGTAAAAGCCTACTGTAAAGGGCAATTTTTACTATCTTGCAATATAATACATTTATATACTTATTATGTTCGCAAATATTTTGTAATCAAAGTATTTCCTTTTTAAGTGCTTAAGGAGAAGTCATTTTTGAGTTACTTCCCTTGAAAGTAGTTCCGTCATCTTCGATCGGACTCCGCGGACGAGTCTAGGCCTACTGCGATTTATTCTTTGGCTGGGTAGGAATAGATTGTTCTTGCTTCAGTATATCTATGGCCTGAATTATACGTAGTGTTTGTATGAGTAGGACGAGTCTGTCTTATATATGGATATCTTTACATTTCTAAGTCGAACTATGTTGGTTGTCGCTAGAAAAGGTCAAAGGCTATGCAGCGGAAGTATCGCTAGCAAGGTGTGTGATTCATGGCTGTCATCCTGTCTGGATGTCGAATTTTGATGTAGCCGGCCTATCGCCGAAAAAGTGATCTATAAGTCAATGGGGAAAAGTGATAGTCATTTAGACATGTTGTATGTACTTTACCCCAGTGTTTATTCTCTTTTGCCAAGGAATGGCAAAGTTATATTTCGCATAGAAAGGTAAAACCACAATTTATTATGAACTTGGGCTTCGCCATCGTTGTTGATAAACAGATGCACAGTGGTACTTTTGAAAAGAATATTTATTCAAAGGAAGACGACATTCCTATATATCAACACTAGATTGTATGATATTATTCAATCACCTCTATGAGAGAAGCTATGAAGAAATGAGGACATTTAACGAATGTCCTCATTTCTTCATAGCTTCTCTCATAGAGGTGATTGAATAATATCATACAATCTAGTGTGGTGTGCCAGCTTCCTGGGTCAACCTGCACAGTGACCATATTGAGAAGTAAACTACTGAGACCAGACGTTCCTTGGGGTCTGTTACGACACACAAATACATCAGCAGTACAACTCTACAGTGATGTCAGCGTGACCTGTCCTGTCGACAGTATGCGGTAACTAGGTCAGCGTTTGTTGACATTTGGTTCGTTGGACATTTGCCATACAACTGACAGTGTTACACAGCAAGCTTGGTTGAAACATAGAACATTACACATCAGGACTGGAGAATATTTGACAGTGTTTGCGAAAGGAAATGTTATTGAACTGAGAAGTCCTACATCGATTGTTATCATTCACATCAACGATGGAGCTTCTATTTCTGTGTTGTATTTAAAATAATTAGACCAGAAGTATTTGTTTAATAAAGTACCACAGTACTGTACTATTAGGCAGTGTAACTGAGCCTTCTTTACAACACATTCTTTCTGCAACACTCTATTTACATCATATTGCCATACTATTTATGCAATTATGTATTTATGTTTAAATATTTATATGTGATATTTGTTTGTATCCAGCGGGTTGTTGTTTTGGTTGGGCGGTGTCACACAGCAGAGTATCCCACGTAATAGAGGGTCTGATGTGTGCGTTTCTATAGGTGCAATTTTCTTGATTGAAAATTTGCTGCGACAGCTGTTGCTATTAGTGTTAGCTGTGAAGACTGTACTCATTGTTGTTTTTGTAATATTCCTCTGTTCTTTAGTTTGTTTTGATTTGTTTGTAATTTGTTGGTCTACCCTATTCTCTCTTTCAGTTCTATTCTCAATTTATATTTATATACTGTGGCGTTATTTGTATTTGTTATCCTCTTGCGGTTTATCTTTTATTGTTTTCCCATTTCATTTATTTCATTTCCGCAAATGTTTTCATGTTCTCCTGTATAACTGTTTTGTTTTGTGCCTGATCGACATACACTATTTAAAATATAGTTGATCATATAAATTGATGTACAAGAATCAACTGATAGTTATTGCTATTACTAAAGGTACACAGTTGATGATATAAAACACTATTTCTGGTGCACTGCACTTATATTATAGAGTGAACCAGCAACTTATAGCTGTTATTATATAAGGATTTATACAAGACCTTTGTAAGGCTTGTTTCCCACAGTGATTGGGATAGTTAAGTACTATTTTCCACAGGTTAAAAAGTTATCATACAAGGTCGTTGATTAAGACTAAGAAAGTGAATTTATTTACTTTTGCAAATTACTGATCTTATTAGACAAGATGTCTACATTAGATTATTTTATCACACAAGGCAAGTCTCTTGATAAGACTGGTCAGCAATTAGAAGAATGGGCAGTTGCTCAATATGACAAAGCATTAGCTGCTGAAGAAAGAAAAGCATTGATTGAGGAGAAAAGATTAGAAGCTGAGGAAAAAAAATTACAAAGAGAGTATGAACAAAAGAAATTGCAGATACAGACTGTGATGAAAAATGATTCCAAGATTGGAAATGGAAAAAAGAGAAAAGAAAAGATGAAGCTGCTGCAGAAGAGAAAAAATTACAAGCTGCTGCAGAAGAGAAAAAATACAACAATGAAGCTGAAGGAGAAAAAAATTACAAGCTGCTGCAGAAGAAAAAAAGATTACAAAGAGAAGCTGAAGCAGAAGAGAATAAAAAGCTAGCAATAAGAGAACATGAACACCAAAAAGAACTTTTAGCATTTGAGTTAGAAAAGTTAAAGTTAACAAACATAAGTGATGGTAATCAAGCATCTGGTGGTAATGGTAAACCCTTTACTTACAAGGTCAAGGTACCAGCGTTCAACCCTTCCAGTGATGACATAACATTCTGGCTAAATAGATTTGAACGCTCGTGTCGAGCACATAATGTGGACAAATCACAATATGCTAACCAGTTATCAGAAAATCTGAAAGGTGATTCTCTGACTAGTTTAAGTTTGGTTGAAGAGGCTGACAAAAATAACTATGATGTTATTAGGGCAGCCTTATTAAAGAAGTATCAGTTGTCTGAAGAGGGTTATCGGAAGTTGTTTAAGACAATGGTGCCTGAGGCAGGTGTAGAATTCTCAGAATTCATTGCAAGGACACGTCTTACATTTGATCGTTGGATTGAGCTATCCAAAACAGACAAGACTTATGAAGCCCTTATGGACTTGATACTCAGAGACAAGATTATGTCAAGTATAAATAAACCTTTCCTCGAATTCTTACATGAGCGTAAACCTAAGTCTCTAAAAGAAATGGAACAGTATTGTACCCAATACGTCACTGCACATCCGGACGTAGCTATTAGCAACAGTAAGGTTAAAGAAGGTATGCCAGTTGCTTCTGCAACACCATACAACCCCAATCACTCCCACAAATTCCAAGCACCTCAAAAAAGGTAATTTTAATAAAAAAGGTAACTATTACAGTTATCAGAACCAAGGTAACCAATCATTTCAGGGTTCTTCTTCGAATACCTGGAGAAGAGCTGACAGCCCTCGATTCAGGGGTGGTCATAATTACAGGAACTTTCGCAAAGGAAGTCATTCTAGAAACTATCCAAGTTTTCCTTCATGGAGACAACAAGATAATTAATTACCGAGAGATACTCATTATAATGAATATATGATGATAGTAACCAAAGGAGCTATGATTCAAACCCGAGTAGGGAGGTTATATAATAGTGGAAACAATGATAAGTACAGAGGCAATAATAACAGAGGTAGAGCACAATTCAAAAAACATAAAGCTCATTACCAGGCGAACTCTGCACAGCAAGAGTCCCCACGAAGCCTATAAACAAAATAAAGATAATGATGACTCTAATAATATGGCATGTGCCGCTTTTGATTTTGGGAGAGCATCTCAGTGCCCCCAATGCAAAACATTATTTGAGCCAACCACAGTGTCTACTTTAAGCTGTGGCCATCCTCTTCCCGCTCTTCCTGCGTCAATCGCGCATGATGGGAGAGGTTCTCTTGTCTTACACAAAGGTTTAGTAAATGACAATCCAGTCTCAGTACTTTTTGATTCTGGATGCACAACTATTGGGGTTAGCAGTCACTCAAAGATCCTTCTCATTCTACAGGCAAAGTAGTCAAATGCGTAACATTTGGCGGCACCATAGAGAAATACTCTACCGCTATCATTAGGATTGCTACTCCTTTCTTCACAGGAGATGTACACGCATGTCTTTTTGCCGAATCCGATCGCTGATCTTATCATCGGTCGCATTCACGGAGTCAAAGAATGCACTCCGGAGCAAATTTCCGTTTGGGAAAATCAAAATATGCAATCTGCTAATGCGGTAGTCACTAGAGCTCAAGCTCTCAATATGCCTGAAACTTCATCTGTTGAAGATAATGAAGTGCATAACCAAGATGATCCCTTGGTAATTTCTCGTGACTCGTTTATAAAACAACAAGAAGAAGATCCGACTCTTAAGAAATTCTTCACTCTTGTAACGAAAGGTGATCCGAATAAAGATTCAAATTGTAAATCTTGGATTACAATGAAGAATGGCGTACTTGTACGTATGGTGCAAGACTCCACTAAGTCAAGTCATTCTCAGATTCTTGTACCCAAGAATTTGAGAGTTAAGATCTTACAACATGCACACGACTCTCAGTGTGCTGGTCACATGGGTTTTTTCCCGTACAAAGTCAAGAGTTCTTGCGGCTTTTTTTTGGCCTTTTGTGAACAAGGACATACGGATCTATTGTCGATCCTGTAAAGTATGTCAAGAAGTCAAATCCAAAGGTCCTCGTCATGCTGCGCCTATTCAGGCTGCAGATATTCCTATTCGTCCATTCCAGAAAATGGCGATAGACATCATTGGTCCATTCAAGATCAAATCTGCTAGAGGACATCAGTTTATCTTAACGTGTGTAGACATGTGCACACGTTGGCCAGAGGCTATCCCTCTAAAGAGCATTACTACCGCTGACATTGCAGATGCTCTTTGGCTTATATTTTCTCGTCTGGGATTCCCCGGAGAAAATATTATCAGATCATGGCACCCAACTGATATCGGATACCATGTCTCAAGTAATGTCTACTCTACAGATAGAGAGATCTTTGAGTAGCATCTATCATCCTATGTCCAATGGGATGGTCGAGCGACTAAATAGAACACTTAAGAACTTATTAGGGAAGATAACTGAGGATCATCCTCAAGATTGGGATAGGGTTTTACCCGCGGCCCTCTTCGCGTACAGAGAGGTCCCCAATGAACATACAGGGTTTTCTCTCCTTTAACTTGTCTTTGGCGCGCGACCGCGCGGCCCAATGTCTTTGCTGCATGATCTTATAACAGCTGACAATATTGACGATGACACAAAATCTTCTTACGAGTATGTCATCGCGCTGAGACAAAAGATTATCGAAGCATGCATGCAAATTGGCAACGTTCTCTTCTGAATTTGCTAAGCAGAAGGCAAGACAATTTGCTAATAAGAAGAGAACTTTACGACAGTTTTGTCCTGGTGACAAAGCATTTGTTTTGCTACCTTGTCGTGAAAACAGACTTCTTATTAGTTGGAAAGGTCCGTACGATATAATATCGAAAATTTCAGATGTTGACTACATCGTCGATATTAACGGGAAGCATAAAAACCTTCCACATCAATATGCTTACGGAGTTCCATGAACGTCCTGACTATCTACAGCCCTATTTTCCAGGCAACGGACGATTCTCATGTCAAAAACATGGTGTCATTACTCATCACTGTCTGTAATACAGGATGAGGAAACAAGTTTTTCGGATGTTAATCTTCCGCTTCCAATGATCCCACTTCATTCTAGTGAATCATGGAAAGACGTTACTGTTTCTCCTGATTTGTCTCTAGGAGAACGGCGACAAGTTTCGTCTATGTTACAAACATTTCAGGATGTCCTCACTGCCATCCCTGGACAAACTCATGTCATTGAGCATGACATTGTTCTAACTGAACATACTCCAATTAGGGTTAGACCTTATCCTATCCCTATACATTTCCAAACACAGGTTGAAAAGGAGTTGGATGAAACGATAGATTTACAAATAATCGAACCATCCACTTCTGCATATTCTTCGCCGATGGTTATTGTTCGAAAAAAAGACAATAACATACGTCTTTGCGTTGACTATCGCAAATTGAATCAAGTTACGAAGTTCGATGCTGAACCTATGCCTTTTACTAGGAAGAGCTACTTACTACTCGTCTTTCTAAATCGCATTTTTTCACTAAACTTGATTTGTCTAAAGGATATTGGCAAGTTCCATTATCCGAACGCGCCAAACCTCTTACCGCTTTCGCTACTCCCAGAGGCCTTTTCCAATGGAATTTTATGCCTTTCGGCCTTATGAACGCACCAGCTACATTTGTACGCATGATGCGTCGAATCCTATCGTATCGGTCAGATGTCATTGCTTATCTAGACGACATCTGTCTTTTCAGCGATACTTGGGAAGATCACTATTCATGGTTAGCTTAATCATTATCCACTCTGCGTGAGTATAACCTTACAGCATAACCACCTCAAGCGTGTATTGGCTTTAGCGAAATTGCGTTCTTAGGCCAGCGAGTAGATCACGGTTGCGTGAAGACAGAAGACAATAATATCACTAAGATACTTAACATCTCTATCCCTAGGACTAAAAAGCAAGTGCGAAGTCTTTTAGGTCTCATACAATTTTATGGACGTTTCATTCCGAATCTGTCCTCTATCATGGCACCTCTCTCTACACTATTAAAGAAAGGGTCGCCTAACATGGGTTCACTGGTCTCATGAATGCCAATCTTCACTAGAGAAGATCAAAACTATGTTTTCATCACCACCTATTTTAGTGTTACCTACAACAGATAAGACATTTGTTCTTCGTAGTGACGCTTCATCCACTGGGATTGGAGCGGCACTAATGCAAGAGTACTCTGGAACTCTGCATCCTGTAATGTACATATCCAGAAAACTTAATGCTGCAGAAAGGAATTACTCGGTTTTAGACCGTGAATTATTGGCAATGGTTTGGTCAATTCTCAAACTCCAAAGCTTCCTTCTGGGCGCGCATTTCGTAGTGGAAACTGACCAAAAAGCTCTTACGGCTATCCAAAGTAAGAACTTGAAGAGCTCGAGATCAACTCGATACGCAATCGCTCTTCAACCTTTTCATTTCTCGGTACGAGCTATCCGTGGTTCAGAAAATGTGATGGCGGACATTCTGTCCAGATGCCCACATGATGCCACTTAACTGTTAAATATTGGATCTTTTTAATATGTATAACTTTACAACAGTTATTTTTTTGTTTCTTTACTAAGATACACATTTGTAATTTAATAATAGAATGATGGTATCGCTACTTAGCGGTTTATTGATGTTAATTCACCGCTGTTCTTTGATGATTGTTTCTTCATAAATCATAAATTTAAGATTATAGTGTGAACTTTTGGTATGCATTGTATAATTACCAGAATTGTATTATACGTACATCACACCTTCCTGGAAACATTTATTCGCTAAGAGAAACAATTATCTCTCATGAGTTGGAATTTGATGATATATTCATTCACCGTCATAGTATAGGAATTATAGTTTTATTTCTGAGTATTTTCATCTGCGCAGTAATTCTTGCGGTTGTGAGCCTATTTCTACGTGCTTGTTCGCAAATATTTTGTAATCAAAGTATTTCCTTTTTAAGTGCTTAAGGAGAAGTCATTTTTGAGTTACTTCCCTTGAAAGTAGTTCCGTCATCTTCGATCGGACTCCGCGGACGAGTCTAGGCCTACTGCGATTTATTCTTTGGCTGGGTAGGAATAGATTGTTCTTGCTTCAGTATATCTATGGCCTGAATTTATACGTAGTGTTTGTATGAGTAGGACGAGTCTGTCTTATATATGGATATCTTTACATTTCTAAGTCGAACTATGTTGGTTGTCGCTAGAAAAGGTCAAAGGCTATGCAGCGGAAGTATCGCTAGCAGGGGGGGTGTGATTCATGGCCGTCATCCTGTCGGGATGTCGAATTTTGTTGTAGCCGGCCTATCGCCGAAAAATGATCTATAAGTCAATGGGGAAAAGTGATAGTCATTTAGACATGTTGTATGTACTTTACCCCAGTGTTTATTCTCTTTTGCCAAGGAATGGCAAAGTTATATTTCGCATAGAAAGGTAAAACCACAATTTATTATGAACTTGGGCTTCGCCATCGTTGTCGATAAACAGATGCACAGTGGTACTTTTGAAAAGAATATTTTATTCAAAGGAAGACGACATTCCTATGTATCAACACTAGATTGTATGATATTATTCAATCACCTCTATGAGAGAAGCTATGAAGAAATGAGGACATTTAACGAATGACCAATTTTGGTCTGGGTCCTATAGTGAGTGAAACTCACGAGAGAAGAACAGCCATGTTGAAATTCATATACTTTGTATTTATCGAGTGAGAAAAAGGGATGCCTGTACTATCGCTCGATGAACCAAGAGATCACTGCTACATGTGAGAACCCATGTCTGGGATTCCTATATCTTTATGGAAAATATATATATTGAACTTTACGTGAAGGGATATTCACTAGACGAGGTTAGGTCTAGGAGCCTTCCTATATATTGGTTATGGTCTGACGTGCCCAGTCAGTAAAGCCAGATGATTTACATGATGGAACTCTGAATGCTTATTTACGAATGCTCCATTATGATATTTGCCAAGCATGAATGCTAACTTAAGATGATATTCCTGTGATCAACATTATGCTGTCTATGTCGACATTTGTTCCTGTAACCATACACGTACTGTCCAAGTGTGCGTCCCATTAAATGTTATAAAAAGACCACCGTAGTTCCAGTACTTCTTGAATTCGAACAGTGTGAGTATGAGTGATGTACTACCAACCTGTCAACTCTATCGAATCATTCTACCATTCGCGTTCTGACAATCGTTACACTTTACTACACCAGTCCCAACATCTACATTTATCAACTGGTGGACATTCACGTCATTTAACAAATAAAGCGTGATTCAACAACTAGTAGCCAGTATGAGTTAACAACTACACAGAGTTTAAAACCTAGCTGTATTAGTTACCACCTTTCTTACTCAATAAACGTGAGCAGTAATTACTTGGAAAAAACCTTGAGATAGCTCAAGCTGATCAATTAACCTAAATTTTAATATTTCAATGCATTACCAAATTATACACTGCGGTAATCTAAAAGGACAGATGGACTAAAAGGATATAATAATGGAGATGCGATGAAAGCAGTACACGAAGCAACACTGAAAGCAACGCGTATCCGCGCGATACCACAATTGCTGCCATCACGCGAGTAAGGCCACAATGCACTAACTTTATTTCTAAATCGACAGTGATAAATAATTCACTACCCATACCAGAATTAGGTTTTAAAAATCCTGAAAAACGCTTATTGGAATGATGACCGTTTATAACCGGTATTACGTTTGAAAACATGACCAGTACCCAGACACCACATAGGGGATTGAAGTGAACAGAAGGTGGTAGAAAATGCACATTTTGAACGCAGCCACCTAGCTCCCTTAGATTGAGATATTTGGGTTCCTTAGGGCTTGCTGACAAAGAATATGTAAAACGTTACGCAAATAGTCTAGGATTACCAAGTTATGGCCAAAATAAAATAGTGGGGGTGCCTGACAGCATGAAATCATTTCTGCTCATAAAATTTTTTTATAACGTGTTTGAAGAAACATTACGTTACGGAAATAGCCTACCATGTTAACTCCTATTTGATTGGAGCGCAACAAATGAAAGACTAAACACGATTGGTCGGACTATAAATACTATCATGTGTTGTCAGGGGAAACGTGAGAAGGGGTACTTTTTTGAAAAGATGTGTAGACGTGGTGTGATTGGGTAGAGCTGCGAATATACTCAATTCAGAGCGTCTGTTCATTGCCACATCTTGTAATAAACCTACTAAGAAGCAGTGCGTTGAGCACCAGTGTATATTTTTTATAAAATAAAGCCTGGGACATCGGCAGATCGGAGTTGTGCTATATTCATTGCCAGTCAACGAAACTGTTTATTATTATTTCCATGAATTGTGGTAAGCTTGAAATATTCAATATATTTTAATGAAAATTGAATGTAAATTGATAATTTATGTCTGTATATATGTGTGGTTCAGTAGCGAACATGATGTAAAGCCTATAGTGCTCCAGCCTGAACAGAAGGTGTCGGAGGAAAGTAAAACTGCATGGAATGGCCAAACAGTACACTGACACCTAGATTATTAACTAGAAAGAAATAATGCTGGAATTGCAGAGGCGTAGTAACCATTAGGGAGGGAAATACTGGTATAAAGTATTTCAGATGAAGCTGACAGTTGGCCTAACGCTCTGAACTCAATGTTTGTGATGTATTGTGCTCAGTGTAGAAAGAGAGATAAATTAGGTCTGACGTAGAAGGTACAACCTTCTTGTTTCAGGGACCGTGGGTCTTAAAGTTATTGAGCAGCACCAGGAAAGAGCTTTGCTGAAGCCAGAAGGTGGACAGCATACTCCTTGGTCCATATAGCAACCAGTGGGGTGGCTCCAGAACTCATTAAAGAAATCGAGCAGAGGAGTCTTTTACTGCAGTCATCACGCAAGATAGGGAGTGTGGCCATGGAGCTCAACATTATTACCCCATCTTAAAAAATGACAGTGTAAACTAAAATTAAGAGGGGAATTTAATTGTTTTAATACCAGGAACTGAGAACATCTCCAATAATAGTTCCAATAGAAACAAACTATTGAAGTCATGATGACAAATACCAACAGAGCTTGAACAAAACAAAACCAGTATTACCTCATATTACCACTACACAACTGACACACATAGGATACCATTAATAATATATGTCACTACAAGAATCATATTAATAAATTCTGTACATATAATTTGTAATTAAAATTGATTGTGATTCCTGGTTCCCTTTGTATTTGAATCAGGACACATATACATTCATGACAGCACTGAATACATATTGTTATTTGAAAAGTTATCAGTGACTCCTTTAAGATATCCTCTTAGAGTGTTTTATGTATGTGAGTGTCACAGTGTTGTCAAGTGTGGTGGAATAAATTAAATTGTTTATCTGTCTGTTGTTGTTATGACTTACACTTCATCATACACATACCCTAGACATATAACGTAGTCAACACACTATTCCAGAATAATTCTGACTGAGGTATACATATGTGGCAGTAAGTAAGGTTATCTATAATACACTACTCTTATTAGATATAGATACCTTCACAGCTGATCTCAGTCAGTACACTAAGTCCCCTATAAATATTTATAACATCCCCCTTTACCACAATCTTGTACATTACTAAATTGTCTAAAAAGTATGGCGGAGCTGGCAAAATTTAGATCAGCTGCTGTGCTGACGGCAAAGGAGATGGGAATGGATGGTCAGATTTTAATTCAATATGTAACGGCTGAATGTGATAAATATATTGAACGGGAAGAAAGAAGATTAGAATAAGAGGCTGAAAGAAAATTAGAGTCTGAAAGATTAGCTGAAGAGAAGAGGTTACAAATTGAGGCTGAGACTAAGAGGTTACAAATTGAGGCTGACAAAGAGGCTAAAGCATTAGAGGCGGAAGACAAACGACAGCAAAGGGAGGCAGAAGAAAAAAGATTGACTGCCGAAAGGGAGGCAGAAGATAGAAGGTTGCAAAGGGAGCACGAATTACGACTAAGGGAGCTGGGATTACAAGGCCAGGCTCCTGAAAATGGTGCCAGCCCTTTTGCCTCAGATGCTACGCCCAGTCTGGGAGCCTCAAACTCAGCTATGGGGTTTCATTTAGACCATTTTGTTGAAAAAGACGATGACATAGAGGGGTACCTAGGACGTTTTGAGTTATTAGCTACTACATATGGGTTAGAGAGAGAGAGGTGGAGTTTAAAGCTATCACAGGGATTGAGAGGTACTTCTTATGAAGTATTTGCCAAAATGAACAGGGAAGACCAAGACAATTATGACATGTTAAAGCAGGCTTTGTTATTAAGGTACGAGAAGAATGGTGAATTTTATCGTAAGAAATTTAGAAATGCCAAACTGTTGTCTGGGGAGACATACCACCAATTCTCTGCTAGACTAGAAACCTATTTGGAGAAATGGACGGCTCTGGGGAAGACCCAAGATCTTAAAGAAATGATCATGATTGAGCAATTGAGAGAGTCCATGGCTCCAGACATGAGAAAATTTCTCATGGAACAAGGTGCAGAGAAGTTGGGAGAGGTCTTAAATGTCGCTGAGAGGTATCAGGCAGCCCAGGCAGAGGTAAGTGGTGCTAAAAAGAAGCACATAGACAATTTTAAAGCTCCACAGCAATTTAATAAATTTGATAATAGAGAGCAGGGAAATAAAGGTAGGACAAACTTTGAGCGGCCAAGAAATGACTATCGCGACAGAAACTCACAGTTCAATGACCAAAAGTTCAATGAAAGAAAACCGTTGAACCAAGGAAAAAGATGGTGTAAATGGTGCAAGAAGGATAACCATAACACCGAATTTTGTAGAAGGAAACCTTCAAACATTGCTGCAATGAAGTCGGGGACGCAAAGATTAAAGGTTAATCCTAATGGACAACAGGAACCTTATCACCCCCCAGTTTGTGAGGATGTTATTTGTAATGGGGTCACCATAAGGTGCCTTTATGATACAGGTTTGGATTATGATTCAGTTGTGAAGTCTAGCCTAGTGGACCCAAGTCAGTATACCACAGAAACAGTGGAAATACAAGGGGCGACTAAGGACATACCACTCATGACACTTCCCATCGCAAGGATAACGGTGAAAACTCGCTATGTGGAAGGAGAAATCGAGCAGCAGTGATAGATGAACCAATCTACCCTCTGATATTGGGGTGTAGATACGTCTTCTTGGGGAATCCCGAGAAACCTGTGATCATGGCGACAGTGCAGACCAGGTCACAGAAGAAGGAGGAAGAAGGTGAACCTATAAATGCTCATCCAGAGGAGATGAGGAAGGCGCAGGCTGAGGATAGGACACTCAAGCCATGTTTTTAAAAATTGCCCAAATGCCACACACCTCCGAGCAAGGGGGAATATTTCATGAAGAACAAACTATTATACAGGAAGGCCGGAACTGGAACAAATGGTCACAACCAGCTGGTTCTTCCCACTTCATATAGAGATAAAGTGATGGAACTCGGGCATGCGATTCCCTTCAGTGGTCACATGGGGATCAGCGCCACAGGACAGCGTATAGCTTGTCATTACTTCTGGCCAGGGATAACGGAGGATATAAAAAGATATGTCAAATCCTGCCCAGAATGTCAAAGGGTAGCTCCAAAGCACTGGACTGCTCCTGCAACTCTAGGGGAAATGCCCATAGTGGGAACACCTTTTGAGAGGGTTGCAGTGGATATTGTAGGACCTCTCACTCGGACCAAGAGGAGGAACAGTTACATCCTTACTCTGGTGGACACTTGTTCTATGTGGGGAGAGGCGGTAGCCCTGCCATCAATTGATTCAAAACATGTAGCAGAGGCACTACTTACAATATTTACCCGATTAGGATTCCCGCATCAAATCTTGACGGATAATGGATCTCAGTTCAAGGGGAAACTAACGGAAGAAGTTTTTAAACTATTTCAAGCCAGACACTTTCATTGTAGTCCGTACCATCCACAAGGGAACGGCCAGGTAGAGAGGTTCAACGGGACTCTCATTTCTATCCTGAGAAAGCTGGCACACGAAAAACCGGATCTGTGGGATCAATTCCTGCCCGCCGCATTGTTTGCGTATCGGGAGGTACCACATAGTTCAACCGGGATGGCTCCCGCAACTCTGCTATTTGGGAGGCCAATAAAAGGTCCTTTAGAAGCTTTATTAAGGACCTGGACGGATGAGAAGGCGGAAGAACCTGTTACCTCATCTTATCAATACGTGAACGAACTGACCACTCGTTTGAAAGCTGGATGGAAACTGGCAAATGATAATTTGAAACAAGCCAGGAAGAAACATGCAGCATATTTTAATAGGAAGGCAAAGGACAGGGAACTGGCAGTCGGAGAGAAGGTGCTCTTCTACTACCCGGAAGCCAGAATAAATTACAAATTGGTTGGCAAGGTCCATATACGGTTTTAGAGAAGGTGTCTAGAACAAACTATAAAATTGACAAAAAGGGGAAGGAGAAAGTTTATCATGTAAACTTATTAAAGAAGTATCTGGACAGACCACTCCAGGAAAGCACCCCCTTATTGACCTTGGCTATTGCCACTCAGATGCAAAAGGAACCACTCACCTCACATGAATACCCATTACATCCTTGTGAAACAGCAGCACAGGTAAAAGTCAGTAAGCACCTGACTAAAAACCAGAGGGAGAGAGTTCAACAGATTCTGGAGGAACATACAGATGTATTAACAGATAAACCAGGCCATACAAATTTGCTACAGTATGACATGAAACTGGTAGACTCAAACCCAATCTGTATGAGAGCCTATTCTATTCCGTTCGCGAAGGAGAAGGCATTGAAGGAAGAAATAGATTATTTGTTGAAGGAGGGGATTATTTCGCACAGTGAATCATCTTTTAGTTCTAGTGTCGTTTTGTTGAGAAAACCGTCTGGGGAACACAGACTGTGCATAGATTACAGGAAACTGAATGCTGTCACAGAAGGACAAGTGGATCCATTACCAGACACAAAACAGTTATTTGCCAGACTGAACAAGGCAAAATACTTTTCAAAGGTGGATCTTAGTAAAGGCTATTACCAGATCCCAGTGAAGCCTGAAGTGACACCTTATTTGGCTTTTAGCACTTCGGATGGACATTATGAATTCAATATGCTACCATTCGGACTGAAAAATGCTCCGAGTGTGTTTTCAAGGATGATGCGCAAATTGTTGGATCCCCTGAATAACCCATGTATCACGAATTTCATGGATGATATTCTCGTCGCCACAGAGACATTTGAAGAACACATTGAAGCTCTAGAGATGTTATTTAATAGACTTCGGGAGGCGAACTTAACTGCTAGGCCAACAAAATGTTGTATTGGATGCAAAGAGTTGGAATTCTTGGGGCACACTGTATATCAAGGTAATATGACCCCTGATCCTAAGAATTTGGAAAAACTGCAGAAGAAAAAACACACTAGCCAAGCCAAATTCCACAAACAGCTCTTATTTGACACAGGACTTTTGTCCTTAAGAACCGATGCCAGTAAATGTAGGACTCGAGGAGCTTTGTTTGCAAAGATCAACTTCACCTGATGGGGAACTGAAACCAGTCGCTTATGCAAGCCGCAAATTGAATAAGGCGGAACAAGGATACTCCACAAGCGAAAAAGAATGTTTAGCGTTAATCTGGGCAAAAAAATAAGATTCAAATCAATTCTGTATTGGAAGGACTTTTGTGGACGAGACGGAACATCAACCTCTTCGTATTTCTTATCTCAGGCTAAGCAAGGAAGAACGCGAGATAGCAGAGGAGTTCATTATTTGCTTCAACCTTATCATTTTTAGTATCCAATATCATCCCAGGCAAATGAATGAATTTCCGTTGCAGATTTCCTCAGTCGGCAACCCCTGTGATAAGAAATTAGAGTAGTGGCAAGACGTGAGGAGTAATTTAAACCTATGAGTATCACTGTTTTGGAACTTGGCCCGTAGGCATGTGTTTCTCAAGTGGGGGAGATGTGTCCGTAAAATTAAACAGTGATAGCAACGTTAAAATAATGTCTACCAAAAGATTAACATGGTAAGGATAAAAACAAAATGCGGTAAGCTGCTGATAGTATACATGAAACGCCCCTGACCCGCGGTCACTATGCCCCCTCCCATAAAAATTGACTTGCTAACTGGAAGTCAAAACGGTTACCGAATTTTAACGGGATGAAGAACGGCGGATCAAAAAGGAAAAAATATTGACTGAAAAATTGCGTGAAACTATCAAGGCTAAAAGAATGCAATTTGGGGGGGGGGGGGGGGGGGGTGGGGGGGGTGGGGGGGGGGGGGGGGGGGGGGGGGGGGGGGGGGGGGGGGGGAGGGGGGGGGGGGGGGA